>QXEO01000912.1:0-117500 GCA_007115705.1 Dactylis glomerata | reverse complement strand
GCGCCATATGTACTGAAATTGTTTGGGAGACATGGTCAAAGCCCGGAGAAAGAGCAAGAAAATGCATGCGCGTTAGCACAATGGCTTTCGCGCTAGTTGCTCAAAAAATCGTATAAAAATCAAGCAAGAAAAAGGTTCTGACAGGCTGCGTGGGACTGTAAATCCTCTTTCGCTGGCTAGGCCCGTTGGACTCTAAATCCAAACGGAGTGAGTGGTTCAATTCCACTCTCAGAACGAGACTGAACGAAATAAAATGCAAGTGAAACGAGACGAGAATCAAATTGTAGGCTTATTTCCTAAAAGCGGTGGTTCTTGCCTCCCTGTGCCACGGGAAATCCTTCTCTATACAAGTTCTCGTACGAGGTTTTTGAACAGAACTTTGATATGCGAGAGGTGTAAGCACCACGAGGTGTGAAGCGATCTCGTACTAAACGAATGGAAATTGACAACAATAAAAAAAAATAACTTAGAAAGAGAGGTTCGGAAAGGTAAAAGGACTTGAAATCCTTGTTTAGCGCTCTGGACTCTAAATCCAATTTGTGCTAGTGGTTCGAATCCACAACAGAATAATGAATGAATGAAATGTATCTAAGAAGACTGATACGTCTCAAATGTATCTATAATTTTTGATACTCCATGCTTGTTTTTACACCATTTGTTCGTTACACTTTGTGGCGTTTTTATGCGATTTCTGGAACTAACCTATTGACAAGATGCCACAGTGCCAGTTCCCTGTTTTCTGCTATTTTTGCGTTTCAGAAAAGCTACACAGGAAATATTCTCGAAATTGGACGAAACAAGTTCCAGAAGTCTTATTTTTCCCGGAAGAGTACCGAAGACCGAAAGAGAGCCGGAGGGGGGCCAGAGGCCGCCCACACAATAGGGGGGCGCGGCCCAGCCCCTGGCCGCGCCCATCCATTGTGAGGCGCCCTGGCAGCCCCCTGACGATGCCCTTTCGCCTATATAAAGCCTCGGGATGGAAAACCCTAGAGGAATCGGCAATTTTCCAGAAATAGTTCTGCAGCTCTGCCGCCACCGCCGACGAATTTTGGGGGACAGAAGTCTCTGTTCCGGCACCCTACCGGGACGGGGAAGTGCCCCCGGGGCCATCTCCATCACCGTCTCTGCCGTCTCCATCGACATCACCGCCATCTTCATCAACCTTGCTGTCTCCTATGATGAGGAGGGAGTAGTTCTCCCCCGGGGCTTAGGGCTCTACCGGTAGCTATGTGGTTCACCTCTCTCTCCCATGATGTGATCTTTATGTGATCGTGAGCTTTGTATCTAGTTGAATTGGTAGATGTTATTATTCAGATATTATGCTACTCCTATGCTTTATTATTATACTCTCCGGAGATACCTCGTATCATGGTGTAAAGGTGACTAGTGTGTGCATCATGTGTATCTTTTTGGTTAATGTCTCTATGAAATGTTGGTGTTTGGTGGAACCATCTAGTGCGTTCAAGGTGATAGTGTGGGACAATCTAGTTTGGGTACATACGGACTTTGAGGAGTGCTTCGTAGCCCTACGCATGATTAGTGTATGTTTTCCATTGGAGAACTGTTTTGAGTTGCATATTGATGATAGTATCTATTGGTTCAATTATGTTATATTTATTGGGAGTGTGTCCACTAGTGAAAGTATGATCCCTAGGCCTTGTTTCCAAGCTTTGCACACCATTTACTTCCTGTTTTGTTACATATTTGCTCGCAGCGATACTTATTTCATATTACAGTTACTACTTATAATCATCAGTACTACTTGTATTTCACTATCTCTTCGCCGAACTAGTGCACCTATACATCTGACAAGTGTATTGGGTGTGTTGGGGACACAAGAGACTTTCTGTATCGTAATTGCAGGGTTGCTTGAGAGGGATAGCTTTGACCTCTTCCTCCCTGAGTTCGATAAACCTTGGGTGATCCACTTAAGGGAAACTTGCTGCTACTCTACAAACCTCTGCACTTGGAGGCCAAAACACTGTCTATAAGAACAGACGCGTGCGTAGACATCAAAGACCAGTAGGAAGATCGAGGAACCGGTGCTGGTCAAATGTTTTATTTGCACATGTGGTTAGCAAGATAGCGAGCCAATAGACTACCCGACCGATCCACTATCCTCTAGGAAAAGGCATTCTCTGTTGTGGTCATTGTATCGAGTAGGGAAGCGACATCTCTGGCGCCTAGGAAGGAGTCAAAGTGAGGCTAGTGGAAGCCAGCTTACAAAGAAATGTTTCCATTGCGTCAACCAATTCCATAATTCACTTGTCCAGGACAAAAATGCACTTGTCCAGGACAAAGATATCGCATTTCGGTCGACCGTTGCCTCCTTTATCCACACCTCCTCCCTCTGTACCTTTGAATATGATACCAGATCCGGGAGCTCAAAACTTTGGTATCTCATAATTGATATGCGATTGGTCGTTCTTCCATCAATGTTATGTATTTCGGTGAAAGATGCCTGCGGTTGTGAAATAATAGGAAGAACGCCTATAACACCTTTCTTGTTCATATAGTCAGAGGTCTGTCGCCTCCTACGCCTATTACCTCATCTTAGTCAATTTGAAGGAAATCATGCCGAAAAAGGGTAGTTAGTTTAAGAATTCCCCAGAGAGGAGCGAACAACACCCTACTCAATGGAAAGATGCCAGTGCACCCAGTGCGATATCTGCTTTGTTGATTACCTCACCTTTGTCAATCGGCGAAGCCTCCTAACATAGGTTTTTTATCCATCAAGAGCATCCCGCTTTGAAATAGGTGTTTTTTCGCTTGATTTTCCGATAAGTTTGATGCTGGATAGTGGGAAAGTGAGACCCTCAAGTGCAAATCCGCGGAGACAACGTAGGCACTCTCTTCATACGTCGTTTTCTCTAACCTTTCCGCTTGTGTCTGTCCCGCCCTTTTTGAGCTTTCTTTTGACTTAATAAAGAATGGAATTGGTCGGCTCGGTGTAGAGCTGCCTTGTATCTGCCCGGTTAAGTTGGCCTTGTTTTCTCCTTTATTTCCTCTTTCTCTTGTAACTGGGGCGATGGAGCACAAAAGTGAAGAACGGACAACAACCGGTATAGCATACATGAGTGATGGCTCAAGCCTGGCATAATGTGAAAATGAATCAAATGATTTCGCTCAATGGATTGGATCCTGTTCAAGTTCCTGCTCAATAGAAAAGGGAATTTGCTTGTTATCAAATGGAGGGTTATCTCCCTCTTGACCTCAGGTACTACATCGAATTTCAAAATTCTATTTTAAGTGGTAGTAATGGAAAGTGCAAACCAAATTATCTGTTCTTATCTATAACTATTGAGCTTGGTTGGGGGCTGCATGAGGCAAGATAGCGTTCGATCACTAAAGAAACTACGGCTTGACTCTGAATAGGAATTCAAGCAAGTCTCAGGTGAGCCGGTTATTGATGGGACGAGGGCTCTGCTCACCACTAGGAAAGGAATAGACGCCGAGAGGAGTAGGCGATCTCACTGCGTAATGCGTTAGTGCCCGTCTGGTCGAAGTAATAAATAGCATTAGATACTGGTCAAACAGCAGACCCAAGCATATGGAGGACAAGTGGAAAGTGGATTATTGGCAGAGGTGGAGTAGCACTAACTAGCTAGTCGAGCGGGGAGTTTAAAGATAAGGCGGCTGGGGTCAGCAGCCAGGGACGATCAATCACAATGGGTGTTGGATAAGGATATCCTTGCAATGGTAAATGAATAGAGGGCAAGCAGCCTTACAAAAGGTAACTGCCATATTGTGCATGATGGCATGCATATGGTACGCGGGCATGTCTTGTTGATGATCACTACTTGGCAATGGGTGATAGCCATGCCATCAAGTATGTGATTCATTTTGCGATACTGGTGGTTCAAGTGTTTGGGCCTGACTATTTGAGAGCACCGCCCCAATATTCATGGCACTCAGATGCTTTTGGAGATGAAAAAAATGTGAATTTTCATGTTTGTTCGTCTCAATTGATTACATGCACTCGAGGTAGAAGAATTTTGATGCAGCATGGCACACACAGTTCAGAGGGCACACGAAGGATTCTACCATCATTTTTGAAGCCATGGTTGATCATGAGACATGGATATGGGATGCATTTATTGGGATATGTTGTTCTTGCAACGACATCAATATTATCCAATGATAACCTCTCTTTACAAAATTCTACACCGTAGGGGCTTCCCCTACGGTAAAGTTGTAAAAAAAACTTCTCTTTACAAAGTGAGCCAATGGTGATTCAACATCGGTGGAGTTTCAAGCAAACAGCTACACCTATAACATGGGCTACTACCTTGTAGATCATATATATCTGAAGTTGGCTACTTTCGTGGCGACAAACCCCAAGAAAAGAAAGAACTTCAATTTCAGAATGCTCAAGCAGCGGCAAGGAAAGATTTGAATAATCTTACCAGGTACACATGGATCGACTCACGGACAATAGTATTACCGCAACAAGATAAAAATAGTTTTTTAAAACAAATAAATTTTATGGCGTGGGATTGGTGTGCATATACATATCCAGACAAACAAGTAAGAGAATCTACCCGCAAAAAAAAAGGTAAGAGAATCTTTCATGCCAGTTGGCTAAACGATCAGTCCATCGGAATCTGCACGATGATGACAAATTAAAAGAAGAGGTGCCAAGACTTGCTATGCTAGTCTCTATAAATAGCATTTCTATTCTATAGAGTCTATAGTCCAATTAACAATCTCTTGTTTTGATACAAAATACAGCAACTTGTTGCTCTTGTGTAAATATACCGAAACTGCTTTGCGTACGACGAAACGGCGTCCGACGACTTGCGTACGACGAGACATCGGGCGGCGTCACAAGTAAGTGAGTGAGCGAGCGCGTCAACAGTGCAACGGCCGCAGGGTTGTAAATTATACAATTCGTTACGTTAAGTCAACATCTTGGCACGTTAGCTCACTTATTAGTTAAATTAGCTAGTGGTTTCCGCTAGCGTTGATACAGATCTTGATCGAGGGCTAGCAAACGTATGTGTGATCTGCCCCTCAGACTTTCCAGTGTAGGAGCATATACAGGGATGATTGTGCCCCTCAGGCTAGTGTCTTGTAAGGTTCCTAGTCTAAGAATCGCAGGGAATCACAGGAAATCGAGAATTGAGTAGAAATTGGGGATCCAGCCCGATCCGCCCAACCACCCTCCGAGCTGGTTCGATGTTCCACGGCACAGCCGTTCTTTCGTTCAGTTACAAGCCAAAGAACAAGGGTAACCCTTGCCTCCTATTTATACTAGGTTACAACTCACTTAGCCCATTCCTGGCCTGCTAGCCAAGCTGGAAGCCGCCTGGTCCTCTTGGGTCGCATCTTCGAAGTAGAAGCTTGTAGCCCATCAGCAGTAGCCGCTTGGTCGCTGACATCCCCCTGCCCTTGAAAACCTGCTTGTCCCCAAGCAGGAGCAAAAGGGAAACGTTGCTTCAAGGCTTCCAAGTCCTCCCAGGTTGCAGCAGTTTCAGCTTGTCCGCTCCATTGCACCAAGACTTGAGGCACGGTGCGGAGATCCTTCTGACGAACGCGGCGCTAGAGCACCTGCACAGGAATCTGGTGAATAACGTCAATGTCCGGCAACACGGTGTGCACCTTCTGAGTAGGCCGCAGGCAGAGTTTGAGCCATGAGACATGGAACACAGGGTGAATGCGACTGCCCTCCGGCAACTGAATCTTGTAGGCGACTTCTCCAACACGAGCCAGAACACAATAGGGGCCGAAGAATTTGAAGGAGAGCTTATGGTTGGCGCGTCGGTGAACCGAGGATTGCACATAAGGCTGCAACTTCAAGAAAACCTTGTCGCCCACAGCAAACTGGCGCTCGGAACGGCGCTTGTCAGCCTGCGTCTTCATGCGTTGTTGCATACGAAGCAAATGCTGCCTGACTGAATCCAGGACTAAAGCACGTTCAGCCAACCACTGTTGCACATCACTGGGAGCTATCTGATCAGTTGCTGTGATGCCAAAGAAGCGAGGCTCGCGGCCATAGATCACTTGGAAAGGAGATTTGCCCAACGATGAATGCCAATTAGTATTGTACCAGAATTCACAGAGAGAAAGCCATTTGGACCACTGACTAGGATGAGCACTGATGAAACAGCGGAGGTAACACTCAATAGATTGATTGACTCGTTCCGTCTGTCCGTCTGTTTCCGGATGGTAAGCGGTGCTCAGCCGCAGATTAGTACCAGTGGTACGAAAGACTGCTTGCCAAAACTGACTTGTGAAGACTGGGTCCCGATCGGAAACCAAAACCTCGGGCATGCCATGCAACTTGTAAATGTGATCAACGAAAAGTTCAGCAACCTTTGAAGCAGTGTAGGGATGCTTAAGCGGCAAGAAATGAGCAAACTTGGAAAACTTATCAACCACAACAAGAATGCAATCAAAGTGTCGCGAGGGAGGCAAACCATCGATGAAATCCATTGTGGCCATAGACCAAGGACTAGAAGGAATCGATAAAGGCTGCAAGAGTCCAGCAGGAAGGAGATGCTTAGGTTTGGCCTGTTGACATACCTGGCAACAACGAATGAAATCTCGGACAGTGGCCTTCATGCCTGGCCACTTGAACAGAGAAACCAGCTTGCGATATGTAACGGGGAACCCAGAGTGGCCGCCAACAGGGCTATCATGGAAAGCAGAAATGACTTGGCGATGTAATTGAGGGTCGGCACCCAACCAAATGCGTTTGTCATAGCGGAGTAGTCCATCACGGAGTGTGAAATGAGGGTCAGATGAGGGATCAATGGCCAATTTCTGAAGCAAGGACTGGACATGTGCATCATTGTCATAGCTAGCAAGAACTCTATCAAGCCAAAGCGGTTGAACTGTCGAGACTGAGAACAATTCAGCGCCCTCGGTAGGTTTACGCGAGAGTGCGTCAGCCGCACCATTGAGAATGCCTTTCTTATAGACCACTCGATACTGGAGTCCCATTAACTTGGTAAGCGCCTTCCGCTGCCAATCTGTGTGGAGTCGTTGGTCTGTAAGGTGAGTCAAGCTTTTGTGATCAGTGCGGATAACGAATTCAGCCAACTGGAGATAAGGTCGCCATTGCTGGACAGCAAGCAAGATAGCGAGGTATTCCTTCTCGTACACCGATAAGCCACGGTTGCGGGGGCCAAGAGCTCTACTGACATAGGCCAATGGGTGGCCACGCTGAGAGAGAACGGCGCCAATGCTAACATCACACGCGTCGGTCTCAACCGTAAAGGGTAATGCAAAGTCTAGAAGAGCAAGGACAGGAGCTGTGACGAGAGCATGCTTGAGAGTGGCGAACGCCGTGTCTGTCCAGATGAAGAGCGCACCCTTCTTCAAAAGTGCAGTTAAGGGCTGGCTGATCACTGCATAATGGCGGATAAACTTGCGATAATACCCTGTCAAACCAAGGAACCCTCTCAATTCCTTCAGGTTAGTTGGCTGCACCCAATCATTGATGGAGGCGATCTTGGACTGATCCGTAGAAACACCCTCGGCAGAGATCACATGCCCCAGGTAAGCAATTTGCTCTTGCGCAAATGCACATTTGGATAGCTTGACTTGCCATTTGTCACGGTTTAGAATCTCGAGAACAGCTTGGACATGCTTCAAGTGACTGTCATAATCAGGACTGTAAACCAGAATGTCATCGAAAAAGACGAGTGCAAATTTCCGAAGGACAGGCGCCAAGGAAGCGTTCATGGCGTGCTGGAACGTGGCCGGGGCGCCGGTCAAGCCGAAAGCCATGACGCGAAACTCGTAATGACCATGATGTGTCTGGAAGGCGGTTTTGAACTCCTCGCCTGGCGCCTGGCGAATCTGATGGTACCCTACACGAAGATCAAGCTTAGAAAACCATTTAGCACCAGCTAGCTCATCAAGGAGCTCATCGATGACCGACAATGGATATTTTCCCTTGACAGTCAATGCATTCAAGTGCCTGTAATCCACGACAAGATGCCACGTATGATCTGATTTCTTCACCAAGATGATAGGAGACGCAAAAGGGCTGTTGCTTTTAGTGATCACACCCTGTTCCAAAAGTTCTTGTATCTGGCGCTCAATTTCTGTCTTGAGAGCTGGAGCCACACGGTAAGGGCGCAAGGAAACAGGTTGAGCACCAGGAATTAGAGGTATATGATGGTCGTACTGGCGGCGTGGGGGAAGATCTGTAGGAGCCTCAAAAACAGACGCAAATTCATCCAAGAGAGCTTGGATGCCTGGACGTGGGTGCTGCTGTGGAACTGGAGCCTGATCAGATAAGATGTGCAGCTCCAAAATGGTAGGAGAGTTGCCATAAGCCTCTTCTCCATGCAAAACCACAAACTCACCACGCATTTGGATAGCAATCCATTGTTCCCCCCAATGAGTAAGCATGGGGCTATATTTAGCAAGCCAGTCCCATCCAATGATACCATCATAACTGTCCAAAGCCAAAACGCGGAAGCTGTCAATGAATTCATGGCCATTAGAAGACCAAGACAACGCTGGAAGGACTGTTGAACTTGTTAAAATAGCTCCTCCAGCCACCTTCACTCGCATAGGAGTAGCTTGAGTAGCTTGGTGGGGAAGCAGATCAGCCACCCTTTGATCAATGAAACAAGCTGAACTGCCAGAATCAACCAAGAATAGGAAGGACTGCCCTTGGATTTGGACTCGAAGTTTCATGGATTTGTTAGCAGGTTGCGCTGTACCTACAGCAGCCGCGGACAAAAGCATCAAGTTTTCATCCTCAGAATCAGAAGCTGGTTCAGACGAGTTGGACTGTATGCAGTCAATCATCTCTTGCACTACGTGTAACTGGATGGAGTTCTTGCATTGGTGCTCTCTTCCCCACTTCTCACCACAGGTAAAACACAGCCCCTTTGATTTTCTGTAAGTTCGGAGTGAAGCCCATTTCTCATCAGCAGCACTGCGATGGGATTCAACACTTTTCTTCTCCTCAACCAGTTTGGAAATCCAACGAGCAGGGGGAGCCGGTGGAGGATTCACCCCAGTTTGTGTTCTGCGGCCAAGTTGACTAGACACAGAAGTTTGGTGGTTCAGAGGTGTACTACCATCTCCCAATTCCTCATACAACAATGCCAGAGTATATGCTGCATCCAAGTCCTTGGGCTGTTGAATGGCCACCAAAACACGAACGGCTGGTTTTAATCCGTCAAGGAATCGAGTGAGGTAATGGATCGGGTCAGGCTGAGCTTCAAAAGCAGTGATCTGATCCAACAGTTCCACAAAACGTCGAACATAATCTTCGACAGTAGTGGTTTGGCAAATGTGGAACATACGACGGACAAGAATTTGGTGTTGGTTGCGGCAGAAACGAGTCTGAACTGCTAGGGTGAACTCGGCCCAGGTGGCATGAGGAGATTTTGGAAGATAGGATTCCAGCCAAACTGCCGTAGCACCGATGAACAAGGAGGAAGCATACGGAACCTTGCTTGTTTCCAACGTCTGCCAGCGAGTGAAGTAATCCTCGCAGCGATGTTGCCACAATTTCGGCGTCGAACCATCGAATTGAGGCAATTCCGCCCAGTACCCAGAGAGAGTAGAGTCAGTACTGGAAACGGTGGAGAACTGGTTCTGAGAATTGGAGCAAATCGGAAAAATTCGACGGTCGAAAGGCATACCTCCGACCGGAGGTGGCGTGCAAGGTGCACCAGCCAGCCCCCGGTGGTACATGTTCTCGCGGTGCCCATCAGGGCCGACGGCGGTTTCTGCAGCCGTCTGCTTGCCGGAGTCGATGCGGACGACCCGGGCCACAGCCGTAGCGAGACCGGCGATCTCGGCGCTGAGCGAGTGCTGGACCGCGGAGAGGTCGCGGCCGAGAGTAGTTTTGACTGACTCGAGATCGGCTTCAACTTGGCCATGGAAGGAGTCGAAGGAGGCGGTGATTCCCTTGATCTGCGAGTTAGTGTCGTCGACGAAGACCTTCACCGCGTCGAGCATCTCCTTCTTGTATGACGCGAACTTGGCCTCATAGATCTCCACCGTGTCGGACTTGAGCATGTCGTAGAGGACCTTGGACTCCGGAGACAGGGAATCCATGGCTTGAGCTCGGCGGCGAGTTGCGAGGCGGGTGGCGTGGGGGTGGATCGGCAGATCCAGGGTGGATTTGGGTGGCGTGGTGATGGCTCTGATACCAGATGTAAGGTTCCTAGTCTAAGAATCGCAGGGAATCACAGGAAATCAAGAATTGAGTAGAAATTGGGGATCCAGCCCGATCCGCCCAACCACCCTCCGAGCTGGTTCGATGTTCCACGGCACCGCCGTTCTTTCGTTCAGTTACAAGCCAAAGAACAAGGGTAACCCTTGCCTCCTATTTATACTAGGTTACAACTCACTTTGCCCATTCCTGGCCTGCTAGCCAAGCTGGAAGCCGCCTGGTCCTCTTGGGTCGCATCTTCGAAGTAGAAGCTTGTAGCCCATCAGCAGTAGCCGCTTGGTCACTGACATGTCTCCTCTTTCTTTTGAAAAAAGTTGAACTAGAGAAGGAGCGGAGACAGGGACGATAGTGCAAACTCACCACTACTAGTGAAAAGTCCATTGATGACGTGCCAAAATTAACTATTGAAGCACATCACCGGCCACAACCACTACTACCGCGCCACTGAAAAATTAAATTAAACTAAGCTGTAATCTTAAAAGAGCTCTAAGCTCCCTAGGCTTTGAGACCCTGTGGTTGCTCGGGACGTGGCGCTCAATGGATGGATTGTGCGATGGTCCTACATGTCAGGTTAAGGCGGTCACACACGAGCGAGACCCACGCGAATAATCCCGTCCCGTCCACTGACTTCTCTCTCGCTCACTCCTGGCACGGTGGCACTTCTCAGAGATGGCCGCAGCTCGACCGCCACGCCGCCATGGCCGGTGAAAATTTGCCCCCATCGCTCCCTCCTCCGCATCTAGGCCCGTCACCCCATCCCTCTCTTCCACCCCTCTTCTCCAGCCATCCGAGATCCATGGTGAGCAGCCGGCGGGTGAGTTCCTTGGAGGAATCGCAAGCCTCGGGCGAGATCCTTAGGTTTCGCTCGCGGCCGCTGAGCTCGCCGCCCTCTGCCACCCACCCAGCGCCCTGCCGGTGTCGACCCACCGAGCTCACCTCCGGCGTCCACCCACCGAGCTCGCCGCCCCCGTCGACCCACCGGATTCTCCGCCCCCTCCACCTTCCGCCCCCTCCACCTTCCGCCCCCATCGCCAATCCTAGCCGCGACTCGGTGCGCCTGCTGGGCAATCCACAAACCGGCCCGCCATGGCGACTCCAACCCCGCAGGGCGAGACCTCCTCCTTTGATATGTATGATCTTGCCCCGATCTAGGACACCCAGGGTATCCTCTCGCTGTTGATTTGGTCGGCATTGGTTTCTTCTCTTGATTTTCGGTGATTTGGTGCAGGAAGAAATCGATTGAGGTGATGCGCTCCATCTTTGTTCTGTGAACTTCTCCTCTACTCCTCATGTTGTATCAATCTGCTAAGGATTGCTACAGTAAATAGTATGTGCTAAGACTGTTAATTAGTGTATTATTATTTTACCTGTACAGATCTGAAGCACTTCAAAGCCTGCAAGTGTTAGGGAAATCACAGACATCCTAGATGCTGTGGGTAACAATACGAAAGATACCACAAAGGGATTTGCTCTAGGGTCAGCAGCACTGGCTTCCTTTCTCATGTTCAGCGCATATATGGATGAAGTAGCTGCTTTTGCACAATTGCCGTTCAAGGAGGTATATATTATTGTTACCTCAATATATGGAATGCTGAAATTAGGTGCTTATGACATATAGAGTGGTGTCAGACATTGGCTTGCAGGTTGACATAGCAATTCCAGAGGATTTTGTTGGTGGTTTACTAGGCGCGATGCTTATATTCGTGTTGAGTGGATTGTTCAGCTGTTGGAAGAACTGCACAAAAAGTTGTTACTGAGGTCCGGAGACAATTTCTTAAGAGGCCTGGCATTATGGTGAGTGCCTGTTCACAAGAATTTCATCAGTGCTGGGAAAGAAATACACCTAGATGGTTCATTGCATGTGATGTTCACCCTGAAATATTTTTATTTTCATTGTCATGATGTTTATTTGTATGATGCCCCAAATCTTTGCATTACATTATTGTTCAGTTTACTTAGAAGGAGTTCCTCAGAGATTATTATATGATGCTCTCCAAATCTGAGAATTACATTATTTGTATGTTGCCATATTTTAACATGATATTGACTTATTATATGATGCTCCAAATCTGAGCACTACATTATTTGTATGTTGCCATATTTTAACATGATATTGACTTGGCATTGTACCTCAGACAACTAATTTACAGAAATCTATGCCTTGCGGGGATGAAACTGGTAACATGTATGATTATGTTTTTTGTGATACAGGAAAGAGTTCAGGGCTAAAGTTGTTAACGAATCTAATATGAGGTAATGTAATAAAGAATGAAAATAGAAGGCTATGATACCGCACATTACTTAATTCTATATATTTTGTTACCGAATTCGCATAAGGACATAAATGAAGTAATGAACACTGTGTTCACAGGTGAAACAAGGAGATAGGAGTGATATGGCATGTAGGAAATGGAGCAAATGTACGCGTGTGACTCAAACTACAGACCGATCACCATGCAAGGGTGGTGCTGGTATCGCTGGGTGTCTGACTTCATGTTTGCGGACGGAGTTTGGAACATCCAGCAATTGCAGCAATACTTTCTACCCGTCGAAGTTGCTGAAATTCTAAAGACCAGTCCCTTACGGACTACCAAAGCAACCAAGCAGATAGAGAAATGCACGAACTGTGGAGAGTTGCTGGACATAAGAAGAATACGTGCAACAAGTTGTCGGTGGTAAAGGAGTGAAGTGCATCTGAGGCAATTTGCTTGATAGTGAACTGTAATTCAAATCAGAACCTACTCAATGTTCCTAGGCTTTTTTTCTATTTTTTTTTTTGAAAATTAGCTTATTTTTAGCCGTGCTTTGTCAGGTATTATAAACTGCTATTCATGTAGAAATTAATGGCCTAGGGGCAAGTCCATGTTTGTAAAATGACGATATATAGGAAAACTCCTTCTGTCATGTACTATCGGGGCAAAACGGTGTTGCACGCATTGGACGTATCTGAGCACATGGCCTCTACACTGTTCAAATACAATGCAAATAATCAACGATAGAACTAGAGGTCGGCGCGGCAAAGCGCGCCAGGACCATCTAGTTCTGGTTGATGACCCGCGTGGTGAGGCCACTTCCGGCGCACGTGCATTCACATCCGTTGGATTTTGCATGGGATCAAATCTGGATCGTCAACTATGGCTGGTACGCTGAGTTTATTTTTACCGTGAGGGGAGCCTCTTCTGTCAAAATAAAAAGAAAAAAAAACGATTGGGCCATATCCGCCATCCTGGCCCACGATGCAGCGACGAATTACTTCTGATACGCTGGAAAAAATGACCGTTGTGCTTGATCTGGAGTTCTTCCTTGCTGCCTTCACAGGCAGGCAGGAGTGGCGTTGCTGTTCCCGTTGGTCACGACAGGAATTCCTGCGGCGTTTTCATTGCCGTTCCCGTTCTGAATTCTCTTTCTAGAATGTTAAAAATGACTAGTTGAATGTCCGTGCATTGCTACGGTCTATGGGTCATAAATTTTCAACAGACCTAGACATACAAATAGTTTCCTAAAATCATGACACCAAATGGAAATTGACCAAGTTTTCAAAAAAAATCATATACTTTAATCTTATTGAAAAAATATTTTGTATAGTACATGGGGTAACTTGAGTGGAATTTTCATGGTTTAAAAAAAGAACTAAAATAAAAACCAAACCAGAAATATTGCACATCAACCTACGAAACTTGTTTAAACGTCATTGTTCCTAACATTATTCCTCAACCTGAGAACTCCATCTCAACCTAGGCTCATCACTCATCGGTACCACTTCTGATATTGGCTTCTCTTCCATTTGTGCACCACTCCACCAACCGTCATCTTGGCATTAGCGCAAAAAGCTTTGACAACATATAGCTTGTGTACCGACAATTTTGTTGTAATAACGAGTAACGCCCAGCTGATAAATTAGTCTATAGAAAAAACAAGCGGAACATTAGTACAATCTTCGGTTATTTTTGTACACCCTTCTTCAAATAAGTTTCAGAAACTACACATTTTCAAATTTATGGCATAACATTAATTCTCCTTACAAGAATCATGTAATTCCAAAAGCAGTTCTACCAGAAGCTGAGACACAAATGTAGTGATAGAAATAGCAGTGCATAAAACCCTTATTTTATGGAAAATCTATTATAGGATATAAGAAAGTGAAGAAACAACTTATTGATATCCCAACATGCACATAAAGGAGATTCCTGCCATCAAGATCAAATAGCATGTGTGATTCACCCTGTCACCACAAATACCGGGATGTTCAAAGCATTTCAATAGAAGAGATTAGATTTGTTCCAGAACAATAACTGTAATCAAATCCCACTCCACTATTTCAACGTTAAAGCTTGCTATATAAGCCCATCAGTTCTTGCATATATTTGTTTATTTTCTCTATTTACCCAGATATTGGATTGTTTGCTCACATCAAAATCCTTTTCAAAATTCACATCACTTTTAGTTGCGAAGATGACTTGCTGTAAATATCTGATTTCATGCAGAGAAATTGTAAGGCAAGGACAAAAACTATGGTTTAGATATATACTTACCTCAGCCACATTTATACATATGGTCACAATTTTTCAGTCACCTTGAAAGTGTATTTTGCATTCATGAACCTTGTACCATTAGCAATATGATGTGTATCTTTTGCACATTCTTCCCCTGGAACAATAAGAGTTTCTATGGGAAAGAGGGCTCCCAATTAACCATCTCCATTACTGATCACTGTGTGTATACGAGTTGTTTGAGGTACGCACAAGTACATATTTCTCATGTTCAGGTAGACATACTCTTTCTATCACATCGAATAAATACAAACTTTCAATTCCTTAAGCCCTCGAGCATGTAGGAAAGACATGAACTCTTGAGTTTCATTCAGCAGGCAAAAATGTCTGAGATCCTTTTTTATGCATACCTTCAATTGGAACCGTAAACTGCAACAGATTATGATATAAGCCTATAATCTAATTTTGAAGGACTTAATCAGGGAGTACATATACTTAATGTACCTTATGGATATTTACAGCCGTACATATATATCCCTAGTTGAAGTGTATCAAAGTAGAATCCACGATATCTCTCATTGTGTATACCAAGTGGACTGCTACTTGCTCGTTGAACCGAGGATCTGGCACAGGAAACGGCGAGCTCGCCGGCAAAGGGTTGCAGCCTACATGAGTCTCTGTAGACGGCAAAATTTAGTGAGGTGTCCAATGTTTACATACTCACTAATTGAGAACCCATCCAACCTTAGCATTAGCATGCTAATACCTATACATGCTTTTATGCACATTACCAACTGAATTACCTTGCTTTTGGCATCCGCCGCGAACTCGGCCGTGCTCGCCGCGTCCATGTACAAGCAAGCCATGGCGACGCCGATCTAAACTCGTTCCAACTTCTCATGCTTACACGGCGGCCACCATAGCATCTGCCCTGGCTTCCTTTTCTTCCGGCGCTCTCAGATGTAGACCCAGCGGCAAGTCGACATCCGTGATTCACGTCTAGCCGGCTGCGGCTGCGGAGCTGGTGCCGTGGTCGGGTAAGACCACCTGGTTCTTGGCCGTGGATGTCGTGGAGAAGGCAAAGTCCAGCCACCCTAGACTCTTCGGTATGCGTTGATCCACCTCATTCCCGAGGTAGCACGCGGGGTCTCACCACGATTCCATCTCTTCTAGCACCGCCTTGTTGGCTTTGCCCGCCACCAGTTCCTCTCCTCTAGTGCATCGGCCTCTTCGTCGGTCGCCTTCGCGTCACGTCGCCACAATGCTAAGGTAGGGGAGAGGCAGCGCTGATACGTCTCCAACGTATCCATAATTTTTGATGCTCCATGCTTGTTTTTACACAATTTGTTTAGTGTTTCGTTACACTTTGTGGCATTTTTATGCATTTTCCGGAACTAACGTATTAACGAGATGCCACAGTGCCAGTTCCCTATTTTCTGCTGTTTTTGTGTTTCAGAAAAGTTACATAGAAAATATTCTCGGAATTGGACGAAACCAAAGCCAGACGTCCAGATATTTCACGGAGCTTCCAGAACACCGAAGAGGAGACGAAGCCGGACCAGAGGGTGGCCACACCACCAGGGGGCGTGGCCCATCCCTGGCCCACGCCGGCCTGTGGTGTGGGCCCCCTGTTCCACTTCTGACGTCGCCCCTTCGCCTATAAAGACCCCCCGACGGGAAAAACCTAAATACCCGATCACTTTTTCAGAACACATCGCGATCCGCCGCCGCCGTCGACCCGAAGATCGGGAGGGTCCAGAAGCTCTTCCCGGCACCCTGCCGGAGAGGAGAATCGCTACCGGAGGTCCTCTTCATCGCCATGCTTGCCTCCGGTGCGATGAGTGAGTAGTCTACCTTGGACTATGGGTCCATAGCAGTAGCTAGATGGTTGTCTTCTCCATCATGTGCTTCATGTTTAGATCTCGTGAGCTGCCTTACATGATCGAGATCACCGTTATGTAATTCTAAATGTTGTGTTTGTTGGGATCCGATGAATATTGGTGTTATGATTGATTTGATGTACTGAATTTTATCTTATGTTATCTCTATGTTGTTTATGATCTTGAATGCTCTCCGTTGTTAGTAGCTATCTTGGCCGAGTAGTTGCTAGTGACTCCAAGAGGGGGTATTTATGCTCGATAGTGGGTTCATGCCTCTATTTAATCTTGTTGTAATGCCCAGAGTAAATCTCATAGTGATCCTCTTGACATATCACGTTGTCTTTATTCTATCAATTGCCCAACTGTAATTTGTTTACCCAGCATGTTTTATTTTATCTTATGGAGAGACACCACTAGTGAACTGTGGACCCCGGTCCTATTTCCTTTATATTGCTATCACCTGTTTACTTTACTCACACTGTTTACTTTACTCGCATACTATTACTATTTTCCACTCGATACGCTCATTCCTTTGTTTACAGCAAATCGGTGAGATTGACAACCTCATCGTAAGTTGGGAGCAAAGTATTTGGTTCTCTTGTGTGCAGGTTCCACGTTGCTACTAGTTGAAGATGCGCTAACTAGTTTTTATCGTGAAACGGCGCCCTTGTTGGAGTGTCACTAGACTAGCAAGCATCACCTTCAGTTGTATTGGCTTCTTCCTCTCCTGATCGACAAATCTTGGTTTCTTACTGAGGGAAAACGTTGCTGTTATATTCATCATACCTTCCTCTTGGGGTTCCAACTGGACGGTGAAAAACTATCAACACCGTACCGCATCAAGCTCTTTTCTGGCGCTGTTGCCGGGAAGGAAAAATAAGACTTCTGCAAGAGGAGTTTCGCACATACATCCTTTACTTTGTTTTAAGTTTTGCTTTACTTTATTTTTACTTGCATCGTTTTATCAAAAATACAAAAAAATTAGTATCCTTTATAGTTGTTATTTCTTTACTTCTAGTTCATTATGTTATTTCCTAAGTACGTTTTGGAGGACCTCTCAGTAGGTAGTGGTTCAATTATTGGAAAAAGTAACATTGAGGAGTCCTTAATCATATTAGTATGCTTAATCATATTAGTATGCATAAAGATGTTGAGGAAAAGTCTTTGGCTGAGCTTGCTCCTAGTTATGAAGTTGCTTTTGCTTATTTAATTCACATGTTAGAAGCTAGGTTTGCTAGCCTTAATCCTTTTATGCAATACATATTTCTTAAGCTTCATGATATTGAGGATCCCGAAAAGAAAGCTTTTATCCTTGAAACTTTGCGCATAGAATTTAGAGGTGTTGCTATTGAGGCCAGGGAAGTTTTTAAGAAATTTAATAAGCTTGACTCACCTGTTGAAGTTGTTGGTACACCCAATGAAGATTTTAGAGTGCCAATACCTTGTAAACTTGCAAAAATTCATGATGCTTTGGAAAAGAATTTTAGCTGGATTTGTCCTGATTTTTTTTTGATGAAAGTAGTGTACCAAAGAGTGATCATAAAGGGCCTTCAAAAACTCATTTGGACACAATTCACTTCATTGTTCAAAAGACTCCTATAGTGGATCTTAATGCTTCTCTTGATATTACTTGATTCGCACTTTCTGCGCCTAGCTCAAAGGCGTTAAAGAAAAGCACTCTTGGGAGATAACCCAATGTTTTTACTTCCAGTTCTTTTTCTTTTATTTGAGTCTTGGAAGTTATTACTACTGTAATGACCGCTCCTTATCCTTTTATTTCATTTTTGTGCCAAGAGAAGCCTCTAATTTGAGCGAGGTAAGATTTGGGGATGTTGCTGTCCTAAAACAGTTTTCGGTGCTGCACCATAAAAATTTGTGAAATTTCTCTGTATATCTTTTGGACCTGAAATTTCTTGAGCATATTCCCCAGTTTATATCCAAACTTTCATTAGTTGAACACTTTTTGATTTGAGTAACAGAAAACCCTCTAAAAATTCGACCTTTGTCAGTTGTTCTGTTTTGACAGATTTCTACCAATATTTGTGTTTGCCGCTTTATCGCTTTCTTTTTTAGTTCTTTTGATCACGGAACTTTTGGGGAAGTTGCTACAGTAGTATATGCTTTATATGTGGAGGTTTTGAGTTGAAACCTGAAGCAAAAAGGGTTGATTCAATGTTATGCTTACACTAATATTGCTAATAAATTTGTGTTTAGTTTTGTATGAAGGAAGTTTTCAAGTGTAGGGATTGGAGAATGATGAGATGAGTTGAAGAATGGACAAAAGCTCAAGCCTGGGGATACCCATGTCACCCCAAGAAATATCCAAGAAGTACAAGCGTCAAAGCTTGGGGATGCCCCCGAGGCACCCCTTCTTCATCGGCAAAAATCAGGTCACCTTTCAACACACTATATTTTTATTGCTTCATGTATTATGCGTTTTTCTTGGAGCGTCAGTTGTTTTTAGTTTTCAGTTTAGTTTAGTTTTGTTTGCTGTAATAAATGGTTGGACCCCAACAAATTCCTTTTGGAGAAGTTGCCTTATTTTTCATTTGCCAAGAACACTCTGTTTTTCATTCTTATCGTTTCAACGAGTGTTCTCTTTTTCTAGAACTGCGTTTAGCTTTCGATTTTCGCCTTGATTTTTTTTCAGATCTTGTTATATCTTTTCATCAAGGTGTGTTTTGACCTCTGGTCCATGTTGGTTTTCATCAAAAGAGTTGGTTATAAAAAGTTCGAATGGTGTTGGAAAAGAGAAAAAGCTTTATGCAAAAAAGTGGTACAAGAAGGAGCTTGTGTAGACTGCGGCCTAGGCTTTTGCATGTTGTTCTTGATGTCTTTTTGATAGTATGCTTAGTTGTTTTGCTGTAGCATGACTTGTCTGAAATAACTGAGATTGCTTAATGAGCCTTTGAAAAAATCATGCGTTGTTTCAATTATTTGGAAGCATTATTTTGGTTTTCTCCTTTGATGCTTTATTTGGGTTGACTTGGCACATGCTCACACATGTTAGACTCATACAAAGTCGCCATAAGCCTCTATGATCATTTAGTTTTTGACTTTTGATGTCATCTTATGCTTCTTTTAATGTCGCTTTGTCGCTATGCATTATTATGGCCGTTATTGCTCTCTTAGTTGGTCGCTCCCAGTCTTTTGCTAGCCCTCATTTTGTACTGAGTATGAGCTATACTCGTGCATCCAACTCCTAAAAACCAAGTTTGCCATTGTGTCCACCATACATACCTATTAGCAATTTGCTATTCCAAAGTACATTTGACTTGCTTTTATCTGTCCTTCAAATTAAACTCTTTTTGGTGTTATGCGAAAATTAGTCAGTAAAGCTCTCACGAACCAGATGGCACACTTTACTTTTCTCGTTTTAAAATTTTGACATTGTGGTCTCTTATCTTGAGTTGTTATGCTTGCAAGTTGTAAGTTGGGAATTAGCCCAGCCATGCCGTCATGGGGCAAGCTTTCAACATTGCACCATCTTTCATTTGAGTTGATATCGTGATCTTTTGTTTACGGATACTTGCGGTGTGAAATGAATTGGGAATCTTGCGGGATCATGGAGTTTGTATACGTGTTAGAGAAATGCCTGGGCCGCTAATCTAAGCCATGCATAATTCATGGTGGAAATTTACAGCATGCTCATAGTGAACATTCAACGACGCATCTCTCAATAAAAAGCTATACTAATGGTAAATAAAAGAGATGCCGAGGTGTTCATTGTCTGTTTGTCCTGTCATTTTGATGTGGGCTTGTTCCATGTCATCGGGCACGGAGGTACCCCGTTGGCGGTTCTCGATGATACGTGTATACTTACAATTACAAGAGCTTGCTTGGGACTCTAAGTAAAGTAGCATGAGGTTTGGGTATTCGTATTTCACGGGATACAAGGTTTCAACTTATGATTTGTCAAGCATATGCAGCATGAGTGTTCTCGCATTAAGTTTAACCATTCAAGATGCTTATGATGGGGGCAATGAGAGCTCAAAGCCAGTAAGTACCATAATTTTTGAAGGTTTATAAAACTTGCAATCACTGCTTCCCTCCGCGAAGGGCCTTTTTTTTACTTTTATGTTGAGTCACTATCTTCTATCTTTATGCACCATTAAGAGAGTATAGTTGTCATTCTTAGTATAATGTGCATTGTCCCAAAGTTTTCATTGATTGATTCATATTAAAGGAGAATTTTTTTACTAAGTTTAATGGAGAGTCTTATGAGTTTAATTTTTCCAAGTTTGCTTAGACCTCTTATGAAAATGACACGCCTAATGAATTTTTTTGAGTTGAACAGCTTGCTTCTATTGCTCTTGCTCCTAATAATGCTTTGCAGCAATTCATGGAAGATCACGAAAGTGATGTTTTCAGTAAGGAAAGAGAAGAGATTGACGACATTTTCCTTCATCAACAACCGCTTATCAAGCACAATTTACCTGTGGAGGATCTTGGTACCACTTTGCCACCTAAGGAAGATCCTGTGTTTGAATTAAAGCCTCTGCCTGATAATCTTAAATATGCTTATATAGATGATAAGAAAATATATCCTGTTATTATTAGCTCTAAACTTTCAGGAAAGGAAGAAGAAAGATTATTGGAGATATTGAGGAAACACCGAGGAGCTATGGGATATACTCTTGACGATTTAAAAGGGATTTCTCCCACTTTATGTCAACATGCCATTAATATGGAGAAAGACGCGAAGCCAGTCGTGGAGCATCAACGCCGCGTAATTCCCAAGATGAAGGATGTGGTAAGAAATGAGGTATTAAAGCTCCTTGATGCTGGTATTATTTATCCTATTGCTGATAGTAGATGGGTTAGTCCTGTTCATTGTGTTCCTAAGAAAGGAGGTATGACTGTTGTGCCTAATGAGAATAACGAGCTTATTCCTCAAAGGGTAGTAGTTGGTTATAGGATGTGCATTGATTATAGGAAGGTAAACAAAGTTACTAAGAAAGATCATTATCCTTTACCATTTATAGATCAGATGTTAGAAAGGTTATCTAAGAAAACTCATTTTTGTTTCCTTGATGGTTATTCTAGTTTTTCTCAAATTGCTGTTAAAAAGGAAGATCAAGATAAAACCACTTTTACTTGTCCTTATGGAACTTATGCTTATAGATATATGCCGTTTGGTTTATGCAATGCTCCTGCTACTTTTCAAAGATGCATATCTGCTATTTTTCATGGCTTTTGTGAAGAAATTGTGGAGGTTTTCATGGATGACTTCTCCGTCTATGGAACTTCTTTTGATAATTGTTTGCACAACCTTGATAAAGTTTTGCAGAGATGCGAAGAAACTAACCTTGTTCTTAACTGGGAGAAATGCCACTTTATGGTGAATGAAGGAATTGTCCTTGGACATAAAATTTCTGAAAGAGGTATTGAAGTTGACAGAGCAAAAGTGGAGGCAATTGAGAAAATGCCCTGTCCCAGAGATGTTAAAGGTATTCGTAGTATTCTTGGTCATGCTGGTTTCTATAGGAGGTTTATTAAAGATTTCTCTAAGATTTCAAAGCCTCTTACTAATCTTCTTCAAAAAGATGTACCATTTGTCTTTGATGATGATTGTAAGGAAGCTTTTGAAACTCTTAAGAAGGCTTTAACTACTGCTCCTATTGTTCAACCACCTGATTGGAATTTACCTTTTGAAATTATGTGTGATGCTAGTGACTTTGCTGTTGGTGCTGTTCTTGGACAGCGCGTGGATAATAAGTTGAATGTTATTCATTATGCTAGTAAGACTCTTGATGCTGCTCAGAAGAATTATGCTACTATTGAGAAAGAGTTTCTTGCTGTTGTTTTTGCATGTGATGAGTTTAGATCGTACATTGTTGATTCTAAAGTTACTATTCATACTGATCACGCTGCTATTAGATATCTTATGACTAAGAAGGATGCTAAGCCTAGGCTTATTAGATGGGTGTTACTTCTACAAGAGTTTGATTTGCATATCGTAGATAGGAAAGGTGCTGAAAATCCTGTGGCTGATAACTTGTCTTGATTGGAAAACATTTCTTTTGATCCTATTCCTGTTAACGATAGTTTTGCAAATGAATAGTTAGCTTCTGTAAATGTAACTTCGCGAGACCTTCCTTGGTATGCTGATTATGCTAACTTTATTATTTCCAAGTATTTGCCTCCAACCTTTACAGCTCAGCAAAGAAGAAAATTCTTCTATGATTTGAGGCATTACTTTTGGGATGACCCACACTTATATAAAGAAGGAGTTGATGGTATTATGCGGAGATGCATACCGGAATATGAGCAACAAGAGATATTAAGAAAATGCCATGGTAGCGCTTATGGAGGCATCATGCTGGAGATAGAACCGCACAAAAGGTTCTGCAATCAGGTTTTTATTGGCCAACCCTTTTTAAAGATGCTAGAAGGTATGTTTTATCTTGTGATGAATGTCAAAGAGTTGGTAATATTTCTAGACGCAATGAAATGCCTATGAATTACACTCTTGTTATTGAACCGTTTGATTGTTGGAGATTTGACTTTATAGGTCCTTTTCCTCCTTCAAAAGGCTATACCCACATACTTGTTGTTGTTGATTATGTTACTAAATGGGTAGAAGCCATACCTACAAAGAGTGCCGATGGTGAGACCTCATTAAAAATGCTTAAAGATGTTATTTTTCCTAGGTTTGGTGTGCCTAGATATCTTATGACTGATGGAGGTTCTCATTTTATTCATGGAAGTTTTAGAAAAACTCTTGCTAGATATGATGTTAATCATAGAATTGCTTCTACTTATCATCCCCAAACTAGTGGGCAGGTAGAGCTTTCTAATAGAGAAATCAAGTCCATCTTGCAGAAGACTGTCAATAGATCTAGGAAAAATTGGGCTAGCAAGTTAAACGATGCTTTATGGGCTTATAGAACTGCTTATAAGAACCCCATGGGTATGTCCCCTTATAAGATGGTTTACGGAAAAGCGTGTCACTTGCCCTTAGAATTAGAACACAAAGCTTTTTGGGCAGTGAGAGAGCTTAATAGAAATTTTAAACTAGCCGGTAAGAAAAGGTTGTTAGATTTAAGTTCTCTAGATGAGTGGAGAAACGAAGCGTATGAGAATGCCAGACTTTTTAAAGAGAAAGTCAAGCAATGGCATGATAAGAGAATTCTTAAGAGAGAGTTTCATGTTGGTGAGAAAGTTCTATTGTATAGGTCTCATCTCAGATTTTTTGCAGGAAAATTACTCTCTAAATGGGAGGGACCATATGTTATTGTGGAAGTATACCGCTCAGGTGCTATTAAGATTGCTTCATTGAAAGATGACTCTACACAAGTGGTGAATGGGCAAAGACTCAAACATTATATTACTGGAGATTCTTATAATGAAGATGTTGATGTAATTGAAACAGTTTCTCCAGAAGAATTCATCCAAGACAAATTGCAGGTACCTGCAGAGTTCTTTTTTGAATAGGTAACAGTTCTAGTCAGAAAAGTTTCACGAAAAACTCTTCCTTTATTATTTTTGTTGTTTTTACTAAATATGAAAAATCACGAGACGAAAACGTGCAGGAAAAGGAGTCCGTGTGCTCCTCACACACAGGGGGCGCGGGCCCACCTCTGGCCATGCCGCCCTGGTGTGAGAGCACCCCGGAACTCGTTTCCATCCCGGTTTCCTCATGTGATTTTGTTTTGATGTATAATTTTTGCTTATATAACCCCCCGGAGTACCCGAGGTCTGTATATCGTTTTCTCATCGTATTTTGTTTTGGGGTGTTTCTGTCAGGAGTTGATCTTAAGCTTGGGGAGTACCATGGCCTCTTCAAGCGACGACAAGGGCAAAAGGCCCTGGGAAGATAATCACCAAGGCCAAAAGTGGAAGGAGGAGCAAGGTGCTGGAAGATCAAGGCCAAGAAACCCTGCTTTTGAAGGACCAACGAAAGCTAGACGTATCTTTTCTCATGATATGCAGGGGCCAACAATACACGTTCTGGATCTAAACTCCATGCCTGTTATAAAAGAGGATATGCTGGTCACTCATGAGTTTTGTGCTCAATATTGAGTTTTGAAGAGGGAGGTAGAGATGCTTCAAGAAGAGAATCTCAGGCTTCACCGGATGCTGGAATACTTTGTTAATCCAAGGCTGCTTCCACTACCACCACCAGAGTAACTCGTCATCGGTAATGGCATCCCCTTGGCTTGTTCCAAGCTTGGGAGGAGTGCCGCAGTATCACATCATTACCTTTTACTCATTTACTTTTCAAGTAGAGTCATATCTTGAATAGAGAAATTATCCTATAGAATAGTTTGCAGTGTGGAAGTATCCTCCTTAGTTGGTTATCTATGTAACCCTTGGTGTGAGTTGCGGTAATGAAATATTAATGAGAAGTTCTATCATTTACTTTCCGCACACTTTATTCTAGTTTGCAATGTTTCTTATATGATTAATCTTGTTGATTAGTATTGGTATCACTTTGGGAGCATGAATAAATTTAGTTGATTTTGGCAAACTTAGCTTGGTCAGTAGCAGCATTACCTTGAGGTTTGAGTAGAAAAGAATAAAGAAGTGTTTGTAGCTACATCACTTTAGTTTTCCTTATGTTTGGCTTATAAGCATTATTATTCTCCAAGTTAAAATCGTTGTACCTTCAAGGGAGTTTGCATGATTATTCTTATTATATGTATGTTTGTTTGTTTCATGCAACTCTTATGCTTGCTACCCAGCCTTGCTAGCCAAAGACCTGTACTGAGAGGAAATACTTCTCATGCATCTAAATCCCAAAGCCAAGTCACTTTCAAAGAGTCCACTATAAATTCCTATATATGGTATTTTAAGCCATTCCAAATAAATTTTCATGTGCTACCTTTCAAAAACCTTCAAATACTTCTCACTTTGTGCCACTGTTTTTAGCTCATGAGGACGTAGTGAATGGTTTTGTTATCTTCCATACTAAATTAAGTACCCCTTGACTAGGCAGCTTCATCTGCACGTCATTAATTTTGCAAGGGAGCTGGTCAGACCATTATAATCCCAAAGAGAAAAAAATAAAAAAAGCACTCCTACATGGTATGTGAAAGTTGGTCGGCACACGATGGAATCGGTTAGCCACGGTTTGAGAAAGGAAAAAGGTGGGGAGGAGTGCAAAGCTATAAAAGAGCACCAATGTGCCAGTTAATCAAACATTTCGGAACCGCTCTCACTTGTTTAGTATGGAAGATATCAAGAACTCCGTTGCTAGTCGTTGACAAAAGCAACCACCTCTCAAAACAATTTTTACCTCTGTTTTACAAATGAAAAGCTCTAGCACATGTTTAATCCCTGCTTCCCTCTGCGAAGGGCCTATCTTTTACTTTTATATTGAGTCAACCTATTCCCCTCTATCTCAAGCAAGCATTTGAGTTGTTATGTTTCACTCATCCATATGTTGATCTGTTTAATCATGTTTACTATCTTCCTTGTTTTGTACAATGCTTTTATCTGAAGAAATATATCTTTGAGAGTTTTCCATGAATACAAAAAGGTTGTTTCGTTGAGCATATGGTTTTTGCTATATTAAGCTCTGTTTTAAAAAGGCTCCATTTAAAAGGCTAGTATAGTTGTTCATTGTTCTCTGACCAAGAATTAAGGTTTGCCATCACCAATTATAGTTTATTTTGTGCATCTTTATATGTGATTCCCTTTACTTATTGCAAGCCTATATTATAAAGGGGAGTTGCTGTCTATTATAACTTGTTCTTTTGGTGAATGTGATGCTTCTTGTCCGTATTTTGATTATCGACACTTCACTCCATAAACCTGTGGTCATGTTTACTGAGTTTAGTTTTCGCTTGGGGACAAGCGAGGTCTAAGCTTGGGGGGGGGGGGTTGATACGTCCATTTTGCATCACTATTTTGTATCATAATTTACTGTTATTCATTGATATATTTCATATTTAGATATGATACTTATGTTATTTCCTCGGTTTTTACATGCTTGATGATCATTGGAGTATTTGCTGTCGGAGTCAGGATTCTGCTGGAAAAGGACCGTCAAGATACTATATTTTGGAAGATCGGGAAAATTCCAGAAAAATACCAGAAAATTATATTTTACCAAAAGACTCCGGAAGCTAGAAGGAGAAGGAGAGAGGATCCAGGGGCAGCCTCACGCACAGGGGGCGCGGCCTGACCCCTGGCCGCGCCGGCCCTGTGTGAGGCAACCCTGGCCCACTCCAGGTCTCGCCCCTTGGCGTACTTCATCATCCCCGAAAACCTAAGTCAGGGGGGGCTCAGGGAGAGACACAGCCGCCTCTACGGGGCGGAAAACACCAGAGAGAGAAAAGCTCTCTGGCAGGGAGAAATCTGCCGGGAAATTCCTTCCCGGAGAGGGGAGATCATCGCCATCATCATCACCATCGCACTGGACTTCATCGGGATCATCATCATCATCATCTCCATCACCAGCATCTTCATTTCCACCATCACCACACTATCCCGCTGTAACATCTTGAGTTGGATCTTGTTATATTCATAGGGGAAACTTTTCCGGTGTTGATTACTCTTGTAATTGATGCTATTGAGTGGAACCGTTGAATTAAGGTTTATGTTCAGATTGTTATTTACCATTATTTCACCTCTGATCATGATCCATATGATGTCTTGTGAGTAGTTTGTTTAGTTCTTGAGGACATGGGAGAAGTCAAGATGTTAGTAGTGAATTATTGTTGAGAAATATTTAATGGTTTGATATTGTTGTGGTGCTATTTCACTAGTGGTGTCATGTGAACGTCGACTACATGATACTTCACCATTTATGGGCCTAGTGGGATGCATTGTGTATTTGGCTACCAATTGTGGGGTTGCTGGAGTGACAGAAACCTAAACCTCCGTTGGGAAATCATTGCACCAGGGAGCGTAGGATCTTAGAGTTTAAGGCTATGGTTAGATTTATCTTAATTACTTTCTTGTATTTGCGGATGCTTGCAAGGGGTATAATCACAAGTGTGTATTTATCCTAGTAAGGGTAGTGCGCTAGCATAGGTTCACCCCCACAACACTTATCAAACCAATAAAGACTACTTGGCGGTATGAAGCGAAAGCTCTTGACAGAAACTCCCGTGTGTCGTCAAGAACATTTGGTTATTATAAGTTACACAACTAGCTTGTCGTTTGCTGAAGAAAGGATTGGGCCACTTGCTGCAATTATTGCTACTGTCTTTTATTTACTCCCACTTTATTTATTTGCATTACCAAATACCCCTGAAAACCCGTTTGCTAGTATTTACAGTGAATCCTTGATCAAAACCACTTATCAACACCTTCTGCTCCTCGTTGGGTTCGACACTCTTATTTATCGAAAGTACTACGATACACCCCCTATACTTGTGGGTCATCAGTCCACGCCGGCCTGTGGTGTGGGCCCCCTGGTCCACTTCTGACGCCGCCCCTTCGCCTATAAAGACTCCCCGATAGGAAAAACCTAAATACCCGATCACTTTTCCAGAACACATCGTGATCCGCCGCCGCCATCGACCCGAAGATCGGGAGGGTCCAGAAGCTCTTCCCAGCACCCTGCCGGAGAGGGGAATCGCCACTGGAGGTCCTCTTCATCGCCATGCTTGCCTCCGGCGCGATGAGTGAGTAGTCTACCTTGGACTACAGGTCCATAGCAGTAGCTAGATGGTTGTCTTCTCCACCATGTGCTTCATGTTTAGATCTCGTGAGCTGCCTTACATGATCGAGATCACCATTATGTAATTCTACATGTTGTGTTTGTTGGGATCCGATGAATATTGGTGTTATGATTGAGTTGATGTACTGAATTTTATCTTATGTTATCTCTATGTTGTTTATGATCTTACATGCTCTCCGTTGATAGTAGCTATCTTGGCCGAGTAGTTGCTAGTGACTCCAAGAGGGGGTATTTATGCTCGATAGTGGGTTCATGCCTCTATTTAATTTGGGGAAGTGACAGAAACCTCTAAGGTTGTAGATGTGCTGTTGCTACTAGGGGAAAACAATATTCGTATGCTCAAGGGCATATGCTTTGTTTACATTATACACTTTGCTTAATGCAATTATCTGTTGTTCGCAACTTAATACTTGTGGAGTTCTCGGATTGATTCGCCACAAGTGGATTATTAGTCATAGATGCAGTTGGATGGCGGTCTATGTATCTTGTTGTAATGCCCAGAGTAAATCTCATAGTGATCCTCTTGACATATCACGTTGTCTTTATTCTATCAATTGCCCAACTGTAATTTGTTTACCCAGCATGTTTTATTTTATCTTATGAAGAGACACCACTAGTGAACTATGGACCCCGGTCCTATTTCCTTTATATTGCTATCACCTGTTTACTTTACTCGCACTGTTTACTTTACTCGCATACTATTACTATTTTCCACTCGATACGCTCATTCATTTGTTTACAGCAAACCGGTGAGATTGGCAACCTCATCGTAAGTTGGGAGCAAAGTATTTGGTTGTGTTGTGTGCAGGTTCCACGTTGCTACTAGTTGAAGACACGCTAACTCGTTTTTATCGTGAAACAGCGCCCTTGTTGGAGTGTCACTAGACTAGCAAGCATCACCTTTAGTCGTATTGGCTTTTTCCTCTCCTGATCGACAAACCTTGGTTTCTTACTGAGGGAAAACCTTGCTGCTATATTCATCATACCTTCCTCTTGGGGTTCCCAACTGAACGGTGAAAAACTATCAACACTGTACCGCATCAAGCGCCGGCGGAAACGATAGAGGAAAACATGGAGCCGGATCGTGTGTAATGGCCGAGAGTTTTGGCTGATTGTTGTATGTATTAATAAAAGATTGATTGAGACGGTTGTGGTTGTCTTTTTTGCATACCATGATTAATTTGGGAATTAATATCGCGTGTTACTGTGATTGGTGTTTCCTTATTGTATCCCTGTATTGATGTCTCTGCATTATGTAAGGAGTATTTTCGTCACTCAAATGATGTGTGTCGAGTTGGTGGCTTCACCACCAACTCGAAACCAATAGTAGTATAGATATAGATATATACTTACCTCAGCCACATTTATACATATGGTCACAATTTTTCAGTCACCTTGAAAGTGTATTTTGCATTCATGAACCTTGTACCATTAGCAATATGATGTGTATCTTTTGCAAATTCTTCCCCTGGAACAATCAGAGTTTCTATGGGAAAGAGGGCTCCCAATTAACCATCCCCATTACTGATCACTGTGTGTATACGAGTTGTTTGAGGTACGCACAAGTACATATTTCTCATGTCCAGGTAGACATACTCTTTCTATCACATCGAATAAATACAAACTTTCAATTCCTTAAGCCCTCGAGCATGTAGGAAAGACATGAACTCTTGAGTTTCATTCAGCAGGCAAAAATGTCCAGGAGATCCTTTTTTATGCATACCTTCAATTGGAACCGTAAACTGCAACAGATTATGATGTAAGCCTATAATCTAATTTTGAAGGACTTAATCAGGGAGTACATATACTTACTGTACCTTATGGATATTTACAGCCGTACATATATATCCCTAGTTGAAGTGTATCAAAGTAGAATCCACGATATCTCTCATTGTGTATACCAAGTGGACTGCTACTTGCTCGTTGAACCGAGGATCTGGCACAGTTCTGGACAGAACGCGACGGCAGGGGGTGCATCCCACGCGGTTCAGGAAACGGCGAGCTCGCCGGCAAAGGGTTGCATCCTACACGAGTCTCTGTAGACGGCAAAATTTAGTGAGGTGTCCAATGTTTACATACTCACTAATTGAGAACCCATCCAACCTTAGCATTAGCATGCTAATACCTATACATGCTTTTATGCACATTACCAACTGAATTACCTTGCTTTTGGCATCCGCCGCGAACTCGGCCGTGCTCGCCGCGTCCATGTACAAGCAAGCCATGGCGACGCCGATCTAAACTCGTTCCAACTTCTCATGCTTACACGGCGGCCACCATAGCATCTGCCCTGGCTTCCTTTTCTTCCGGCGCTCTCAGATGTAGACCCAGCGGCAAGTCGACATCCGTGATTCACGTCTAGCCGGCTGCGGCTGCGGAGCTGGTGCCGTGGTCGGGTAAGACCACCTGGTTCTTGGCCGTGGATGTCGTGGAGAAGGCAAAGTCCAGCCACCCTAGACTCTTCGGTATGCGTTGATCCACCTCATTCCCGAGGTAGCACGCGGGGTCTCACCACGATTCCATCTCTTCTAGCACCGCCTTGTTGGCTTTGCCCGCCACCAGTTCCTCTCCTCTAGTGCATCGGCCTCTTTGTCGGTCGCCTTCGCGTCACGTCGCCACAATGCTAAGGTAGGGGAGAGGCAGCGCTGATACGTCTCCAACGTATCCATAATTTTTGATGCTCCATGCTTGTTTTTACACAATTTGTTTAGTGTTTCGTTACACTTTGTGGCATTTTTATGCATTTTCCGGAACTAACGTATTAACGAGATGCCACAGTGCCAGTTCCCTATTTTCTGCTGTTTTTGTGTTTCAGAAAAGTTACATAGAAAATATTCTCGGAATTGGACGAAACCAAAGCCAGACGTCCAGATATTTCACGGAGCTTCCAGAACACCGAAGAGGAGACGAAGCCGGACCAGAGGGTGGCCACACCACCAGGGGGCGTGGCCCATCCCTGGCCCACGCCGGCCTGTGGTGTGGGCCCCCTGTTCCACTTCTGACGTCGCCCCTTCGCCTATAAAGACCCCCCGACGGGAAAAACCTAAATACCCGATCACTTTTTCAGAACACATCGCGATCCGCCGCCGCCGTCGACCCGAAGATCGGGAGGGTCCAGAAGCTCTTCCCGGCACCCTGCCGGAGAGGAGAATCGCTACCGGAGGTCCTCTTCATCGCCATGCTTGCCTCCGGTGCGATGAGTGAGTAGTCTACCTTGGACTATGGGTCCATAGCAGTAGCTAGATGGTTCTCTTCTCCATCATGTGCTTCATGTTTAGATCTCGTGAGCTGCCTTATATGATCGAGATCACCGTTATGTAATTCTAAATGTTGTGTTTGTTGGGATCCGATGAATATTGGTGTTATGATTGGTTTGATGTACTGAATTTTATCTTATGTTATCTCTATGTTGTTTATGATCTTGAATGCTCTCCGTTGTTAGTAGCTATCTTGGCCGAGTAGTTGCTAGTGACTCCAAGAGGGGGTATTTATGCTCGATAGTGGGTTCATGCCTCTATTTAATCTTGTTGTAATGCCCAGAGTAAATCTCATAGTGATCCTCTTGACATATCACGTTGTCTTTATTCTATCAATTGCCCAACTGTAATTTGTTTACCCAGCATGTTTTATTTTATCTTATGGAGAGACACCACTAGTGAACTATGGACCCCGGTCCTATTTCCTTTATATTGCTATCACCTGTTTACTTTACTCACACTGTTTACTTTACTCGCATACTATTACTATTTTCCACTCGATACGCTCATTCCTTTGTTTACAGCAAATCGGTGAGATTGACAACCTCATCGTAAGTTGGGAGCAAAGTATTTGGTTCTCTTGTGTGCAGGTTCCACGTTGCTACTAGTTGAAGATGCGCTAACTAGTTTTTATCGTGAAACGGCGCCCTTGTTGGAGTGTCACTAGACTAGCAAGCATCACCTTCAGTTGTATTGGCTTCTTCCTCTCCTGATCGACAAATCTTGGTTTCTTACTGAGGGAAAACGTTGCTGCTATATTCATCATACCTTCCTCTTGGGGTTCCAACTGGACGGTGAAAAACTATCAACACCGTACCGCATCAAGCTCTTTTCTGGCGCTGTTGCCGGGAAGGAAAAATAAGACTTCTGCAAGAGGAGTTTCGCACATACATCCTTTACTTTGTTTTAAGTTTTGCTTTACTTTATTTTTACTTGCATCATTTTATCAAAAATACAAAAAAATTAGTATCCTTTATAGTTGTTATTTCTTTACTTCTAGTTCATTATGTTATTTCCTAAGTACGTTTTGGAGGACCTCTCAGTAGGTAGTGGTTCAATTATTGGAAAAAGTAACATTGAGGAGTCCTTAATCATATTAGTATGCTTAATCATATTAGTATGCATAAAGATGTTGAGGAAAAGTCTTTGGCTGAGCTTGCTCCTAGTTATGAAGTTGCTTTTGCTTATTTAATTCACATGTTAGAAGCTAGGTTTGCTAGCCTTAATCCTTTTATGCAATACATATTTCTTAAGCTTCATGATATTGAGGATCCCGAAAAGAAAGCTTTTATCCTTGAAACTTTGCGCATAGAATTTAGAGGTGTTGCTATTGAGGCTAGGGAAGTTTTTAAGAAATTTAATAAGCTTGACTCACCTGTTGAAGTTGTTGGTACACCCAATGAAGATTTTAGAGTGCCAATACCTTGTAAACTTGCAGAAATTCATGATGCTTTGGAAAAGAATTTTAGCTGGATTTGTCCTGATTTTTTTTTGATGAAAGTAGTGTACCAAAGAGTGATCATAAAGGGTCTTCAAAAACTCATTTGGACACAATTCACTTCATTGTTGAAAAGACTCCTATAGTGGATCTTAATGCTTCTCTTGATATTACTTGATTCACACTTTCTGCGCCTAGCTCAAAGGCGTTAAAGAAAAGCACTCTTGGGAGATAACCCAATGTTTTTACTTCCAGTTCTTTTTCTTTTATTTGAGTCTTGGAAGTTATTACTACTGTAATGACCGCTCCTTATCCTTTTATTTCATTTTTGTGCCAAGAGAAGCCTCTAATTTGAGCGAGGTAAGATTTGGGGATGTTGCTGTCCTAAAACAGTTTTCGGTGCTGCACCATAAAAATTCGTGAAATTTCTCTGTATATCTTTTGGACCTGAAATTTCTTGAGCATATTCCCCAGTTTATATCCAAACTTTCATTAGTTGAACACTTTTTGATTTGAGTAACAGAAAACCCTCTAAAAATTCGACCTTTGTCAGCTGTTCTGTTTTGACAGATTTCTACCAATATTTGTGTTTGCCGCTTTATCGCTTTCTTTTTTAGTTCTTTTGATCACGGAACTTTTGGGGAAGTTGCTACAGTAGTATATGCTTTATATGTGGAGGTTTTGAGTTGAAACCTGAAGCAAAAAGGGTTGATTCAATGTTATGCTTACACTAATATTGCTAATAAATTTGTGTTTAGTTTTGTATGAAGGAAGTTTTCAAGTGTAGGGATTGGAGAATGATGAGATGAGTTGAAGAATGGACAAAAGCTCAAGCCTGGGGATACCCATGTCACCCCAAGAAATAACCAAGAAGTACAAGCGTCAAAGCTTGGGGATGCCCCCGAGGCACCCCTTCTTCATCGGCAAAAATCAGGTCACCTTTCAACACACTATATTTTTATTGCTTCATGTATTATGCGTTTTTCTTGGAGCGTCAGTTGTTTTTAGTTTTCAGTTTAGTTTAGTTTTGTTTGCTGTAATAAATGGTTGGACCCCAACAAATTCCTTTTGGAGAAGTTGCCTTATTTTTCATTTGCCAAGAACACTCTGTTTTTCATTCTTATCGTTTCAACGAGTGTTCTCTTTTTCTAGAACTGCGTTTAGCTTTCGATTTTCGCCTTGATTTTTTTTCAGATCTTGTTATATCTTTTCATCAAGGTGTGTTTTGACCTCTGGTCCATGTTGGTTTTCATCAAAAGAGTTGGTTATAAAAAGTTCGAATGGTGTTGGAAAAGAGAAAAAGCTTTATGCAAAAAAGTGGTACAAGAAGGAGCTTGTGTAGACTGCGGCCTAGGCTTTTGCATGTTGTTCTTGATGTCTTTTTGATAGTATGCTTAGTTGTTTTGCTGTAGCATGACTTGTCTGAAATAACTGAGATTGCTTAATGAGCCTTTGAAAAAATCATGCGTTGTTTCAATTATTTGGAAGCATTATTTTGGTTTTCTCCTTTGATGCTTTATTTGGGTTGACTTGGCACATGCTCACACATGTTAGACTCATACAAAGTCGCCATAAGCCTCTATGATCATTTAGTTTTTGACTTTTGATGTCATCTTATGCTTCTTTTAATGTCGCTTTGTCGCTATGCATTATTATGGCCGTTATTGCTCTCTTAGTTGGTCGCTCCCAGTCTTTTGCTAGCCCTCATTTTGTACTGAGTATGAGCTATACTCGTGCATCCAACTCCTAAAAACCAAGTTTGCCATTGTGTCCACCATACATACCTATTAGCAATTTGCTATTCCAAAGTACATTTGACTTGCTTTTATCTGTCCTTCAAATTAAACTCTTTTTGGTGTTATGCGAAAATTAGTCAGTAAAGCTCTCACGAACCAGATGGCACACTTTACTTTTCTCGTTTTAAAATTTTGACATTGTGGTCTCTTATCTTGAGTTGTTATGCTTGCAAGTTGTAAGTTGGGAATTAGCCCAGCCATGCCGTCATGGGGCAAGCTTTCAACATTGCACCATCTTTCATTTGAGTTGATATCGTGATCTTTTGTTTACGGATACTTGCGGTGTGAAATGAATTGGGAATCTTGCGGGATCATGGAGTTTGTATACGTGTTAGAGAAATGCCTGGGCCGCTAATCTAAGCCATGCATAATTCATGGTGGAAATTTACAGCATGCTCATAGTGAACATTCAACGACGCATCTCTCAATAAAAAGCTATACTAATGGTAAATAAAAGAGATGCCGAGGTGTTCATTGTCTGTTTGTCCTGTCATTTTGATGTGGGCTTGTTCCATGTCATCGGGCACGGAGGTACCCCGTTGGCGGTTCTCGATGATACGTGTATACTTACAATTACAAGAGCTTGCTTGGGACTCTAAGTAAAGTAGCATGAGGTTTGGGTATTCGTATTTCACGGGATACAAGGTTTCAACTTATGATTTGTCAAGCATATGCAGCATGAGTGTTCTCGCATTAAGTTTAACCATTCAAGATGCTTATGATGGGGGCAATGAGAGCTCAAAGCCAGTAAGTACCATAATTTTTGAAGGTTTATAAAACTTGCAATCACTGCTTCCCTCCGCGAAGGGCCTTTTTTTTACTTTTATGTTGAGTCACTATCTTCTATCTTTATGCACCATTAAGAGAGTATAGTTGTCATTCTTAGTATAATGTGCATTGTCCCAAAGTTTTCATTGATTGATTCATATTAAAGGAGAATTTTTTTACTAAGTTTAATGGAGAGTCTTATGAGTTTAATTTTTCCAAGTTTGCTTAGACCTCTTATGAAAATGACACGCCTAATGAATTTTTTTGAGTTGAACAGCTTGCTTCTATTGCTCTTGCTCCTAATAATGCTTTGCAGCAATTCATGGAAGATCACGAAAGTGATGTTTTCAGTAAGGAAAGAGAAGAGATTGACGACATTTTCCTTCATCAACAACCGCTTATCAAGCACAATTTACCTGTGGAGGATCTTGGTACCACTTTGCCACCTAAGGAAGATCCTGTGTTTGAATTAAAGCCTCTGCCTGATAATCTTAAATATGCTTATATAGATGATAAGAAAATATATCCTGTTATTATTAGCTCTAAACTTTCAGGAAAGGAAGAAGAAAGATTATTGGAGATATTGAGGAAACACCGAGGAGCTATGGGATATACTCTTGACGATTTAAAAGGGATTTCTCCCACTTTATGTCAACATGCCATTAATATGGAGAAAGACGCGAAGCCAGTCGTGGAGCATCAATGCCGCGTAATTCCCAAGATGAAGGATGTGGTAAGAAATGAGGTATTAAAGCTCCTTGATGCTGGTATTATTTATCCTATTGCTGATAGTAGATGGGTTAGTCCTGTTCATTGTGTTCCTAAGAAAGGAGGTATGACTGTTGTGCCTAATGAGAATAACGAGCTTATTCCTCAAAGGGTAGTAGTTGGTTATAGGATGTGCATTGATTATAGGAAGGTAAACAAAGTTACTAAGAAAGATCATTATCCTTTACCATTTATAGATCAGATGTTAGAAAGGTTATCTAAGAAAACTCATTTTTGTTTCCTTGATGGTTATTCTAGTTTTTCTCAAATTGCTGTTAAAAAGGAAGATCAAGATAAAACCACTTTTACTTGTCCTTATGGAACTTATGCTTATAGATATATGCCGTTTGGTTTATGCAATGCTCCTGCTACTTTTCAAAGATGCATATCTGCTATTTTTCATGGCTTTTGTGAAGAAATTGTGGAGGTTTTCATGGATGACTTCTCCGTCTATGGAACTTCTTTTGATAATTGTTTGCACAACCTTGATAAAGTTTTGCAGAGATGCGAAGAAACTAACCTTGTTCTTAACTGGGAGAAATGCCACTTTATGGTGAATGAAGGAATTGTCCTTGGACATAAAATTTCTGAAAGAGGTATTGAAGTTGACAGAGCAAAAGTGGAGGCAATTGAGAAAATGCCCTGTCCCAGAGATGTTAAAGGTATTCGTAGTATTCTTGGTCATGCTGGTTTCTATAGGAGGTTTATTAAAGATTTCTCTAAGATTTCAAAGCCTCTTACTAATCTTCTTCAAAAAGATGTACCATTTGTCTTTGATGATGATTGTAAGGAAGCTTTTGAAACTCTTAAGAAGGCTTTAACTACTGCTCCTATTGTTCAACCACCTGATTGGAATTTACCTTTTGAAATTATGTGTGATGCTAGTGACTTTGCTGTTGGTGCTGTTCTTGGACAGCGCGTGGATAATAAGTTGAATGTTATTCATTATGCTAGTAAGACTCTTGATGCTGCTCAGAAGAATTATGCTACTATTGAGAAAGAGTTTCTTGCTGTTGTTTTTGCATGTGATGAGTTTAGATCGTACATTGTTGATTCTAAAGTTACTATTCATACTGATCACACTGCTATTAGATATCTTATGACTAAGAAGGATGCTAAGCCTAGGCTTATTAGATGGGTGTTACTTCTACAAGAGTTTGATTTGCATATCGTAGATAGGAAAGGTGCTGAAAATCCTGTGGCTGATAACTTGTCTTGATTGGAAAACATTTCTTTTGATCCTATTCCTGTTAACGATAGTTTTGCAAATGAACAGTTAGCTTCTGTAAATGTAACTTCGCGAGACCTTCCTTGGTATGCTGATTATGCTAACTTTATTGTTTCCAAGTATTTGCCTCCAACCTTTACAGCTCAGCAAAGAAGAAAATTCTTCTATGATTTGAGGCATTACTTTTGGGATGACCCACACTTATATAAAGAAGGAGTTGATGGTATTATGCGGAGATGCGTACCGGAATATGAGCAACAAGAGATATTAAGAAAATGCCATGGTAGCGCTTATGGAGGCATCATGCTGGAGATAGAACCGCACAAAAGGTTCTGCAATCAGGTTTTTATTGGCCAACCCTTTTTAAAGATGCTAGAAGGTATGTTTTATCTTGTGATGAATGTCAAAGAGTTGGTAATATTTCTAGACGCAATGAAATGCCTATGAATTACACTCTTGTTATTGAACCGTTTGATTGTTGGAGATTTGACTTTATAGGTCCTTTTCCTCCTTCAAAAGGCTATACCCACATACTTGTTGTTGTTGATTATGTTACTAAATGGGTAGAAGCCATACCTACAAAGAGTGCCGATGGTGAGACCTCATTAAAAATGCTTAAAGATGTTATTTTTCCTAGGTTTGGTGTGCCTAGATATCTTATGACTGATGGAGGTTCTCATTTTATTCATGGAAGTTTTAGAAAAACTCTTGCTAGATATGATGTTAATCATAGAATTGCTTCTACTTATCATCCCCAAACTAGTGGGCAGGTAGAGCTTTCTAATAGAGAAATCAAGTCCATCTTGCAGAAGACTGTCAATAGATCTAGGAAAAATTGGGCTAGCAAGTTAAACGATGCTTTATGGGCTTATAGAACTGCTTATAAGAACCCCATGGGTATGTCCCCTTATAAGATGGTTTACGGAAAAGCGTGTCACTTGCCCTTAGAATTAGAACACAAAGCTTTTTGGGCAGTGAGAGAGCTTAATAGAAATTTTAAACTAGCCGGTAAGAAAAGGTTGTTAGATTTAAGTTCTCTAGATGAGTGGAGAAACGAAGCGTATGAGAATGCCAGACTTTTTAAAGAGAAAGTCAAGCAATGGCATGATAAGAGAATTCTTAAGAGAGAGTTTCATGTTGGTGAGAAAGTTCTATTGTATAGGTCTCATCTCAGATTTTTTGCAGGAAAATTACTCTCTAAATGGGAGGGACCATATGTTATTGTGGAAGTATACCGCTCAGGTGCTATTAAGATTGCTTCATTGAAAGATGACTCTACACAAGTGGTGAATGGGCAAAGACTCAAACATTATATTACTGGAGATTCTTATAATGAAGATGTTGATGTAATTGAAACAGTTTCTCCAGAAGAATTCATCCAAGACAAATTGCAGGTACCTGCAGAGTTCTTTTTTGAATAGGTAACAGTTCTAGTCAGAAAAGTTTCACGAAAAACTCTTCCTTTATTATTTTTGTTGTTTTTACTAAATATGAAAAATCACGAGACGAAAACGTGCAGGAAAAGGAGTCCGTGTGCTCCTCACACACAGGGGGCGCGGGCCCACCTCTGGCCATGCCGCCCTGGTGTGAGAGCACCCCGGAACTCGTTTCCATCCCGGTTTCCTCATGTGATTTTGTTTTGATGTATAATTTTTGCTTATATAACCCCCCGGAGTACCCGAGGTCTGTATATCGTTTTCTCATCGTGTTTTGTTTTGGGGTGTTTCTGTCAGGAGTTGATCTTAAGCTTGGGGAGTACCATGGCCTCTTCAAGCGACGACAAGGGCAAAAGGCCCTGGGAAGATAATCACCAAGGCCAAAAGTGGAAGGAGGAGCAAGGTGCTGGAAGATCAAGGCCAAGAAACCCTGCTTTTGAAGGACCAACGAAAGCTAGACGTATCTTTTCTCATGATATGCAGGGGCCAACAATACACGTTCTGGATCTAAACTCCATGCCTGTTATAAAAGAGGATATGCTGGTCACTCATGAGTTTTGTGCTCAATATTGAGTTTTGAAGAGGGAGGTAGAGATGCTTCAAGAAGAGAATCTCAGGCTTCACCGGATGCTGGAATACTTTGTTAATCCAAGGCTGCTTCCACTACCACCACCAGAGTAACTCGTCATCGGTAATGGCATCCCCTTGGCTTGTTCCAAGCTTGGGAGGAGTGCCGCAGTATCACATCATTACCTTTTACTCATTTACTTTTCAAGTAGAGTCATATCTTGAATAGAGAAATTATCCTATAGAATAGTTTGCAGTGTGGAAGTATCCTCCTTAGTTGGTTATCTATGTAACCCTTGGTGTGAGTTGCGGTAATGAAATATTAATGAGAAGTTCTATCATTTACTTTCCACACACTTTATTCTAGTTTGCAATGTTTCTTATATGATTAATCTTGTTGATTAGTATTGGTATCACTTTGGGAGCATGAATAAATTTAGTTGATTTTGGCAAACTTAGCTTGGTCAGTAGCAGCATTACCTTGAGGTTTGAGTAGAAAAGAATAAAGAAGTGTTTGTAGCTACATCACTTTAGTTTTCCTTATGTTTGGCTTATAAGCATTATTATTCTCCAAGTTAAAATCGTTGTACCTTCAAGGGAGTTTGCATGATTATTCTTATTATATGTATGTTTGTTTGTTTCATGCAACTCTTATGCTTGCTACCCAGCCTTGCTAGCCAAAGACCTGTACTGAGAGGAAATACTTCTCATGCATCTAAATCCCAAAGCCAAGTCACTTTCAAAGAGTCCACTATAAATTCCTATATATGGTATTTTAAGCCATTCCAAATAAATTTTCATGTGCTACCTTTCAAAAACCTTCAAATACTTCTCACTTTGTGCCACTGTTTTTAGCTCATGAGGACGTAGTGAATGGTTTTGTTATCTTCCATACTAAATTAAGTACCCCTTGACTAGGCAGCTTCATCTGCACGTCATTAATTTTGCAAGGGAGCTGGTCAGACCATTATAATCCCAAAGAGAAAAAAATAAAAAAAGCACTCCTACATGGTATGTGAAAGCTGGTCGGCACACGATGGAATCGGTTAGCCACGGTTTGAGAAAGGAAAAAGGTGGGGAGGAGTGCAAAGCTATAAAAGAGCACCAATGTGCCAGTTAATCAAACATTTCGGAACCGCTCTCACTTGTTTAGTATGGAAGATATCAAGAACTCCGTTGCTAGTCGTTGACAAAAGCAACCACCTCTCAAAACAATTTTTACCTCTGTTTTACAAATGAAAAGCTCTAGCACATGTTTAATCCCTGCTTCCCTCTGCGAAGGGCCTATCTTTTACTTTTATATTGAGTCAACCTATTCCCCTCTATCTCAAGCAAGCATTTGAGTTGTTATGTTTCACTCATCCATATGTTGATCTGTTTAATCATGTTTACTATCTTCCTTGTTTTGTACAATGCTTTTATCTGAAGAAATATATCTTTGAGAGTTTTCCATGAATACAAAAAGGTTGTTTCGTTGAGCATATGGTTTTTGCTATATTAAGCTCTGTTTTAAAAAGGCTCCATTTAAAAGGCTAGTATAGTTGTTCATTGTTCTCTGACCAAGAATTAAGGTTTGCCATCACCAATTATAGTTTATTTTGTGCATCTTTATATGTGATTCCCTTTACTTATTGCAAGCCTATATTATAAAGGGGAGTTGCTGTCTATTATAACTTGTTCTTTTGGTGAATGTGATGCTTCTTGTCCGTATTTTGATTATCGACACTTCACTCCATAAACCTGTGGTCATGTTTACTGAGTTTAGTTTTCGCTTGGGGACAAGCGAGGTCTAAGCTTGGGGGGGGTTGATACGTCCATTTTGCATCACTATTTTGTATCATAATTTACTGTTATTCATTGATATATTTCATATTTAGATATGATACTTATGTTATTTCCTCGGTTTTTACATGCTTGATGATCATTGGAGGATTTGCTGTCGGAGTCAGGATTCTGCTGGAAAAGGACCGTCAAGATACTATATTTTGGAAGATCGGGAAAATTCCAGAAAAATACCAGAAAATTATATTTTACCAAAAGACTCCGGAAGCCAGAAGGAGAAGGAGAGAGGATCCAGGGGCAGCCTCACGCACAGGGGGCGCGGCCTGACCCCTGGCCGCGCCGGCCCTGTGTGAGGCAACCCTGGCCCACTCCAGGTCTCGCCCCTTGGCGTACTTCATCATCCCCGAAAACCTAAGTCAGGGGGGGCTCAGGGAGAGACACAGCCGCCTCTACGGGGCGGAAAACACCAGAGAGAGAAAAGCTCTCCGGCAGGGAGAAATCTGCCGGGAAATTCCTTCCCGGAGAGGGGAGATCATCGCCATCATCATCACCATCGCACTGGACTTCATCGGGATCATCATCATCATCATCTCCATCACCAGCATCTTCATTTCCACCATCACCACACTATCCCGCTGTAACATCTTGAGTTGGATCTTGTTATATTCATAGGGGAAACTTTTCCGGTGTTGATTACTCTTGTAATTGATGCTATTGAGTGGAACCGTTGAATTAAGGTTTATGTTCAGATTGTTATTTACCATTATTTCACCTCTGATCATGATCCATATGATGTCTTGTGAGTAGTTTGTTTAGTTCTTGAGGACATGGGAGAAGTCAAGATGTTAGTAGTGAATTATTGTTGAGAAATATTTAATGGTTTGATATTGTTGTGGTGCTATTTCACTAGTGGTGTCATGTGAACGTCGACTACATGATACTTCACCATTTATGGGCCTAGTGGGATGCATTGTGTATTTGGCTACCAATTGTGGGGTTGCTGGAGTGACAGAAACCTAAACCTCCGTTGGGAAATCATTGCACCAGGGAGCGTAGGATCTTAGAGTTTAAGGCTATGGTTAGATTTATCTTAATTACTTTCTTGTATTTGCGGATGCTTGCAAGGGGTATAATCACAAGTGTGTATTTATCCTAGTAAGGGTAGTGCGCTAGCATAGGTTCACCCCCACAACACTTATCAAACCAATAAAGACTACTTGGCGGTATGAAGCGAAAGCTCTTGACAGAAACTCCCGTGTGTCGTCAAGAACATTTGGTTATTATAAGTTACACAACTAGCTTGTCGTTTGCTGAAGAAAGGATTGGGCCACTTGCTGCAATTATTGCTACTGTCTTTTATTTACTCCCACTTTATTTATTTGCATTACCAAATACCCCTGAAAACCCGTTTGCTAGTATTTACAGTGAATCCTTGATCAAAACCACTTATCAACACCTTCTGCTCCTCGTTGGGTTCGACACTCTTATTTATCGAAAGTACTACGATACACCCCCTATACTTGTGGGTCATCAGTCCACGCCGGCCTGTGGTGTGGGCCCCCTGGTCCACTTCTAACGCCGCCCCTTCGCCTATAAAGACTCCCCGATAGGAAAAACCTAAATACCCGATCACTTTTCTAGAACACATCGTGATCCGCCGCCGCCATCGACCCGAAGATCGGGAGGGTCCAGAAGCTCTTCCCAGCACCCTGCCGGAGAGGGGAATCGCCACTGGAGGTCCTCTTCATCGCCATGCTTGCCTCCGGCGCGATGAGTGAGTAGTCTACCTTGGACTACAGGTCCATAGCAGTAGCTAGATGGTTGTCTTCTCCACCATGTGCTTCATGTTTAGATCTCGTGAGCTGCCTTACATGATCGAGATCACCATTATGTAATTCTACATGTTGTGTTTGTTGGGATCCGATGAATATTGGTGTTATGATTGAGTTGATGTACTGAATTTTATCTTATGTTATCTCTATGTTGTTTATGATCTTACATGCTCTCCGTTGATAGTAGCTATCTTGGCCGAGTAGTTGCTAGTGACTCCAAGAGGGGGTATTTATGCTCGATAGTGGGTTCATGCCTCTATTTAATTTGGGGAAGTGACAGAAACCTCTAAGGTTGTAGATGTGCTGTTGCTACTAGGGGGAAAACAATATTCGTATGCTCAAGGGCATATGCTTTGTTTACATTATACACTTTGCTTAATGCAATTATCTGTTGTTCGCAACTTAATACTTGTGGAGTTCTCGGATTGATTCGCCACAAGTGGATTATTAGTCATAGATGCAGTTGGATGGCGGTCTATGTATCTTGTTGTAATGCCCAGAGTAAATCTCATAGTGATCCTCTTGACATATCACGTTGTCTTTATTCTATCAATTGCCCAACTGTAATTTGTTTACCCAGCATGTTTTATTTTATCTTATGAAGAGACACCACTAGTGAACTATGGACCCCGGTCCTATTTCCTTTATATTGCTATCACCTGTTTACTTTACTCGCACTGTTTACTTTACTCGCATACTATTACTATTTTCCACTCGATACGCTCATTCATTTGTTTACAGCAAACCGGTGAGATTGGCAACCTCATCGTAAGTTGGGAGCAAAGTATTTGGTTGTGTTGTGTGCAGGTTCCACGTTGCTACTAGTTGAAGACACGCTAACTCGTTTTTATCGTGAAACAGCGCCCTTGTTGGAGTGTCACTAGACTAGCAAGCATCACCTTTAGTCGTATTGGCTTTTTCCTCTCCTGATCGACAAACCTTGGTTTCTTACTGAGGGAAAACCTTGCTGCTATATTCATCATACCTTCCTCTTGGGGTTCCCAACTGAACGGTGAAAAACTATCAACACTGTACCGCATCAAGCGCCGGCGGAAACGATAGAGGAAAACATGGAGCCGGATCGTGTGTAATGGCCGAGAGTTTTGGCTGATTGTTGTATGTATTAATAAAAGATTGATTGAGACGGTTGTGGTTGTCTTTTTTGCATACCATGATTAATTTGGGAATTAATATCGCGTGTTACTGTGATTGGTGTTTCCTTATTGTATCCCTGTATTGATGTCTCTGCATTATGTAAGGAGTATTTTCGTCACTCAAATGATGTGTGTCGAGTTGGTGGCTTCACCACCAACTCGAAACCAATAGTAGTATAGATATAGATATATACTTACCTCAGCCACATTTATACATATGGTCACAATTTTTCAGTCACCTTGAAAGTGTATTTTGCATTCATGAACCTTGTACCATTAGCAATATGATGTGTATCTTTTGCAAATTCTTCCCCTGGAACAATCAGAGTTTCTATGGGAAAGAGGGCTCCCAATTAACCATCCCCATTACTGATCACTGTGTGTATACGAGTTGTTTGAGGTACGCACAAGTACATATTTCTCATGTCCAGGTAGACATACTCTTTCTATCACATCGAATAAATACAAACTTTCAATTCCTTAAGCCCTCGAGCATGTAGGAAAGACATGAACTCTTGAGTTTCATTCAGCAGGCAAAAATGTCCAGGAGATCCTTTTTTATGCATACCTTCAATTGGAACCGTAAACTGCAACAGATTATGATATAAGCCTATAATCTAATTTTGAAGGACTTAATCAGGGAGTACATATACTTACTGTACCTTATGGATATTTACAGCCGTACATATATATCCCTAGTTGAAGTGTATCAAAGTAGAATCCACGATATCTCTCATTGTGTATACCAAGTGGACTGCTACTTGCTCGTTGAACCGAGGATCTGGCACAGTTCTGGACAGAACGCGACGGCAGGGGGTGCATCCCACGCGGTTCAGGAAACGGCGAGCTCGCCGGCAAAGGGTTGCATCCTACACGAGTCTCTGTAGACGGCAAAATTTAGTGAGGTGTCCAATGTTTACATACTCACTAACTGAGAACCCATCCAACCTTAGCATTAGCATGCTAATACCTATACATGCTTTTCTGCACATTGCCAACTGAATTACCTTGCTTTTGGCATCCGCCGCGAACTCGGCCGTGCTCGCCGTCCATGTACAAGCAAGCCATGGCGACGCCGATCTAAACTCGTTCCAACTTCTCATGCTTACACGGCGGCCACCACAGCATTTGCCCTGGCTTCCTTTTCTTCCGGCGCTCTCAGATGTAGACCCAGCGGCAAGTCGACATCCGTGATCCACGTCTAGCCGGCTGCGGCAGCGGAGCTGGTGGCGTGGTCGGGTAAGACCACCCGGTTCTTGGCCGTGGATGTCGTGGAAAAGGCAAACTCCAGCCACCCTAGACTCTTCGGTATGCGTTGATCCACCTCATTCCCGGGGTAGCACGCGGGGTCTCACCACGATTCCATCTCTTCTAGCACCACCTTGTTGGCTTTGCCCGCCACCGGTCCCTCTCCTCTAGTGCATCGGCCTCTTCGTCGGCCGGCTTCGCGTCAGGTCACCATATTGCTAAGGTAGGGGAGAGGCAGCGCCGGCGGAAACGAGAGAGGAAAACATGGAGCCAGATCGTGTGTAATGGCCGAGAGTTTAGGCTGATTGTTGTATGTATTAATAAAAGATTGATTGAGACGGTTGTGGTTGTCTTTTTTGCATACCGTGATTGATTTGGGAATTAATATCGCGTGTTACTGTGATTGGTATTTCCTTATTGTATCCCTGTATTGATGTCTCTGCATTATGTAAGGGGTATTTTTGTCACTCAAATGATGTGTGTCGAGTTGATGGCTTCATCATCAACTCAAAACCAATAGTAGTCTCTACTACTTATAAAAGAGCCAACGTAAACTTTCCTATGCACACCGCGGTGAATGTACACAGCCGGGTAGACACAACGGGACCACCCCAGGATCAGCCAACTTAATCAAATCTAACCGCCATGATTAGTTAATTCTTTGTCTAATGTGTGCGTAGCAATTAGCAACGACGGACACGCGCTCATCCAAACAGAGGAAAATTTCCACACCCCGCGTCCGCATTCCGCAGCCCTCGGCACAAAAGTCAGTTGAAAAAGAAACTTAATCCAAAATCGCCCAATGATCGCGAGCATCGTGCATGGTAGACGCCGCTAGATCGCTCCGCGCTGCTCTTAGACTACTCATAGTGTGAGTAACTTAAATAGTAACATCACATATTTCAAGATAGAATGATGACATGGCATGTAATTAAATAAAGAAAGAGATGATAGTGGTAACTAGCTATGTTACCATAACATCACACAACCCAAGACAAAGTGAGTCTACAACATAATTAATAACATCTTGCATGACACCACATATTAGTTACTATCCACTATGAAGATAGTAACATGAAGTAGTAATATGTGCATGATACCATTTTATGTTACTCCCCACTATGAGCAGCCTTACGTGCTCAACGCGCCGGCCCAATGCGCTTTGCTCCTCCGCCGCGCTCCCTGCCCATGTGTCGTCGCTTCAGATAAAGCGCTTGGGCGTATCAACCTGGACGTCCTCGCCGCCCTACTTCTCGGACGGACGGGATCTGGCTCTGCTGCTTCATCACCTCCAGCCGCCGCCATCTCTAATCTCTCGAATATATCCTGCTCCTCCTCGTGCCGTCATCTCCACAGATCGATATTGTGTTGCTGCCCGCCTCTGCTGGAGCGGGACGATGTCCACCATCCCATCCTATTGCTGCCAGTTTTTGGCGGCGACGTGCGACTGCTGCGTCTTCGCCCCAGGTATCCTTAAGCATACTGATTATGTGTGTTTCAGTTTTGAATTTGCATTGTATTGGATTTCAGTTGAAGAAGGATGGATCAGCAGGTGGACCGGTGCGACCGTGCCATGGGAAGGCATCTGATCTCCGCAACATCGTAGAGATGGTAAATGAAATTCATTTGTTGTTCAGAACTGTATTTGGTTGTTCGTATGTCAAGTTGTATTTTCTCATTGCTTCTTTTTATGTATGGTCCTGTCAGGTGTTTGTTTATTCAACAGTATTTGAACCATATTTGTTTCGGTGCAGCAAAGAAGAAAGAATATAACAGAGAGGATGGGGCTCTAGAGGAATTGGTCCCAAACACGAACAAGGTATACATGCAGATATAAGAGGTTTGAGGAGCCTCCCTTAATGTAGAGCTTTGTTTTTTAAGGCGATTTGTGGGTCTCAAATGAAATGCAACGCTACTTATTTATCTCTTGTTTGCATGCTATCTATTTGCTAGAATGGTTTTATATGAGAGAGTAGCTGTTGATTTAGATGAATGATGGGCTTTCCGGTGTCAGAAAGGAACATACGATTGAATACATATTAACGCAATTCGCAACTTTACATCAGGCCTTTGCATGCCGCCAATCTTTTTGTGAACCCGGTTGGCTGATTTGATAAAAAATGTCTAATATATAATGCTTGTAGTACCTTCACTAGTGGGGACGGGGCCTCCAGTCCCGGCCCGTAAGGGGCTTTAGTCCCGGTTTGCAAACCGGGACCCCAGATGCGGGACTAAAGGCTGAACCTTTAGTCCCGGCCCGCTTACCAGCCGGGACTGGAGGGTGTCCACGTGGGCACCTCGGAGCGAATCAGGGCCAGGACCTTTAGTCTCGGTTTGTAACACAGACCGGGACTAAAGGTCATCTGCAGATTTTTGTTTTTTGCTGTAGGGTTTTAGGGTTTAGGGGTTTTAGGGTTTTAGGTGGGGGATTAACGTGATGCCTCGTTTGGTGCCTTGGTGTTCGGGAATTAGTTTATGCATATATATAAGATTAACTTATCTTACAAGCGAGCATATATATACAATTATATGGAGATCAGAATTATCGGGACAAGAGCCCGTCTATTCGATTACATGGACCAACATCAGTAATGGCCTTAGGTACACATCAATGTCGTTGCCGGGTTGCTTTGGACCTTGGATAAGCACTGGCATCATAATGAACTTCCGCTTCATGCACAACCAAGGAGGAAGGTTGTAGATACATAGAGTAACGGGCCAGGTGCTGTGACTGCAACTCTGCTCCCCAAAAGGATTCATGCCATCTGTACTCAGACCAAACCATAAGTTCCTTGCGTCACCTGCAAATCTCGGGAACTCTCTCTCGATTTTTCTCCACTGCCGACCATCAGCGGGGTGCCTCAACTTATCGTCTTTCATACGATCTTCCATGTGCCATCGCAACAACTTCGCATGATCTTTATTTCTGAACAGACGTTTCAACCGTGGTATTATAGGAGCATACCACATCACCTTGGCAGGAACCCTCTTCCTGGGTGGCTCGCCCTCAATCTCACCAGGGTCATCTTTTCTGATCTTGTACCGCAATGCAGTGCATACCGGGCATTTATCCATATTCTCATATTTCTCACCGCGGTAGAGGATGCAGTCATTAGGGCATGCATGTATCTTCTGCACGTCTAATCCTAGAGGGCAGACAAGCTTCTTTGCTTCGTACGTGCTGGCGGGCAATTCGTTCTTTCTTGGAAGCATCTTCTTCATCAGTACCAGCAACTTTTCAAATGACGAGTCAGTCACACCGGTCTCTGCCTTCCACTTCAGCAATTCCAGTGTGCTACCCAGCTTCTTCTGGCCATCTTCACAAGTTGGGTACAACAATTTGTTGTGGTCCTGTAACATCTGCTCGAACTGCAACCTCTCCTTTTCTGTGTCGCAGCCTCGCCGTGCTTCAGAAATGACCCGGCCAAGATCATCAGCGGGCTCATCTGGTTCCCGTTCTGCACCCTGATCTTCTTCTTCATTGTCTTCCATTGCGGTATCAGCATACTCAGGGAACATAGATCGGTAGTTGTCATCATCGTTCTCTTCTTCTTCATCGTCGTCTTCCATCATAACCCCTCTTTCTCCGTGCTTGGTCCAAACATTATAGCCCGACATAAAACCGGACCGAAGCAGGTGGCTCTGAATGACTCTTGAGGAAGTGTAGTCCTTCTCATTCCGACATTCAACACATGGACAAAACATATAGCCACCACCATGCTTGTTCGCATCGGCCGCATCTCGAAAAGAATGCACGCCTTCTCTGTAAGCGGCGGTGCGTCGATCACCGTACATCCATGGATGGCTCATCTGCGTCATGCAACAGTATATCAAACACAATCACGATCCTAAAAATTAGTACCGCATGGTCTAAACGAGGAAATATAGTTGCTAACCTTTTAGAATAAGTGGAAATAAAGAGGAAGAGGCTTAAGCGTGGCTCGGGCACCTCATATCGTAGTTGTGTTCGGTGAACTGAAGCGGCATCGCTCTAACAAACATTTCAACAAACACCTCTAGTGCATCCAAGCAAAAAGGAGAGCTAGCACACACTCACACACTTTCATCCAAAAAAATGCAAGAGGGGAGAGAGGGGCTGCAGGGGCCATATATATAGGCAGAGTACTTTAGTCCCGGTTTGAGACACAAACCGGGACTAAAGGGGGCGCACATGCGGGTCGCCCAGCGCATAGCCCTTTAGTCCCGGTTTGTGTCTCAAACCGGGACTAAAGGCTCGTAACGGGCCGGGACCAAAGCCTCCCGGGCGGGTGGCGAATTTCGGGCGACGTGGCCGGGCCTTTAGTCCCGGCCCAGATGGAGGCCGGGACTAAAGGGTCCTGGCCAAAGGCCCGTTTTCTACTAGTGCTTGGTGCAAAGTAACTCGAAGTATTTCTTGAGCATACAATAAGAAAATGAGGTACGACATGAATATGCATTGTACACACTGATGATCAGCAGAATAAGAGCATCAATGGTAAAGTAACTTCCAAAACCATATGAATTTGTAATTTGTAGGTCAGTCTCTTCATCACACACCATTCAGATATACCTTTATGTTATAACATCGAATCTAAACATTTCTTTGTTACATATAATTATTGTTCAAAATGCCCACATGGAGCTTACTTTTTGTTTCAGGGTTCATCAAGTAGCGCCTCTGGAGCCATCCAATGTAGCTGCATATTTAAGCTAAAATATCATAAGCATCACTACAGGAACAAACTGCTACGCCGACGGCCAATACCTAAGCCGACGGCTTTTTATCGGGACCGTCGGCATAGGCCCTAGCCTCGGGCGTGGCCGAAATTTGGTCGTCGGCTTAGATATGCCGTCGGCGTAGATTATTCAGGGGACCTAATCCGACGGCAAAGCCGTCGGGTCAGGTACTTTCATTTTTTGATCGCCTTTTCTGTTTTGCTAAAAATAAAAGAAAATGGTAAAAAATTCAAAAAAATATCCTTTGAGGTGTAGTTATGTTACATGATCTAGTTGTTAGAAAAATTAAGAAACTTGAATTTTGACATATTTTGCAAAAAAACTTAAATTAGGAAAATTAAAAACCCGATTTTGGTACTCCGAAAATGGAAAATGCACTTTTTGCTTTAACGGACAAAGTTTAGTGAAGAAATGATATGTTGCGGATCTGAAAATGATTTTTGCAAAAAATTAGGAGCTCATCTTATTAGAGCTAAAGGGCAAACCCACCCCGGTTCCAGCGAAATCGGCATGAGTTTGTGTAAAATTCAAAAAATAACTCTAAAAGTTTGCGTGATGAAACAAGAGCCGATATATGTATCCCAGGTGGTCTATTATTTATGTGGTGTATTGTGCCCAGCTTTTCGTAAGCCGTTTTGGTAGCTACCTCACAAAAAACCCCGATTTCAGTACTCCAAAAATGGAAAACACACTTTTCATGGGACGAAAAGAAAATCAGCCTTCGTGGAGTTCCTAGCCATCCCAAGGGCCACACGCATGTCCGATATGGCCTTGCTTCGACAAACTATGCTATGATTAGGACCAAACCTAGCTCATTTGACCTAAAAGCCATGCAACCTTGAACTTGGTAGGTCATTTTTGTGAAGGGACTTTCTGGTAAATTGCTTTTATGAAGGTTTGAATTTTTTCCCACATCTAGGTGATATAAAATGACGCCACGCGAAGGTATCACATTTTTGTGATTTATTTTGAATTAGTTATGCCTGATTCTGGACCCGCATGAATATGACAACAAACAAAACTCGCGCTCATGGCCAGGCGGTGCGGAGTCCTGCTTTAACGAGCAAAGTTTAGTGAAGAAATGACATGTTGAGAATGAAAATGATTTTTGCAAAAAATTAGAAGCTCGTCTTATTAGAGCTAAAGGATAAACCAACCCCGGTTCAAGCAAAATCGGCATGAGTTTATGTAAAATTAAAAAATAACTCTGAAAGTTTGCGCGTTGAAACAAGATCTGATATATATCCCAGGTGGTCTATTATTTACGTAGGGTGTTGTGCCCTGCTTTCCGTAAGCCGTTTTGGTAGCTGCCTCACAAAAAAACCCGATTTCGGCACTCCAAAAATGAAAAACACACTTTTCATGGGACGAAACGAAAATCGGCCTTTGTGGCGTTCCTTGCCATCCCAAGGGCCACACGCATGTCCGATATGGCCTTGTTTCAACAAACTATGCCATGATCAGAACCAAACCTAGCTCATTTGACCTAAAAGCTATGCAACCTCGAACTTGGTAGGTCATTTTTGTGAAGGGACTTTCTGGTAAATTGGTTTTATCAAGGTTTGAATTTTTTCCCCACATCTAGGTGATATAAAATGACGCCACACGAAGGTCTCACATTTTTGCGATTTTTTTAAATTAGTTATGCCTGATTCTAGACCCGCATGAACATGACAACGCACGAAACTCGCGCTCATGGCCAGGCGGTGTGGAGTCCCAATTTAACGGGCAAAGTTTAGTAAAGAAATGACATATTGCAGATCTAAAAATGATTTTTGTAAAAAATTAGGAGCTCGTCTTATTAGAGCTAAAGGGCAACCCCACCCCGGTTCCAGCGAAATCGGCATGAGTTTGTGTAAAATTCAAAAAATAACTCTGAAAATTTGCGCGATGAAATAATAGCTGATATATGTATCCCAGGTGGTCTATTATTTATGTGGGGTGTTGTGCCCAGCTTTTCGTAAGCCGTTTTGGTAGCTGCCTCACAAAAAAACCCGATTTTGGCACTCTGAAAATTGAAAACACACTTTTCATGGGACGAAACGAAAATTGGCCTTTGTGGCATTCCTTGCCATCCCAAGGGCCACACACATGTCCGATATGGCCTCATTTTGACAAACTATGCCATGATCAGGACCAAACCTAGCTTATTTGACCCAAAAGTCATGCAACCTCGAACTTGGTAGGTCATTTTTGTGGAGGGACTTTCTGGTAAATTGCTTTTATCAAGGTTTGAATTTTTTCCCACATCTAGGTGATATAAAATAATGCCACACAAAGGTTTCACATTTTTGCGATTTTTTAATTAATTACGTCTCGTTCTAGACCCGTATGAAAATGACTATGCACGAAACTCCCAATCGCGGTCAGACGATGCGGAGTCCTGCTTTAAAGGTTAAAGTTTAGTGAAAAAATGATGTGTTGTGGATCCAAAAATAATTTTTTAAATTTTTTAAATTTTTTGAATTTTTTAATTTTTTTTTATGTTTTTGATTTTTAAAATGGTTTTATTTTTTATTTTTTGAAAGTTTTTAATTTTTTTTCCAAATGTTAACAAACACATATACACATGCCCATACATACCTACACACATATAGACATATACACATATATACTTACACACAGTTATATAGACTCACATGACTTAAGAGGATTGATATGCTACTAATATCAATAAGGACTTAGTAGTGTAGGTGTAGCTTATTCAAATAGAACTTAGGAGTTAAGCGTGCTGGACTTGTAGCAATCTGAAGATGGGTGACCGAGCGGGAAGTCATTATTCTAGTGTCATTAGAGAGATAACAAAAAAATTTAAAAAAAGAAAAAATCAAAGAAAATGAAAAAGTACAAAAAAAATAAAAAGTTTGATTTTTTTTCAAAAATTTGATTTTTTTTGAAAAAACCAAAAATGAGCTGACCCGACGGCCTTACCTGACCCGACGGCATTTTTTGGCCGTCGGGTTAGCCTACGCCGACGGTAAAAGCTGACCCGACGGCCTTTAGACCTGGCCCGACGCCCGATTGTGCCGACGGCACCTGACCCGACGGCATCAGGAAAAAGCCGTCGGGTTAGGCTGACCCGACGGTATTTTTAGACTAACCCGACGGCCTGTGGCCGTCGGCGTAGCTGTTTCTTCCTGTAGTGCATACAACAGAAATTTATACCATGGTAAAAGGTTTTATCAATTTTGCTTGTCTAAAAAGTACATTTAAAACATCAAAGTTTTCGTATGCTTATTGTTCCTTTCCAAGTTTTTGTCAGGAAGTTTCTGTAAATTTTGTTACTCTAAACAATACATGTAAATGGAATAGTTTGTTTGTACTTACTGTTCTTGATGTTAAGGTCAACCTGTAACTGAATCTCCGGATACCTATACTAGGTGATTGTGCATGTGTTCTTGATTACTTGATGCAGTTACTGCAGGTACTCAATCATGCTATATACTCTCACATTTTTTTTTTCTTTTATTCATGTTCACTAGTGGAAAACAGGGCATCAGTCCCGGTTCGTATGGGCCTTCAGTCCCGGTTGCGCAACCGGGACTAACCAACCGGGACTGATGCCCTATCTTTAGTCCCGGTTGCTATACGAACCGGGATTAAAGAGCGACCACATGGCAGGGTCCAGGCGCTCGTGGGCGTAGGTCTTTAGTCCCGGTTCGTGTTAAGAACCGGGACTAAAGAGTCCACACGTGGCAGCCTCTGCTGCTTCTTTATTTTTCTGGATTTCAATTGTTATTTAGGGGTTTAGGGTTTAGGGTATATTTGTATTTTGCTCCATTTAATTGTTTGATTCATTTCAAACAAGTTTTCTTATATACTTATTCATACAGCATTACAACATAATATATAAAACGATATATATATATAATATATTTGGTTCACCGAGCATATACATGCATACAAGTATATATACAACTTGTTCACACACATAAGATCACGACTTGTGTTTAATTATAAACATTGTCTAATCGAAACCGGCATGAAATTCACCCTTTGGGTTAATGACATGTTCAAGCAGAAATCCGGCTAATTCCTCTTGAATTCCTACTACGCGTTCAGTCGGTGAGAGCAGTTTCCGCTTTGCTTCGAACTACGAAGAAGAAGAACAATATGAATATGAATCATCATAACAAAATTGATGCCAATAAAATGAATTTGTCAGTATATTGTTTACTTACTGTTTGAAAATCAATTCCTTCAGTGACCTGCGCACGAAGGTTCTCGCAAGTGTAGTATGCACATAGATTAGTCCCCGAAGGCTGCCCCGCACACTTTACGAGAATAGATTTTAGTCAGTGACATATCAAGATTGATATACTTAATGGTATTTGACACTAGAATTAAAGGGATGTGTGGACCTAGCTCGTACGACTTACCTCGATCTGACGGTAAATTAGCTCAGTTTTCCATTCACCTTTAACTATGCGTATAAACCGTTTCCAAACACTGCCGAGCAAACAAAATGAATAGATGAGTTATAGATGAACGAAAGAGACCGATATAATGCCGTAATGATTGAAATTACCTATCCATCACATCAAGGATGCTTTGGTATTCATTAAGTGGTTTATTCATCGAGTCAAAGATTTGAACCCTTCCATAGTCAGGTTCAATCTTTAGCAAAATCCAGTGGTAACTGCGTGCAAGTTTAATTATGTAAGTTAATAAACTCATCAATTACACTTATAACATCGAGTAAGGAAAAGTAACTGTGTATAAGATAGTAACACTCACCTGATGTTGTACGGAAAGAGTATTCTAGCTCGGTATTCCTGCGTAAGTAGGAACTCTAGCAAGTTATCCTCCGTCTCCTTGCGATTCCTCTGTATCATCGCTCCGTTAACTCAATTTGGATCAATGAATCCAAGTTGGAGGTCATTCCTTTTCTTACATTCCATACTCTTCATTCTGCATAATAAACAGCGTAGTGAGGAAAATTACATGCAAAGAACGAGTTGAGCTAAAGACTTATAGAAATAATGAATCACTTACAGAACATAGGCACTGACGAGAGATTTGTCGAGCGCGTCTTGATTGAATAGCTGAAAGAATTCATCAAACTCAATATGCACCAAGTCTTGACCTAAGAAATGGTCCTTTGTGATTTGCATAAGGAGAAAATCTTGCGTGCCCTTTGCGGCTTGCAGGTACCACTTATGCAATTTTCACATTTGCGTTGGTAGATTCATTTCAATCTCAGGTGGGACCAGACTCTTCCCCTTTTCATATTGCCGTGCTATAGGCGCCTTTGGGGTGATACCTTCATCTAGCAATTGAGAAAGAGTCAAACCAGCTTCTTTAGCAAAGTCGGCGGGATTGGGTTGAGCAACACTCCCACCAGCATCACTAGCAAAGACCGTTAGCGGGGAGATTGATTTTTTGGTCTGTGCTCCAAGCTGGGCAACGTCTCTTTTCCCTCTTGCAGTTACGCTTGTCTTATTAGCTTCTTTTTTTGCATCTACCTGCTTATCCAAACAACGCTTGTAGTCATATGGCTTACGCAATTCATATTGCGAAGGTTGGGTAAGCATATCAAAGGCCCACTCCTTCTATTCCAGAGTATATACCTGCTTCGGTGTAGGGGTCGGGCGTAGGGCTGCGAGCTTCCTTTTCACTTTGGCTCTGTCCTCCGCCTCAATTTCTTCAGCAGTCTTCTCGATAGGAGGAGGCGGCACCGCCTTAGCTATCTTGGCCCGTTTCTTCGGAGAGACATTGCTAGTGGACATAGCAGCGGACTTGCCACAACTCTGGGACTTACGAGTGGGCTGAGGCGGCGGAGGTGGCGGAGGCGGCTGACATTGAGGTGGAGATCGATGTGGACTCGGGGTATGGTGGTAGTCGTCCCTGTCGTCGTCGGGAGGTGGTGAATTGCGAGGACTTGGAGGAGAGGGTGGCCGCCTTGGCGCCGAGCCTGGAAACACGATGTGTTTCTTATCCCAAAGAATTATACCACCCAATACTTCTCCCAGTTTTTCCTCCTCTTCAGGTCCAGCGACGTCAAGAAGGAGGGACTCATACCCCCTTTCAATTGCATCCACCCCGACCTTAGCATAGCCAGGTCGAATCTCACGGCCATGCCAGGTTTGTCCAGGTCCAGATGGCAACACATAGCCAACCGCCACCTTCATCGATATGTTCTTCATGGGATAATGCAGCTCACAGTCTATCTTCTTGGTGATATCATCCACGGGCATTTATATACTCACTAACTGAGAACCCATCCACTAACTGAGAACCCAATGTTTACATACTCACTAACTGAGAACCCATCCAACCTTAGCATTAGCATGCTAATACCTATACATGCTTTTCTGCACATTGCCAACTGAATTACCTTGCTTTTGGCATCCGCCGCGAACTCGGCCGTGCTCGCCGTCCATGTACAAGCAAGCCATGGCGACGCCGATCTAAACTCGTTCCAACTTCTCATGCTTACACGGCGGCCACCACAGCATTTGCCCTGGCTTCCTTTTCTTCCGGCGCTCTCAGATGTAGACCCAGCGGCAAGTCGACATCCGTGATCCACGTCTAGCCGGCTGCGGCAGCGGAGCTGGTGGCGTGGTCGGGTAAGACCACCCGGTTCTTGGCCGTGGATGTCGTGGAAAAGGCAAACTCCAGCCACCCTAGACTCTTCGGTATGCGTTGATCCACCTCATTCCCGGGGTAGCACGCGGGGTCTCACCACGATTCCATCTCTTCTAGCACCACCTTGTTGGCTTTGCCCGCCACCAGTCCCTCTCCTCTAGTGCATCGGCCTCTTCGTCGGCCGGCTTCGCGTCAGGTCACCATATTGCTAAGGTAGGGGAGAGGCAGCGCCGGCGGAAACGAGAGAGGAAAACATGGAGCCAGATCGTGTGTAATGGCCGAGAGTTTAGGCTGATTGTTGTATGTATTAATAAAAGATTGATTGAGACGGTTGTGGTTGTCTTTTTTGCATACCGTGATTGATTTGGGAATTAATATCGCGTGTTACTGTGATTGGTATTTCCTTATTGTATCCCTGTATTGATGTCTCTGCATTATGTAAGGGGTATTTTTGTCACTCAAATGATGTGTGTCGAGTTGATGGCTTCATCATCAACTCAAAACCAATAGTAGTCTCTACTACTTATAAAAGAGCCAACGTAAACTTTCCTATGCACACCGCGGTGAATGTACACAGCCGGGTAGACACAACGGGACCACCCCAGGATCAGCCAACTTAATCAAATCTAACCGCCATGATTAGTTAATTCTTTGTCTAATGTGTGCGTAGCAATTAGCAACGACGGACACGCGCTCATCCAAACAGAGGAAAATTTCCACACCCCGCGTCCGCATTCCGCAGCCCTCGGCACAAAAGTCAGTTGAAAAAGAAACTTAATCCAAAATCGCCCAATGATCGCGAGCATCGTGCATGGTAGACGCCGCTAGATCGCTCCGCGCTGCTCTTAGACTACTCATAGTGTGAGTAACTTAAATAGTAACATCACATATTTCAAGATAGAATGATGACATGGCATGTAATTAAATAAAGAAAGAGATGATAGTGGTAACTAGCTATGTTACCATAACATCACACAACCCAAGACAAAGTGAGTCTACAACATAATTAATAACATCTTGCATGACACCACATATTAGTTACTATCCACTATGAAGATAGTAACATGAAGTAGTAATATGTGCATGATACCATTTTATGTTACTCCCCACTATGAGCAGCCTTACGTGCTCAACGCGCCGGCCCAATGCGCTTTGCTCCTCCGCCGCGCTCCCTGCCCATGTGTCGTCGCTTCAGATAAAGCGCTTGGGCGTATCAACCTGGACGTCCTCGCCGCCCTACTTCTCGGACGGACGGGATCTGGCTCTGCTGCTTCATCACCTCCAGCCGCCGCCATCTCTAATCTCTCGAATATATCCTGCTCCTCCTCGTGCCGTCATCTCCACAGATCGATATTGTGTTGCTGCCCGCCTCTGCTGGAGCGGGACGATGTCCACCATCCCATCCTATTGCTGCCAGTTTTTGGCGGCGACGTGCGACTGCTGCGTCTTCGCCCCAGGTATCCTTAAGCATACTGATTATGTGTGTTTCAGTTTTGAATTTGCATTGTATTGGATTTCAGTTGAAGAAGGATGGATCAGCAGGTGGACCGGTGCGACCGTGCCATGGGAAGGCATCTGATCTCCGCAACATCGTAGAGATGGTAAATGAAATTCATTTGTTGTTCAGAACTGTATTTGGTTGTTCGTATGTCAAGTTGTATTTTCTCATTGCTTCTTTTTATGTATGGTCCTGTCAGGTGTTTGTTTATTCAACAGTATTTGAACCATATTTGTTTCGGTGCAGCAAAGAAGAAAGAATATAACAGAGAGGATGGGGCTCTAGAGGAATTGGTCCCAAACACGAACAAGGTATACATGCAGATATAAGAGGTTTGAGGAGCCTCCCTTAATGTAGAGCTTTGTTTTTTAAGGCGATTTGTGGGTCTCAAATGAAATGCAACGCTACTTATTTATCTCTTGTTTGCATGCTATCTATTTGCTAGAATGGTTTTATATGAGAGAGTAGCTGTTGATTTAGATGAATGATGGGCTTTCCGGTGTCAGAAAGGAACATACGATTGAATACATATTAACGCAATTCGCAACTTTACATCAGGCCTTTGCATGCCGCCAATCTTTTTGTGAACCCGGTTGGCTGATTTGATAAAAAATGTCTAATATATAATGCTTGTAGTACCTTCACTAGTGGGGACGGGGCCTCCAGTCCCGGCCCGTAAGGGGCTTTAGTCCCGGTTTGCAAACCGGGACCCCAGACGCGGGACTAAAGGCTGAACCTTTAGTCCCGGCCCGCTTACCAGCCGGGACTGGAGGGTGTCCACGTAGGCACCTCGGAGCGAATCAGGGCCAGGACCTTTAGTCTCGGTTTGTAACACAGACCGGGACTAAAGGTCATCTGCAGATTTTTGTTTTTTGCTGTAGGGTTTTAGGGTTTAGGGGTTTTAGGGTTTTAGGTGGGGGATTAACGTGATGCCTCGTTTGGTGCCTTGGTGTTCGGGAATTAGTTTATGCATATATATAAGATTAACTTATCTTACAAGCGAGCATATATATACAATTATATGGAGATCAGAATTATCGGGACAAGAGCCCGTCTATTCGATTACATGGACCAACATCAGTAATGGCCTTAGGTACACATCAATGTCGTTGCCGGGTTGCTTTGGACCTTGGATAAGCACTGGCATCATAATGAACTTCCGCTTCATGCACAACCAAGGAGGAAGGTTGTAGATACATAGAGTAACGGGCCAGGTGCTGTGACTGCAACTCTGCTCCCCAAAAGGATTCATGCCATCTGTACTCAGACCAAACCATAAGTTCCTTGCGTCACCTGCAAATCTCGGGAACTCTCTCTCGATTTTTCTCCACTGCCGACCATCAGCGGGGTGCCTCAACTTATCGTCTTTCATACGATCTTCCATGTGCCATCGCAACAACTTCGCATGATCTTTATTTCTGAACAGACGTTTCAACCGTGGTATTATAGGAGCATACCACATCACCTTGGCAGGAACCCTCTTCCTGGGTGGCTCGCCCTCAATCTCACCAGGGTCATCTTTTCTGATCTTGTACCGCAATGCAGTGCATACCGGGCATTTATCCATATTCTCATATTTCTCACCGCGGTAGAGGATGCAGTCATTAGGGCATGCATGTATCTTCTGCACGTCTAATCCTAGAGGGCAGACAAGCTTCTTTGCTTCGTACGTGCTGGCGGGCAATTCGTTCTTTCTTGGAAGCATCTTCTTCATCAGTACCAGCAACTTTTCAAATGACGAGTCAGTCACACCGGTCTCTGCCTTCCACTTCAGCAATTCCAGTGTGCTACCCAGCTTCTTCTGGCCATCTTCACAAGTTGGGTACAACAATTTGTTGTGGTCCTGTAACATCTGCTCGAACTGCAACCTCTCCTTTTCTGTGTCGCAGCCTCGCCGTGCTTCAGAAATGACCCGGCCAAGATCATCAGCGGGCTCATCTGGTTCCCGTTCTGCACCCTGATCTTCTTCTTCATTGTCTTCCATTGCGGTATCAGCATACTCAGGGAACATAGATCGGTAGTTGTCATCATCGTTCTCTTCTTCTTCTCCGTCGTCTTCCATCATAACCCCTCTTTCTCCGTGCTTGGTCCAAACATTATAGCCCGACATAAAACCGGACCGAAGCAGGTGGCTCTGAATGACTCTTGAGGAAGTGTAGTCCTTCTCATTCCGACATTCAACACATGGACAAAACATATAGCCACCACCATGCTTGTTCGCATCGGCCGCATCTCGAAAAGAATGCACGCCTTCTCTGTAAGCGGCGGTGCGTCGATCACCGTACATCCATGGATGGCTCATCTGCGTCATGCAACAGTATATCAAACACAATCACGATCCTAAAAATTAGTACCGCATGGTCTAAACGAGGAAATATAGTTGCTAACCTTTTAGAATAAGTGGAAATAAAGAGGAAGAGGCTTAAGCGTGGCTCGGGCACCTCATATCGTAGTTGTGTTCGGTGAACTGAAGCGGCATCGCTCTAACAAACATTTCAACAAACACCTCTAGTGCATCCAAGCAAAAAGGAGAGCTAGCACACACTCACACACTTTCATCCAAAAAAATGCAAGAGGGGAGAGAGGGGCTGCAGGGGCCATATATATAGGCAGAGTACTTTAGTCCCGGTTTGAGACACAAACCGGGACTAAAGGGGGCGCACATGCGGGTCGCCCAGCGCATAGCCCTTTAGTCCCGGTTTGTGTCTCAAACCGGGACTAAAGGCTCGTAACGGGCCGGGACCAAAGCCTCCCGGGCGGGTGGCGAATTTCGGGCGACGTGGCCGGGCCTTTAGTCCCGGCCCAGATGGAGGCCGGGACTAAAGGGTCCTGGCCAAAGGCCCGTTTTCTACTAGTGCTTGGTGCAAAGTAACTCGAAGTATTTCTTGAGCATACAATAAGAAAATGAGGTACGACATGAATATGCATTGTACACACTGATGATCAGCAGAATAAGAGCATCAATGGTAAAGTAACTTCCAAAACCATATGAATTTGTAATTTGGAGGTCAGTCTCTTCATCACACACCATTCAGATATACCTTTATGTTATAACATCGAATCTAAACATTTCTTTGTTACATATAATTATTGTTCAAAATGCCCACATGGAGCTTACTTTTTGTTTCAGGGTTCATCAAGTAGCGCCTCTGGAGCCATCCAATGTAGCTGCATATTTAAGCTAAAATATCATAAGCATCACTACAGGAACAAACTGCTACGCCGACGGCCAATACCTAAGCCGACGGCTTTTTATCGGGACCGTCGGCATAGGCCCTAGCCTCGGGCGTGGCCGAAATTTGGTCGTCGGCTTAGATATGCCGTCGGCGTAGATTATTCAGGGGACCTAATCCGACGGCAAAGCCGTCGGGTCAGGTACTTTCATTTTTTGATCGCCTTTTCTGTTTTGCTAAAAATAAAAGAAAATGGTAAAAAATTCAAAAAAATATCCTTTGAGGTGTAGTTATGTTACATGATCTAGTTGTTAGAAAAATTAAGAAACTTGAATTTTGACATATTTTGCAAAAAAACTTAAATTAGGAAAATTAAAAACCCGATTTTGGTACTCCGAAAATGGAAAATGCACTTTTTGCTTTAACGGACAAAGTTTAGTGAAGAAATGATATGTTGCGGATCTGAAAATGATTTTTGCAAAAAATTAGGAGCTCATCTTATTAGAGCTAAAGGGCAAACCCACCCCGGTTCCAGCGAAATCGGCATGAGTTTGTGTAAAATTCAAAAAATAACTCTAAAAGTTTGCGTGATGAAACAAGAGCCGATATATGTATCCCAGGTGGTCTATTATTTATGTGGTGTATTGTGCCCAGCTTTTCGTAAGCCGTTTTGGTAGCTGCCTCACAAAAAACCCCGATTTCAGTACTCCAAAAATGGAAAACACACTTTTCATGGGACGAAAAGAAAATCAGCCTTCGTGGAGTTCCTAGCCATCCCAAGGGCCACACGCATGTCCGATATGGCCTTGCTTCGACAAACTATGCTATGATTAGGACCAAACCTAGCTCATTTGACCTAAAAGCCATGCAACCTTGAACTTGGTAGGTCATTTTTGTGAAGGGACTTTCTGGTAAATTGCTTTTATGAAGGTTTGAATTTTTTCCCACATCTAGGTGATATAAAATGACGCCACGCGAAGGTATCACATTTTTGTGATTTATTTTGAATTAGTTATGCCTGATTCTGGACCCGCATGAATATGACAACAAACAAAACTCGCGCTCATGGCCAGGCGGTGCGGAGTCCTGCTTTAACGAGCAAAGTTTAGTGAAGAAATGACATGTTGAGAATGAAAATGATTTTTGCAAAAAATTAGAAGCTCGTCTTATTAGAGCTAAAGGATAAACCAACCCCGGTTCAAGCAAAATCGGCATGAGTTTATGTAAAATTAAAAAATAACTCTGAAAGTTTGCGCGTTGAAACAAGATCTGATATATATCCCAGGTGGTCTATTATTTACGTAGGGTGTTGTGCCCTGCTTTCCGTAAGCCGTTTTGGTAGCTGCCTCACAAAAAAACCCGATTTCGGCACTCCAAAAATGAAAAACACACTTTTCATGGGACGAAACGAAAATCGGCCTTTGTGGCGTTCCTTGCCATCCCAAGGGCCACACGCATGTCCGATATGGCCTTGTTTCAACAAACTATGCCATGATCAGAACCAAACCTAGCTCATTTGACCTAAAAGCTATGCAACCTCGAACTTGGTAGGTCATTTTTGTGAAGGGACTTTCTGGTAAATTGGTTTTATCAAGGTTTGAATTTTTTCCCCACATCTAGGTGATATAAAATGACGCCACACGAAGGTCTCACATTTTTGCGATTTTTTTAAATTAGTTATGCCTGATTCTAGACCCGCATGAACATGACAACGCACGAAACTCGCGCTCATGGCCAGGCGGTGTGGAGTCCCAATTTAACGGGCAAAGTTTAGTAAAGAAATGACATATTGCAGATCTAAAAATGATTTTTGTAAAAAATTAGGAGCTCGTCTTATTAGAGCTAAAGGGCAACCCCACCCCGGTTCCAGCGAAATCGGCATGAGTTTGTGTAAAATTCAAAAAATAACTCTGAAAATTTGCGCGATGAAATAATAGCTGATATATGTATCCCAGGTGGTCTATTATTTATGTGGGGTGTTGTGCCCAGCTTTTCGTAAGCCGTTTTGGTAGCTGCCTCACAAAAAAACCCGATTTTGGCACTCTGAAAATTGAAAACACACTTTTCATGGGACGAAACGAAAATTGGCCTTTGTGGCATTCCTTGCCATCCCAAGGGCCACACACATGTCCGATATGGCCTCATTTTGACAAACTATGCCATGATCAGGACCAAACCTAGCTTATTTGACCCAAAAGTCATGCAACCTCGAACTTGGTAGGTCATTTTTGTGGAGGGACTTTCTGGTAAATTGCTTTTATCAAGGTTTGAATTTTTTCCCACATCTAGGTGATATAAAATAATGCCACACAAAGGTTTCACATTTTTGCGATTTTTTAATTAATTACGTCTCGTTCTAGACCCGTATGAAAATGACTATGCACGAAACTCCCAATCGCGGTCAGACGATGCGGAGTCCTGCTTTAAAGGTTAAAGTTTAGTGAAAAAATGATGTGTTGTGGATCCAAAAATAATTTTTTAAATTTTTTAAATTTTTTGAATTTTTTAATTTTTTTTTATGTTTTTGATTTTTAAAATGGTTTTATTTTTTATTTTTTGAAAGTTTTTAATTTTTTTTCCAAATGTTAACAAACACATATACACATGCCCATACATACCTACACACATATAGACATATACACATATATACTTACACACAGTTATATAGACTCACATGACTTAAGAGGATTGATATGCTACTAATATCAATAAGGACTTAGTAGTGTAGGTGTAGCTTATTCAAATAGAACTTAGGAGTTAAGCGTGCTGGACTTGTAGCAATCTGAAGATGGGTGACCGAGCGGGAAGTCATTATTCTAGTGTCATTAGAGAGATAACAAAAAAATTTAAAAAAAGAAAAAATCAAAGAAAATGAAAAAGTACAAAAAAAATAAAAAGTTTGATTTTTTTTCAAAAATTTGATTTTTTTTGAAAAAACCAAAAATGAGCTGACCCGACGGCCTTACCTGACCCGACGGCATTTTTTGGCCGTCGGGTTAGCCTACGCCGACGGTAAAAGCTGACCCGACGGCCTTTAGACCTGGCCCGACGCCCGATTGTGCCGACGGCACCTGACCCGACGGCATTAGGAAAAAGCCGTCGGGTTAGGCTGACCCGACGGTATTTTTAGACTAACCCGACGGCCTGTGGCCGTCGGCGTAGCTGTTTCTTCCTGTAGTGCATACAACAGAAATTTATACCATGGTAAAAGGTTTTATCAATTTTGCTTGTCTAAAAAGTACATTTAAAACATCAAAGTTTTCGTATGCTTATTGTTCCTTTCCAAGTTTTTGTCAGGAAGTTTCTGTAAATTTTGTTACTCTAAACAATACATGTAAATGGAATAGTTTGTTTGTACTTACTGTTCTTGATGTTAAGGTCAACCTGTAACTGAATCTCCGGATACCTATACTAGGTGATTGTGCATGTGTTCTTGATTACTTGATGCAGTTACTGCAGGTACTCAATCATGCTATATACTCTCACATTTTTTTTTCTTTTATTCATGTTCACTAGTGGAAAACAGGGCATCAGTCCCGGTTCGTATGGGCCTTCAGTCCCGGTTGCGCAACCGGGACTAACCAACCGGGACTGATGCCCTATCTTTAGTCCCGGTTGCTATACGAACCGGGATTAAAGAGCGACCACGTGGCAGGGTCCAGGCGCTCGTGGGCGTAGGTCTTTAGTCCCGGTTCGTGTTAAGAACCGGGACTAAAGAGTCCACACGTGGCAGCCTCTGCTGCTTCTTTATTTTTCTGGATTTCAATTGTTATTTAGGGGTTTAGGGTTTAGGGTATATTTGTATTTTGCTCCATTTAATTGTTTGATTCATTTCAAACAAGTTTTCTTATATACTTATTCATACAGCATTACAACATAATATATAAAACGATATATATATATAATATATTTGGTTCACCGAGCATATACATGCATACAAGTATATATACAACTTGTTCACACACATAAGATCACGACTTGTGTTTAATTATAAACATTGTCTAATCGAAACCGGCATGAAATTCACCCTTTGGGTTAATGACATGTTCAAGCAGAAATCCGGCTAATTCCTCTTGAATTCCTACTACGCGTTCAGTCGGTGAGAGCAGTTTCCGCTTTGCTTCGAACTACGAAGAAGAAGAACAATATGAATATGAATCATCATAACAAAATTGATGCCAATAAAATGAATTTGTCAGTATATTGTTTACTTACTGTTTGAAAATCAATTCCTTCAGTGACCTGCGCACGAAGGTTCTCGCAAGTGTAGTATGCACATAGATTAGTCCCCGAAGGCTGCCCCGCACACTTTACGAGAATAGATTTTAGTCAGTGACATATCAAGATTGATATACTTAATGGTATTTGACACTAGAATTAAAGGGATGTGTGGACCTAGCTCGTACGACTTACCTCGATCTGACGGTAAATTAGCTCAGTTTTCCATTCACCTTTAACTATGCGTATAAACCGTTTCCAAACACTGCCGAGCAAACAAAATGAATAGATGAGTTATAGATGAACGAAAGAGACCGATATAATGCCGTAATGATTGAAATTACCTATCCATCACATCAAGGATGCTTTGGTATTCATTAAGTGGTTTATTCATCGAGTCAAAGATTTGAACCCTTCCATAGTCAGGTTCAATCTTTAGCAAAATCCAGTGGTAACTGCGTGCAAGTTTAATTATGTAAGTTAATAAACTCATCAATTACACTTATAACATCGAGTAAGGAAAAGTAACTGTGTATAAGATAGTAACACTCACCTGATGTTGTACGGAAAGAGTATTCTAGCTCGGTATTCCTGCGTAAGTAGGAACTCTAGCAAGTTATCCTCCGTCTCCTTGCGATTCCTCTGTATCATCGCTCCGTTAACTCAATTTGGATCAATGAATCCAAGTTGGAGGTCATTCCTTTTCTTACATTCCATACTCTTCATTCTGCATAATAAACAGCGTAGTGAGGAAAATTACATGCAAAGAACGAGTTGAGCTAAAGACTTATAGAAATAATGAATCACTTACAGAACATAGGCACTGACGAGAGATTTGTCGAGCGCGTCTTGATTGAATAGCTGAAAGAATTCATCAAACTCAATATGCACCAAGTCTTGACCTAAGAAATGGTCCTTTGTGATTTGCATAAGGAGAAAATCTTGCGTGCCCTTTGCGGCTTGCAGGTACCACTTATGCAATTTTCGCATTTGCGTTGGTAGATTCATTTCAATCTCAGGTGGGACCAGACTCTTCCCCTTTTCATATTGCCGTGCTATAGGCGCCTTTGGGGTGATACCTTCATCTAGCAATTGAGAAAGAGTCAAACCAGCTTCTTTAGCAAAGTCGGCGGGATTGGGTTGAGCAACACTCCCACCAGCATCACTAGCAAAGACCTTTAGCGGGGAGATTGATTTTTTGGTCTGTGCTCCAAGCTGGGCAACGTCTCTTTTCCCTCTTGCAGTTACGCTTGTCTTATTAGCTTCTTTTTTTGCATCTACCTGCTTATCCAAACAACGCTTGTAGTCATATGGCTTACGCAATTCATATTGCGAAGGTTGGGTAAGCATATCAAAGGCCCACTCCTTCTGTTCCAGAGTATATACCTGCTTCGGTGTAGGGGTCGGGCGTAGGGCTGCGAGCTTCCTTTTCACTTTGGCTCTGTCCTCCGCCTCAATTTCTTCAGCAGTCTTCTCGATAGGAGGAGGCGGCACCGCCTTAGCTATCTTGGCCCGTTTCTTCGGAGAGACATTGCTAGTGGACATAGCAGCGGACTTACCACAACTCTGGGACTTACGAGTGGGCTGAGGCGGCGGAGGTGGCGGAGGCGGCTGACATTGAGGTGGAGATCGATGTGGACTCGGGGTATGGTGGTAGTCGTCCCTGTCGTCGTCGGGAGGTGGTGAATTGCGAGGACTTGGAGGAGAGGGTGGCCGCCTTGGCGCCGAGCCTGGAAACACGATGTGTTTCTTATCCCAAAGAATTATACCACCCAATACTTCTCCCAGTTTTTCCTCCTCTTCAGGTCCAGCGACGTCAAGAAGGAGGGACTCATACCCCCTTTCAATTGCATCCACCCCGACCTTAGCATAGCCAGGTCGAATCTCACGGCCATGCCAGGTTTGTCCAGGTCCAGATGGCAACACATAGCCAACCGCCACCTTCATCGATATGTTCTTCATGGGATAATGCAGCTCACAGTCTATCTTCTTGGTGATATCATCCACGGGGTAGTAAACCATTGGTACCTCCGTGGAAGCCACGCTGCTTCTCCGCTGAGATCGGTCGCCTGATGCATGTTCTAGGTTTAATACATTATTACACATCACCAACATCCCCATCTAGTGTTGGGGTTTCCTTCTGCACCGTAACCATGGAGTATCTTCTTTGTTTAAGAGGTGGTTTGGGTCAGTGTTCACTCTGAAGGGCGGAATTTCATCAAACTTGTTATAATCTTCTGACATATCTGTCTTGTCCTCCACTCCCACGATGATTCTTTTCCCTGAGAGAACAATGTGTCGATTTGGCTCATCGTGTGATGTATTCGTTTTCTTATCTTTTCTCTTTCTCGGTTTTGTAGAGATGTCCTTCACATAGAAAACCTGAGCGACATCGTTGGCTAGGACGAATGGTTCGTCCATGTACGCAAGATTGTTGAGATCCACTGTTGTCATGCCGTACTTTTGGTCTACAACTACCCCGCCTCCTGTTAGCTTGACCCATGCATTTGCACCGAAACAAAGGGACCTTAAAAGACGGTCCATAGTCAAGTTCCCATATCTCCTCTATGTAACCATAATATGTGTCCTTTGTCCCATTGTCGTGTAATGCATCAAAGCGGACACCACTGTTTTGATTGGTGCTCTTTTTATCTTGTGCGACCGTGTAAAATGTATTCCCATTTATCTCGTAACCCTAAAAAGTCAATATAGTTGAAGATGGTTTCTTGGCCAACATGGAGAGCTCATATCCAACAGTGGCGTTATTTATGAGAAGTGTTTGCAACCAACCACCAAAATTCGCCATGTGCAACTTTGTAATCCAGGAGTTTGACTGCCCAGGGTTTTCCGAGCGTACAATATTCTTGTGTCGCTCCATATACGGCTCCACCAACGTGGAATTTCGTAAAACTGTGTAGTGTGCTTCACTCAAAGAATGTCCATCCATACAGTATGTTGATTTCATTCCTAGCGTGTCTTTTCCACTTAGTCTCCCCTCATGCCGCGATTGAGGAAGACCAATCGGGTTCAGGTCAGGAACAAAGTCAACACAAAACTCAATGACCTCCTCTGTTAGATAGCCCTTGGAGATGCTTCCTTCTGGCCTAGCACGGTTATGCACGTATTTCTTTAAGACTCCCATGAACCTCTCAAAGGGGAACATATTGTGCAGAAATACTGGACCGAGAATGGTAATCTCTTTGACTAGGTGAACTAAGAGATGCGTCATAATATTGAAGAAGGACGGTGGGAACACCAACTCGAAGCTGACAAGACATTGAGCCACATCATTCTGTAACCGTTGTAGATCTTCTGGATTGATTACCTTCTGCGAAATTGCATTGAGGAATGCACATAGCTTCACAATCGGTACTCGAACATTTTCCGGTAGAATCCCCCTCAGTGCAACCGGAAGCAATTGCGTCATAAGCACGTGGCAGTCATGAGACTTTAGGTTTTGGAATTTTTTCTCGGCTATATTTATTATTCCCTTTATATTTGACGAGAATCCAGATGGGACCTTGATACTGCTCAGGCATTCAAAAAAGATTTCCTTCTCTTCTTTGGTAAGAGCGTAGCTCGCCGGACCCTTAGAATCCTCCGGATGCATGCCGTCTCTTCTTTTCATACGGTGCTGGTCCTCCCGTGCTTCTGGTGTATCTTTTGTCTTCCCATACAAGCCCAAGAATCCTAGTAGGTTCACGCAAACATTCTTCGTCACGTGCATCACGTCGATTGCAGAGCGGACCTCTAGGAATTTCCAATACTCAAGCTCCCAAAATATAGATTTCTTCTTCCACATGGGTGCATGTCCGCTAGCGTCATTCGGAACAGACAGACTGCCAGGACCCTTTCCAAAGATTACTTCTAAATCTTTGACCATATCAAATATATCATCACCAGTATGGCGTTTAGGCTTGCCTCGGACTTCTGCCTCGCCCTTGAAATGCTTGCCTTTTTTCTTCAATTGATGTTTCGGCGAAAGAAATCGACGATGCCCGAGATACACCACCTTCTTACTTTTATCCAAATATATACTATCGATCTCACCTAAACAGTGCGTGCAGGCATTGTATCCCTTGTTTGTCTGTCCTGAAAGGTTACTAAGAGCAGGCCAATCATTGATGGTCACGAACAGCAACGCTCGTAGATCAAATTCCTCTTGTTTGTACTCATCCCACACACGAACACCTTTAGTCTGCCACAGCTGTAAAAGTTCATCAACTAATGGCCTTAGATACACATCAATGTCATTGCCGGGTTGCTTCGGGCCTTGGATAAGCACTGGTATCATAATAAACTTTCGCTTCATGCATAACCAAGGAGGAAGGTTATATATACATAGAGTCACGGGCCAGGTGCTATGACTGCAGCTCTGCTCCCCAAAAGGATTCATGCCATCTGTACTTAGACCAAACCTCAGGTTGCGTGCGTCTTCCGTAAACTCCGGAAAATCTCTGTCGATTTTTCTCCACTGCGACCCATCAGCGGGGTGTCTCAACATCTCGTCACTCTTACGGTCTTCTTTGTGCCACCTCAACAACTTGGCATGCTCTTTGTTTCTGAACAAACGTTTCAACCGTGGTATTATAGGTGCATACCACATCACCTTGGCAGGAATCCTCTTCCTGGGGCGCTCGCCCTCAACATCACCAGGGTCATCTCGCCTGATCTTATACCAAAATGCACTGCACACCGGGCATGCATTCAAATTCTCATACTCACCGCGGTAGAGAATACAGTCATTAATGCATGCATGTATCTTCTGCACCTCCAATCCTAGAGGGCAGACAATCTTCTTTGCTTCATACGTACTGGCGGGCAATTCGTTCTCCTTTGGAAGCATCTTCTTCATAATTTTCAGCAACTTCTCAAATCCCTTGTCAGATAAACCACTCTCTGCTTTCCATTGCAGCAATTCCAGCGTGCTTCCTAGCTTTTTCTGGCCATCTTCGCAATTTGGATACAAATCCTTTTTGTGATCATCTAACATGCGTTCCAACTTCTCCCTCTCCTTTTCACTTTCACAGTCAATCTGTGCATCAACAATGACCTGACCAAGATCATCAGCGGGCATATCTGATGCCCGTTCTTCACCTTCTTCTTCTTCATTATCTTCCATTGCGGTATCGGTGGTTTCAGGGAACTCAGGATAGTTGTCATCATTCTCTTCTTCATCGTTGTCTTCCATCATAACCCCTCTCTCCCCATGCTTAGTCCAACAATTATAGCCGGACATGAAACCGAACCGGAACAGGTGGATGTGAAGGGTCTTTGTGGAGGGGTAATCCTTCTCATTTCGACAACCTCCGCATGGACAACACATAAAACCATTCCGCTTGGTAGCCTCAGCCACCTTGAGAAAAGAATGCACGCCTTTAATGAAATCTCCAGAGCGTCGATCGGCGTACATCCATGCTCGGCTCATCTGCATTATATAAGTACATATCAAACGCAAATCAAATATACAATTTCTATTTCTATCTCTAATTTTAGTTTGATAAGTAAGAATAAGTTAACAAAACTTTAGTCCCGGCTGGTGGGTACTTCTATCGGTATTTCTATCTCTATTTCTATCGGTATTTCTATTGTTCTATCTCTATCTCTATTTCTATTTCTATGTTAGCTATGTCTACTTCTATTTTTATTTTTAATTCTAACGTTTCTATTTCTAATAGCATTTCTATTTCTAATAAAATCTAACATAAATAAAATCTATATAGCATTTCTATTTTTACCTCTATCGGTATTTCCATCTCTATTTCTATCTCTATTTCTATCGGTATTTCTATTTTTCTATCTCTATCTCTATTTCTATTTCTATGTTAGCTATGTCTACTTCTATTTTTATTTTTAATTCTAACATTTCTATTTGTAATAGCATTTCTATTTCTAATAAAATCTAACATAAATAAAATCTATATAGCATTTCTATTTTTACCTCTATCGGTATTTCTATCTCTATTTCTATCGGTATTTCTATTTTTCTATCTCTATCTCTATTTCTATTTCTATGTTAGCTATGTCTACTTCTATTTTTATTTTTAATTCTAACATTTCTATTTCTAATAGCATTTCTATTTCTAATAAAATCTAACATAAATAAAATCAAATAAACATCTAATAAAATCTAACATAAATAAAATCTAATAGCTATGTCTATCTATATAGCATTTCTATTTTTACCTCTATCTATAAAATCTAATAAAATCTAACATAAATAAAATCAAATAAACATCTAATAATTGCTCCCATAAAAAAATCACAAATCTCTCTACTTCTAGAGCAATAAATGAGCTAAATTACCAATGAAAGACAAAAGCACAAAATTCCTCACCTTTTAGTCCACTTAGATTGAAGTGGGGACATCAATTTGTGACAAAAAATGGTGATCAAAGAGGATGAACTCGAGTTGCATGAAGAACACTGAGAGTGGAGAGTGGGAGTGCCTGGCTCGGGGAGAAAGAAGGAGCTGCTTTATACAGGGAAGTCATTAGTCCCGGTTTGTAATACCAACCGGGACTAAAGGCTCACTCTTTAGTCCCGGTTGGTGTTACCATCCGGGACTAATGAGTCTGACAACGGTCGGATTCGACCCCAGAGTCATTAGTCCCGGTTCATATTACGAACCGGGACTATAGGTTCAAAACGAACCGGGACTAATGAGGTCTGCGGTCTGGCGGCCGAAAAAGCGGTGGGGCCCTGGGCATCAGTCCCGGTTCAGACAGCAACCGGGACTAATGCCCAGGAATATTAGGCCGGTTTTCTACTAGTGGTTGTTTCGTGTCTGCTTCAGGCACATAGTGTTACTTCTTTTTGTTACGTCAGTGCATTATCGCACAGAGCTCTAATTATTCTATCCAGAATTCACTGTCAGTGTGTTCGGATTTTACAGTACATCGCATTGGAAGAAATTGTGAAATTGTGCATCGGGGAGTTGGCCAGTGTGAAGTTACTATAGGTTTATGGTATTCCTCTCTATCACAAATTTAGGTGTTGCCCTAGATAAAGTATACAATAGCAGAGTGGCCTGCTCTGCCCTTGCTTTTCCAGACCGTCAACGTCTAACCCATTGGGATTATTCTGGTCATATTGGTTAACCAAATTAATGTTGTTGGCCCATCAGATCACCTCGGAGTTCAATGCCGTGATCCCTGAGGCCAAGCGGGAGGGAACGGGCTCCTCTAACGTTGAGGCGGAACGTCAGGTAAGCTACACCTCCCTGACTTCTCTTCTTCTAAATCATGTAATTAAGGCCAAAACTGCTTAAATTATTTTGCATAGTATAAATTTATGTTAAGCATTCAGAGTAACTACATATAGAGAAAATAATGATGTGATAAAAAGTCGTTCAAATATTTAGGTCTACAGTAATCTTCTACAGTAATTAGATAAAGTACCAATTAGATGCTTAATGGGAAAAAAACCCTGACTTTCCTTCTTATTTCCCTCTGACGTCCCTTCTCAACGTTAGAGGAGCTGGTTCCGGGCGGGAGAAGCTGAAAGACACCGCATTTGAAGATCTCTATAGAGAAGCAGTCAGCTGCACCACTTACGCATTCCCCAGGGCAGCTTCTTGTAGGCCCTGTCAATGCCATGACTATCGCTAACGATGGCGTCGGTGCTGAGGTGCTGGGTACATGGAAAAAGGTCAGCTGCAATATGAAAATGTGTATCTTGGCATTTGATTATGAAATAAACTGTTATGGAGTCTTTGCAGAGACGTGCGTTGCACGTGCACGCTTACTAGTCTATATCTATATCTATACCTACCTAATAATAAAGGACGTAAGGTTTCCATGGTTCGTTTGTTGGTTCGTTCGTCCAACATTTTTCTGAACCGATATACCCTTCCACCAAAATACATATTTCCCTCAATGCCACCGGTAAGTGAAAAAACTGTTCATCAAACTACATATTACCCTCAATGCCACCGGTAAGTGAAAAAACTGTTCGATTTATTTGTTGATTGACCCCGGGCAGGCCTTTGTGCCATGGGCTCAGGCGCTCAGCCGATCTTTACACCAAGACGAGCCGATATTTACCAGACACAATATCCGCCGAAATTGACCCCTGCATCTTCCCTGGTGTTTGAGGAATATAATTAGTGAAGAATCCGGCTAGAGAAGGGGAAAGGGAGGCGTTGGCGCATGGTGCAGCGGCGCCGGTCGCAGCAGGGCTGCACTCCAACCATCAGGCGTGGAGCGCTCAGCTCAATAGTTGGATTCTTTACATGGATGCGATCTTCCTGGTGTCTGGTCCTATCCTTGATTCTTATGCCTCTGAGCTCCACGACGCCTTGGTCTCTGGTGCCCTCTCGCCATGGCGCCTCCGTCTCCGGTGCCCCATGCCTGCAGTCTGCTGCTAATGAAGCTGCTGCCCTCGGCCTAAGTCGATCCCCAACTCCCGTCCCATGATAGTGAGGGTCACCACGCCTCAAGCGGCTAGAATCCTCCATGTGTGCATGTAGCAACCTGTCCAATCCACATGTGTAATTGTGCATCCTTCCAATCTAATCAAGGAACAATTCAGGTGGAGAACTGGAGGTGGAAGCCTTATTTTAGCGATTGCTGCTCCTAGGAGGAAGCCCACTGGAGGGTTGGTTGTCTTGCGATTGACTCGTGCCTGCCTCCGGGAGCGAGGGGTGCTCAAGCCATCCGGCGTCAAGGCCAGCGTGCACGCGGCGGTCGAGGCCCTAACGCTCAAGGTGGAGGCTGGCGCAGCCGCGCGCAGGCTGCTGTGCGCCGTCCAGTACGTCAGCGTCGCCGCGCACGAGGAGATGCGGCATGCTAGGTGAGCACTCTCAAGTGTATTGTGCTCTATATACCGCGGCGTCGAACATGTACGACTACAGGCCGGCCGGGTGCACTGTCAAATGCAACGTCCTGGCGTTTTGGTCTTGTGGAGGCAGATAAGTTTGTTATAGTGAGGACTTATTGTTATGAAATTTAATGCTTATAGCAGAATTGTCATTAACAACTTACTAAATTCAAAGATAGATACAATAACAGAACCAGCTACGATTTTTCAGAAATAAGACATTGAGCTAAAGTTCGTGCAAATCTTTCATGGTTTGCGGAATGCGAAGTTGCAGGTGAGGTCAGTACTATAATCTTGATTTACTTCATGACTAAATGTGAATGTTTCTAATTAGACAACTTCATTTGTTTTGTTGTTTTACTTAATCCCAAAAACAATCAATTGCTATTATTAACACCCGTCTCATGTGTCAATCAAACTTTGATTTTGTCATATAAAAGCAGAATACAGTAGTAGTGTTTTAAAAGATAGCATTAGGAGAGTGGAAGTAACTGCGTATATACTATATACACAGGCCACTGCGTTCAGAAGTGCTGGTGATTTGGTTGTTCTTTGTGTATTAAGTGGAAATATAAGTAGCTGTTCAAATAAATGAATACAAATTATGAGGAGAGTTATATTACTCAGTGTGTTGTGGTAGAAGGACTATGCATGGTTGATGCACCTGAAAACTGAAATATCTTGATAATTCAGTTAATTCGGGTTAGTTAACTTAATCGACACCTTGGTTCCTCCTGGACAATTTATCTGCCATTCTCTGCTTTCTCTACTTCTGACCATGAGAGAGATGAAGGCCTTCACATAGCGGGGTTGGGTGGCGCCGCAGCGCACGGATCTTGGTGGCCTCGCTTAGGTGACACATAGAGTAGGTAGTGGTGGCGGACCTCAACGTGACGCCGTCGTGGGCGCGATGGAGCTAGCTGGTTTATGCGGTGTAGTGACATAAATTTGTTTTACGTGTCCTGAACTCCTGATGCAAAAAAAATTATCTCCCCCGTTGCAACGCACGGGCATATTTCCTAGTAGTATATAAATATAGCAGATCAGGTCGGAGTGGGACGAGGCAATAACGTCACCTCGCCCGCGTGCTGCACCTTTGCCCCTAAAAGCGAGCCGAACAACAGTGAACATGGAGCCGAGCGAGGCCATGGACAACTCACAACATGCACAGACGCGATGGCTGCACCAAGGTCGGCCAACTCGCCGTGTCCAGCGTACGGGCTGGGAATACACAGTTGCTCAGCTTGCACTTCTGTCGGTGCCAAAGCCGGCAACCCGCACACTATAGCATACATTATTAGTGGTTTAAAAGTACGGCTAAAAATCATTTTTAGCGGCATTTATATCAAAGTGCGGCTAAAAACAACATTTTAATTTAGTGATATTTTTTAAAGAGTGCCTTTTTAAATAGCATTTTTAGAGGCATTTCTGCAATTTGCCTCTAAATATGACATTTCTTTATAATCTTGAATATATTCAAAAATGAAAATTTTAGATGATGAACATTTCTAATCTCAACATTTTATGTAGTAAATAATTCTTATAGTTTCAACATTTTTATAGTAATTAATCTTACAGAAAACTAATTTCTTAACTCATAAATATCTCTTAATTTTGAAATTTTAAAATCCTGATATTTTTTTCATATATATTATATATCGTTTAAAAAAGTTACCCGTGTATGCCTCGTGTGTTGCTTGCTAGCCGCTCTATGCATGACGGCAGTTCGTTCATGCGTTGCATTTTGTTCATGCGCGCTCGTGCCTTGCACGCTCGCCTCGAGTGTGGCCCTCGCCCCTGGTCCATTTACGCGGAGTGCGAAGCGACGAAAAGATAGGACTCGCTTCAAGCGATGTAAAGGGGCCTACCGATAGGAGCACCCCGCACGAGTCATGAATAAAATCGATTGGTAGGGGCGCGATTGGTTACTCCCAAGAATCTGAAACAGGTTTTGGGTAGTTAAAAACGCATTGATTGGATTTATGGGCTTTCTTTAAATCTTAGTCCGCACGCGCGTCAAAGCATTCCTCACACAGGCCCAACGGATACTATCGATTTGAGTGTTTTCACGGAGCCATCGCCAGGGAAGTGCAAAGGGAGGCTTCGCCTGCTCGCATGAGGAAGGAGCGCTAAACGCCGCGTTATTTCCACGCACGCGTCATAAATTCCCCTCACCGCCCGATTTCTCCTCTTTCACACTTTCTGTCGTCTAGCTCTCTCTCTCTCTCGTCTCACTCTCCTCCCCAAACCGGCGAACAATTCCTCTCACGCCGTCGAGAAGTGCATTGAAGGAGAGGGCATGCTTCATTGCCGCGTGTCCGCTACCTCAGCCGCTACATCGACTATCTCGCACTGTCAACCGCTGCATTTTTGCAATGTCGGTTAGTTCTCAAATCACCCTTAATCCAGTTTGTAGACGCACGCTTGCTGGCATGCATAGCGGATCTGCTAGGGTTAGGGTTCAATCTAATTAGTGTAATCGTGGGGTTGTTTCTCCTTTGAACATAGCTTATTTTCATCCATGTTTCTCGTCGTCTATATGATTTGTTTGACTGTATTTGCGCTGAACATACCAGTAGATGAGTTCAACGGTTGTTTCCCCTGAAATCTAGTTCTACTATTCAACTAGATCTCTTTTGGTAAATGGTCATGCCGATGATGAACAACATGTGTGCGCAGACCTCAGTGAGGTAGTCATCATTTAACATATGTGTTGCTTACCAAAGTACGATGTGCTCCCCCATATGTTAATGCTCGATTATCTTATTGATCTGACGTTTGCCACGATGATTCTATTCAACCTTGTTTGTTGAACAATAATCAGTCATTGTTCAACAAACTTGGTTGAATAACATCAATTGTGGCGTCTACGACGCATACATTGTATGAGGCATGTTGTTTTCATGGATTTTTTTTTGCTCAGTCATTTTTCTGATTAGCCAATGATTCAAACATGGCCAGATATTGGTGGCCGAATGATCTTTTTGGACCTTATACGCTACACATTTCATCTACAATAAGTATTGCATTTGGTCCAGAGGGATCATTCGTGCCGCAAGGTCAGTTATTGTATGAGGCGTTTGAGTTTCTAGATCAATGTTTTTCGTATCCTTGAGCCAATGATTAAAACATGATCTAATATTGGATGCCGAATGATTTTATCTGACTCTATACCTTGCACACGTAATGGAAAATATGCATTGCATTTGGTCAGCTAAAATCATTCGTGCAGCTACATCACTACTATGAGGCACCATATTTCTTGTTTTCATCTGTTGTCGGCATCGTTTAGGTGTGATTGTCGCTAATTTTTGCTTTGCTAACACTGCTTCATTTCTACATGCTGCGTTTTGGAGGGCCTGTGGAGGTATGATGGCGCGGTGATGATGATGCTAGAAAACTTATTTGTGTGTAGTAAATGACCGGCCAGTTGGAAAACCCCAAGAGCAAGGTTTGATGAATATAGCAACAAGTTTTTCCCTCAGTTGTGAAACCAAGGTAGTCAATCCAGTAGGAGAAAGCCAAACGACTGAAGGTGATGCCCACTAGCTGTGTGATACTCTAACAAGGGCGCCGTTAACGATAACTTGTTAGCGCGTGTTCAACCAGTAGCAACGTGGAACCTGTACACAACACAACCAAATACTTTGTTCCCAACTTACGATGAGGTTGTCAATCTCACCGGTTTGCTTGAAACAAAGGGTATGAGCGTATCGAGTGGAAAGCAATAGTAATATGCAAGTAAAGTAAACAGTGCGAGTAAAGTAAACAGGTGATAGCAATATAAAGGAAATAGGATCGGGGTCCACAGTTCACTAGTGGTGTCTCTCCATAAGATAAAACAATACATGCTGGGTAAACAAATTACAGTTGGGCAATTGATAAAATAAAGACAACGTGCATATGTCGAGAGGATCACTATGAGATTTACTCTGGCATTACAACAAGATACATAGACTGCCATCCAACTGCATCTATGACTAATAATCCACTTGTGACGAATCAATCCGAGAACTCCACAAGTATTAAGTTGCGAACAACAGATAATTGCATTAAGCAAAGTGTGTAATGTAAACAAAGCATATGCCCTTGAGCATATGAATGTTGTTTTCTCCCTAGTAGCAACAACACATCTACAACCTTAGAGGTTTCTGTCACTGACGAGGGTTAACTCGACAAATGTCCTAGATGAAGGACTTAGGATCGGGGGAATAGGGCGTCGGATGAACTCGAAGGTAAGGTTAGTCGAAATAGATGTATATCGAAAGTAAACTTGGGTGTTGAACCTGGCTTGCTTTCAATCTGCCCTACACCGTCCCCTCCTGGTCCCTATATATAGGTGGCTAGGTCTGGAGGATCGGGTAGGGTCCGATACAGATTACAATATCAACATACGGTAAGAACTCGTATCTCGACTATCATTACAATTGGGCCTAGCTTAACGGGCCTCAGGGGTACTTAACTAGCAGGCTCTATTAGCTATACCCTTGTCAGTAGCCCCTGAGATTCTACCAGAATTGCAGATTCGGGTTGAATCTCTAATCTTTGAATCTTCGACTTGATCACTTCTTCGACTTCTTCACATCTTCAAATCTTTGACTTGGTCTTTTTGACTTATTTTCATGATAATATCTCGCAAGGGGTTTTGATGAACAAGTCTGACAACTCTGACGGATCAAGAGGTCAGTTAACTGCCAGAACAGATACTTGCCACCTACTTCAAATTCAATCCCCTTGGACTTGAATTCGGGATACCGTCAAACCACTCTTTTGCCGCATTTAGGACTTACAAAGAATGAATCCCAGTAGTTCTCAGGGTACCTAGTGCGTCCACCAGGATTTTCTTCGCGTCGTAGACATGGATACATACCAGCAGGGCGCATCCATGTGCGTATACCAGGCCACACAGGATGGATCCCGGGGTCTTACCTTCGTGATAAATCATGGCATTCAAGTTTCGTTGCGATAACGCAACTCGAGAATCACATGTCACAGTCAAATTTTGACTGAAAATATTCGGGTGATACAACCATAAAAACTTGCTCCCGATGGTAGTAACAATGTTTCATCGCATACTCCTTCACTTTCCATGCACGAGTGCTTGTCAATAAACATCGTCGGGTGCGCGCTCAGCGCTCCCGATGGGAGTAGCCCCCGAGGCTATAGTCGAACAAAACTTTTTTCGAGTATAGGCTCAAATATAGTGTACTCCATCATCATGCTTCAACTCGAAATAGTTTAGTGCTAACTTCATCGGGTGCGTGTTCAGCGCTCCCGATGGTAGTAGCCCCCGAGGCTATAGTCGAATGTTTTTGGGTATAGTCTCCTAATTTGGTTTTTGTATTGTCGGTGCCAACCTTGTTTGTTCTTTTCTGTCATCTTTTATTTGATAGTCGCCATATTTGATACTCGTCGATTATATGCATCTGTTGAATTGATCTCTAATCTTTCGTCTTCTTCATGACGTTAGTGGCCAAATTTAGCTATACGTCACCCTTACTGAGCGCATACCGTTTCATGGGTAGCGCGGTAATTTTTGTATTTCTCTGCCCGTTAGTGGGCTGCCGCTTCCGCTCCTTTCGCCACGTCTCAGCCCATGTTCCTTCACCGAGAAGGTATATAAAGGGATAGTGGGGATTTGTACTGTTTACCAGCTCTTTCTCTCCGCCGCCGCCGCCATTGTCGATCTCTGTTTCCTACTCCTCTCGTGCATAGCCCCCAGGCGCGGATTTGTAGATGTGCGTGAAGCACCTTGCATCCAAGAACACCATGGCCAAGGGAAAGACAACGACCTCTGCGACTAGCTGGGTGCCCTTTGCCATCGTGCAGAAGGAGGTGGAGAAGGCTAGGACAGACGGCCTCATCTCCAGCAGCGACTCCATCAAGTTCCCCAGCACCGAGCGGATCCCTCAGCCCCCGAGCGGTTATCGGGTGATGTTCCTCTCCTTCCTCTTTCACGGACTGTCTCTTCCTACCCACGAGTTTCTTCGTGGGATTCTTTTTGTTTATGGTGTGCAGCTTCACCAGCTCACACCTAACTCCATCCTCCATATCGCTTGCTTTGTGACTCTTTGCGAGTCATTATTCCTGGGGATTGAGCCCCACTTTCTTCTTTGGAGATCTATCTTCCGGCTCTGCCCCAGCGTTGCTTTAGCCAAAAAACCTGAACTGGGCGGTGCTATTGTCTCTGTGCGCCCTGAGGTGCAGTATCTGGAATTTTCCATGTCTGCGTCAGTCCAAGGTTGGAGGACCAAATGGTTTTACATAAAAGTAAGGCCTCCTCTGAAGACGAGTATGGCCTAGCCCCCTTTGATGCCTCCAAGGAGCTGAAGAAATTGGTATCGTGGGATTCGCCTCCCTTAGATGCTGAAATGGAGCAGATTGCTCCTCTATTGACCCATATCCAAGCTCTGAAAGGAGGTAAGGGAGGCGCATTGTCGGGTATTCAGCTCTTGGCATTCTTTGTGCAACGTCGAGTTCAACCCCTGCAGCATCGCCTTGCCAAACTTTGAAGCTACTCTGGCTTGGTGGATCCTTCTCGCATCTCTAGAGATCTAATGGAGAAGCAAGAAGTCGACAAGCAAGTTAGGAGCCTCACCAAGCTCACCAAGGACCATGCGGTTGCTGAATTGGCCGCTAGTTATTTCGACTCTGTGCACCCCCTACCCGAGGTATATAGTCATTTGCTTTGTACATTTGTTATCGAATTCATTGGTTTCGAGCTGTGTTTATCCTTGTATCTGTTACTTTGCTGATTTATTCTCTTATAGGACCACCAATTCCTTGTTTCACGCCCTCCTCTTCCAGAGGAAGGGCCCCTTCCGGCTGATCTGGACTCTTCTATATCCGAAGCCCCCGAGACTAAAGAAAATCAGGACAGAGATGAAGCCAAAGAACCAGAAGAGGATACCAGCTCGACGACATCGCCTCCTCCCGTGCTTTCTGAAAACACTGGTGCGGACAAGAAGAGGAAGCGTGTCAACGAGTTTACTTCTTCGAGTACCTCTCTGCAGAGAATAGCGGCTAATAAATCCCCTGTTCTAGAAGAAGATGTTAAATTCTTCGACCTCCTGGCATCGTAAGTGTTCTGCAAGTTCTGCGATTGCACTGTACTTGCTCTCTTTCTTTCGGGTTGTATATAACCTGTTTCCTCTTGCAGTGATGACGAAGAGCCGCAAAGGGATACTATGGCTGCTCCTTCTACTCAAGCTGTAATTGCTGATGAGCCTTCCGCACAAGAAATTGCGCCGAGGACCACCAGGGCTTCTGTCAAGAAGGTTCCTGTGACCCGAAGCATCAAGCGATCAAAAAGATCCAAGGAAGCCGATGTTGCTCTTGAAGCCCATGAATCCGCGGTCTCTCCTGATGATGTGAGTAAATGTCCCTGACTTACTTTCCTTGTGTAATCTATACTCTTATGCGTCTTTTTTCCCAGGCATTGTTGAAGAGATTTGTCGCCTTGGGCACTGAATGTGCTGAGTATCTAAAGTTTGCTAAAGCTTCCGAAGGTAAATTCTGTTGTCTTGGCTTTTGCTTGCCCTATATGCTTCTCTTTGCTGTGTGTTTGACTTCTTTCCTTTCTTTGCTGGACTGCAGATGCTCTAGCATCAGCCAATGCCTGCATTGCATCGCTGGAAGCCGAGCTCAGTGCTTCGCGGAAATCCTATGACGTTGCAACCGCCGCCAAAGCAAGTGCTGAGAAGTCGCAGAAGTCAGCACTGGCTAAGGCGAAGAAAATGGAAAAGGCTTTGGCCGATGCTAACAAAGAGCATTCCCAGCGAGAGCAAGCCATGGCGGAGCGTCTACGCACGATGTCTGCTGCTGCTGGAGGTACATACTCGCCTTGTCCTCTTCTTTGACTGCTGTTGCTTTCTTTGCACTTGCTAATACTTTCCTTTCCTGCTTTTTCCTTGTCCCCTTTGTTGTATAGGATTTACCGGGGTGTCTTTGTCGACTCTGCAACTGGGCGATGATCCTCTGATGACCGCGGTTAACTTACTCGAAGCAAACTGGATATCTATCCAGGAGATCTTTGAGTTGGTGAGCCGCGTTCTGACACGGATGTTTGTCGGGTTGTGGCCCACGAAGAAGGCGGAGGTTCTGAACAATGACTTGAAGAAACTTGCCAAAGCCTTCGATACGAATGACGACCCCGTCCTACAGCTGAAGGGGCTTTCTTTGAAGCAAGGTGCTGAGGGTGCTATCGCACTTTCTTATGCACATGGTGCAGATTTTGACTGGGAGAAGGTAAGCTCTCCTCATGGCCGCACCCGCTCAGACTTAAAGGCCTTCTTCGAGAAGGCGAAGAAGTTTGCGCCCGCCCTAGTATCGATTATTTCTCCTTCGGCGGCTTTCGCGACTTCTACAGCGCCAACTCCCTTGACTCCAGCGACGAAAGAGCCCGCGCCTCCTTCAACTACTGGCAATGCTTTTGCCATGCCTTCCTCCGCCACGGAGCAAAATGCTGAGGTGGCGTAGATTCGGCCTCTTCTTGTAATTTCCAATTTCTGCTTTTGGTGTAAAACCTTTAGTCATGTGCAACCCGAGAACTTTAGTCAGAGGGTTTGCACCTATGTAAATATACTTCTTTTCGATTATATCATGTTGGCTTCTGAAATGCTTCTCTTTTCTTTTGGCTTCTAGTCTATGCGTATTGGTGATCCTCCAAGTCACGAGCATGCTCCCTCTGGCGCTTTTGACTCTAAAGCTTCGTCGCCTCCTCGCCGCTGCTGTCAATGCGCTGAATATTCTTTAAGGATTTCGGATCTTGAGAATCGCTTGACTTTAGCCAAACGCCAAGCGCAGATGACTATAGATAAAGCTAGCAAAGCTTGTGGTTTGATGAAGCAGATATCTATTCTCGATGATAAGGTGTCTAGTCTGATGGCGAAGATTGTCCATCATGAAGAATGCGACTCTTTTGTCATCGGCATTATCGAGTCTGCCTGCGAGATGCTGCGATGTAAGATTCCTTGCGACTTCTCTTTTTCCCTTTTGTTCCACTGCTGCTTTGTGATATCCTTTGTCATCTTAGGTACTTGTTTGGATTTTGCTGCTGAAGACCGTCGGGTTACCGAGCGAAATGCGGCTCTGGAAAAAATGTCAGCGGGTATTGAGACTTTGTGGTCTGATCCTCGCCGCCGCCGTGCTATCGTATTGCTTCAGGACCACACCTAGTATATTGGCGAGTCAGTTGATGGTTGCCGAAGAGCTTTCATAACTATGCATTCTGTCATGCTTCCTTGCAATCCTCTGCCTGGAAGTTTCCCACTGCTTCTCGAAACTTTCAGATCTAGTCAGCGTATTTATCGGTTGATAGAACTGAACTTAGTGGCAAGTGCCAATTTTGCTCTTGGGTGGATGCGTAAGTGGTACCCAAGACTTAATTACAGCTCTATGTCTCTGAGCTATCCTCTAGGTGGAGCTAGTCTGCGAGTACATCTGGAGAGTACCTTGCAGCCTGCCCGAAGGATTATAGCTAGGCTGTTGCGAGAGGATGCCGCATTTTTCTGTGAGTATCACTATTTAGATCCTTTAGGTGTAGATGATTCTGATAACCCGATGTTGTAATACCTGTGTATATGTAGAACGCGAGAGTTTCTTATTCCGCGACTATATGTCTGAAATCCGTTCTCATAGCATTTTTGTGCGTTTGCCGCATATTTCTTTTGAGAGACTCGTAAACTCGAATATGAGAAACATTTTGTCTTTATTATACTTGTAATGTAAGACACATGGGGTGACACAAGAGAGCCGGCCTATGAACTATGTTCTGGACCTAGAGGGCATTTCCCTAGGATGACTCGTGGCTTTTATAGCCATATTCTTCTACTCTACTTTGCTGTTCCTGATGCTTATGCCGTCGTGGCCTTCTCTTCTTCTTCTGTAACTTTGTCTTCTCCTAATGTGTCTACTCGTGGTTTCTTCATCTCTGGCTCCACAGCACGTCCTTCTGGTAGTTTGACGCCTTCCGTAGTCGCGATTTTCACCTTCACTGCATAGTTGGCTATCATGCCAAAGTTTTGCGCCATCTTGTGGAACTCTTTGTCGCATAGGTCTGAAACCTAGAAGCTTCCCTTCACTGTGATTATTCCCTTTGGTCCTGGCATCTTGAGTACTAGATACGTATAGTGAGGTACTGCCATGAATTGTGAAAACGCGGGTCGCCCGAGGATCGCATGATACTAAGATGGCCAGTCCATGACTTCGAAGTCTAGCTTTTCTCTTCTGTAATTTTGTCGGTTGCCAAAGCAAACATTGAGTGCTATTCGACCTAGTGGATAATTGGCACTTCCTGGTACAATCCCATGGAAGGAACAGTCTGTTGGCTTCAGGAACTCTAGTGATATATGCATTGCTCTGAGCGTTTTCGCATATATCAAATTGATTCCATTTCCCGCGTCCATGAATATTCTGTCGACATCATACGCGCCGATTTGAGCTTTGAGTACCAAAGGCGCATTTCCCGGCTGAGGTACTGTTATAGGGTGATCCTCTCTGTTGAACTCGATTGGTTGTTCTGACCAGTGTAGATATTCTGTTGTAGCTGGAGGTGAAATAACTGCTAGATTGACTTGTCGGGTGATGCTTTTTTCTTCTTTGTTCGACTTGGGCACGAGTTGTATCATTGCTGTGATGTGCCCCTTAGATGGAACATACCCTCCATCGTCATCGTGCCCCTGGTTTGGCTGGTCTTTTCCTTGAGGGGCTCCATTGTTCCCTTGTTGATTCGTGGGAGGCTTGCTGTTTCCTTCGTATCCTTGTCGCTTTGCTTCGGTTTGCTTACTTAATGCTGCCTCTTGTAACTTCAAGAATGTTGTGCAATCTTTCATTGCATGCCTGGACACTCGCTTTCCATCGAAAAATGCTGAGTGTATATGACAAGGCCCGTTTAGCATGTCTTCTGGCGACGGGTTGTACTCTGTGGATTCTCTTGTGGGAAAAATTTTATAGTCCTCTTTCCCGTAGCTTCAATATCCTGAGCTTCTGCGATCATTCCCTTAGTAGCTGTTGTCCTTATATCCCGTGGCTACTTGGCTGTGGGAGCCGTAGTTGTCGTAATTGCGGGACCTTCTTCTTTGATTTCTATATTTGTTTCTTCTATCGTCCTCTGGCGATCGTGTCCGCTTGTTGTTGCATGCATCTTCTCCGTCTGCAAATCTGTTTGCTACGTCCATGAGGTCTGACACTGTTTTCGGCTTGATTCTGCCCATCTCTTCGACTAGGTCTCTTCGCCTGAATCCAATTATGAACGCGTCTATTGCTCTTTGTCTGAAACTTCAACTGCTGAGTTTTTGATAAGACTCCATCTTTGGATGTATGCCCTTAAGGTTTCGTCGCGTTGTTGCACACACACTTTGACTTCTTCTATTGATGTCGGCCGCTTATATGTCGACCTGAAGTTGCTTGTGAATTGCTTCATGAGATCTTCCCAACTTCCAATAGTTTCTTTCTCTAGTTTGCTCAACCATGACCTTGCTGCGCCGGTGAGGTGTAGTTGCAAACTTTGCATTGCTATTTCTTTGGTTCCTCCCAGTATTTATACTGCCTATAGATAGTCTGAGAGCCACGACTGTGGTTCCTGTGATCCGTCGTACTTTTGTTGATCATGAGGTAGTTTGAACCCCTTGGGTACTGGTGTCGTGCGAACCCTTCGGGTAAAGCACGATGCTCCCATCTCCTTTTCATCATCTTCATAGCTGTGCTTTCCGTTTGGAGATCGAGATCTTCGGGTTCCTCCGTGGTGTCTTGGTGATGGCGATCGAGATCGTTGATTACTACTTCTGTGCCGAGGACTATTGTGACGGCGAGGTGACCTTGGCTTGTGTGTTTCCTTATGGTGATATGCCTCCTCTCCTTTTGCTGATAGCTTATTGCCCACCATATTTAGTCTGTTCAATACTGCTCTGTGCATATATTCCCTGGGGTCCCCTGGACTTGGTCAAGTTGTAAGCAGATATGCTTGAGCTGCCACTAGTGCTGCTTTAGGGGTTTTTTGTACGATGTTTCCCTGCTCGTCGACTGATAGGAAGGACGAGTTGAGATTTTTGGAGATGCTTTGCCTTTCTGAGTACTCGAGGTTTTCGTACCTTGAACCATGTCGATGATTTCTCCTTGCGTTAGTATGTGATGCATCGCTTCGTGCTCTGCAAGCGGCATTGCTGGCTGTAATGGCTGAGTCTTTTCTTTTTTGTATCTCTATTTTCTCCTTTGCTAGTTGCTTTGCCTGTTGCCTTGGGGCATAGTGATACCCCAGGAGCATATCCTTGCTGGAATTTGATAGTATCGGTGTGCCGTTTTCCACAGCTTCCCTTATTACTCTCCACTCATTGGCTGATAGTCGAATTTTTTCCCTAGTTGTGAGAGATTCTGTTGTTTGCCCTTCTGCTAGATGATTTGCTCCTCTGTCGATATTTGCTGGGTTTAACACTGGATTGTTGTTTTCGTCGAATTCTTCTGAATTGTCTCCTACAATGGCGAGCACCTGGCATTGTTTGCCAATTTTATTATTAAAGCTTGAGAAGATCGAGACATCATCTTCAGAAAGCTCTAACCCTGTCTTCCACGTATCTATCGACTTGTCTGAGATATCGTCGTGGTAGATCATGAGATCTTCGAGTTGGACCCCTACGTCAAAATTTTCCATTGATTCGTCGTCTTCTATGATTTTTCCTTTTTGTACTTCTCCTAAGCTGACCGGCGAGTTTACCTCGCTGGAAGAGCCTTCAGAATATTCCATCATTGCTACTGTTTCGGGCTCACTTGCCGACGGATCTTGTTTCGCCGGATCTGAAAGACGAGTCAAACCCGACGGCCCGATGAAGATGCTTAGACTTCCGATTGTCAACTCCATCTCTTGATTTTCGTCGATTCCTGCACTGCTGTTGGCTAAAAGTGAAAAAGCCGTGGAATTCATGATTCCAACACCCAGGATCCCCACGGTCGGCGCCAATTGACGAGGGTTAACGCGACAAATGTCCTAGATGAAGGACTTAGGATCGGGGGAATAGGGCATCAGATGAACTCGAAGGTAAGGTTAGTCGAAATAGATGTATATCGAAAGTAAACTTGGGTGTTGAACCTGGCTTGCTTTCAATCTGCCCTACACCATCCCCTCCTGGCCCCTATATATAGGTGGCCAGGTCTGGAGGATCGGGTAGGGTCCGATACAGATTGCAATATCGACATACGGTAAGAACTCATATCTCGACTATCATTACAATTGGGCCTAGCTTAACGGGCCTCAGGGGTACTTAACTAGTGGGCTCTATTAGCTATACCCTTGTCAGGCACTCCTCCAGATTAAATAGAGGCATGAACCCACTATCGAGCATCAATACCCCCTCTTGGAGTCACTTGCAACTACTTGGCCAAGATAGCTACTAACAACGGAGAGCTTGCAAGATCATAAACAACATAGAGATAACATAAGATAAAATTCAGTACTTCAACTCAATCATAACACCAATATTCATCGGATCCCAACAAACACAACATGTAGAATTACATAACGGTGATCTCGATCATGTAAGGCAGCTCACGAGATCTAAACATGAAGCACATGGTGGAAAAGACAACCATCTAGCTACTGCTATGGACCCATAGTCCAAGGTAGACTACTCACTCATCGCGCCGGAGGCAAGCATGGCAATGAAGAAGGCCTCCGGTGGCGTTTCCCCTCTTCGGCAGGGTGCCGGGAAGAGCTTCTGGACCCTCCCAATCTTTGGGTGGACGGCGGCGGCGGATCGGGATGTGTTCTGGAAAAGTGATCGGGTGTTTAGGTTTTTCCCATCGGGGGGTCTTTATAGGCAAAGAGGCGGCGTCAGAAGTGGACCAGGGGGCCCACACCACAGGCCGACACGCGCAAGGGGTGGGCCGCACCCCCTGGTGGTGTGGACACCCTCTGGTCTGACTCCATCTCCTCTTCGGTCTTCTGGAAGCTCCGTGAAATATCTGGACGATTGGCTTTGGTTTCGTCCAATTCTGAGAATATTTCCTGTGTAACTTTTCTGAAACACAAAACAGCAGAAAACAGGGAACTGGCACTGTGGCATCTCATTAATAGGTTAGTTTCGGAAAATGTATAAAAATGCCACGAAGTGTAATGAAACACTAAACAAATGGTGTAAAAACAAGCATGGAGCATCAAAAATTATGGATACGTTGGAGACGTATCAGCATCCCCAAGCTTAATTCCTGCTCGTCCTCCAGTAGGTAAGAGATAACAAAAGAAATAATTTTTGAGGTGACATGCACCTACACAATCTTGATTATCTATGTAAGCATTGTGCGCTGGGATCAAAAGAACTTAAAACATGGGCATGAAAGATATAATCTTGATAGAAGAAACTTAGCAACCATGTTATAACATGAAAATGAACACAAACAAAAGATCATGAAAATGAAGCAATGAAAGTCAAACGTGTGTTCAAAATCATAAGGAAAAACATACAAATGGTTTTTAGCTTGTCCTTCATGGAGTAGCAAAACATAAATGCATAGGACACCTTCAAGTTTAAGAGGGTGACTAGATACAAATAATTGAAGAACAAGTGAAACCAACAATATCAATCAATCAATAAAAACTTTGGGACAATGAACATTATACTCAGAATGACAACTATGCTCTCTTAATGGTGCATAAAGATAGAAGGTGGTGACTCAACATAAAAGTAAAAGAAAGGCCCTTCGCGGAGGGAAGCAGTGATTGTAAGTTTTATAAACCTTCAAAAATTATGGTACTTACCGGCTTTGAGCTCTCATTGCCCCCATCATAAGCATCTTGAATGGTTAAAGTTAATGCGAGAACACTTATGCTACATATGCTTGACAAATCAAAAGTTGAAAACCTCGTGTCCCGTGAAATACGAATACCCAAACCTCATGCTACTTTACTTAGAGTCCCAAACAAGCTCTTGTCATTGTAAGTATACACGTATCATCGAGAACCGCCAACGGGGTACCTCCGTGCCCGATGACATGGGATAAGCCCACATCAAAATGACAGGATAAACAAACAATGAACACCTCGGCATCTCTTTTATTTACCATTGGTATAGCTTTTTATTGCGAGATGTGTCGTCGAATATTCACTATGGGCATGCTGTAAATTTCCACCATGAATTATGCATGGCTTAGATTAGCGGCACAAGCGTTTCTCTTACACATATACAAACTCCATGATCCTGCAAGATTCCCAATTCATTTCACACCGCGAGTATCCATAAACAAAAGATCACGATATCAACTCAAATGAAAGATAGTGCAATGTTGAAAGCTTGCCCTATGACGGCATGGCTGGGCTAATTTCCAACTTACAACTTGCAAACATAACAACACAACATAAGAGACCACAATGTCAAAATTTTAAAACAAGAAAAGTAAAGTATGCCATCCAATTCGTGAGAGCTTTACTAACCAATTTTCGCATAATACCAAAAAGAGTTTAATTTGAAGGATAGATAAAAGCAAGTCAAATGTACTTTGGAATAACAAATTGCTAATAGGTATGTATGGTGGACACAATGGCAAACTTAGTTTTTAGGAGTTGGATGCACGAGTAGAGCTCATACTCACTATAAAATCAGGGCTAGCAAAAGAAGCATAAGATGGCATCAAAAGTCAAAAACTAAATGATCATAGAGGCTTATGGCGACTTTGTATGAGTCTAACATGTGTGAGCATGCGCCAAGTCAACCCAAATAAAGCATCAAGAAGAAAACCAAAATAATACTTCCAAATAATTAAAACAACACATAATTTTTTTTCAAAGGCTCATTAAGAAATCTCAGTTATTTGAGAAAAGTCATGCTACAGAAAAACCACTAAGCATACTATCAAAAAGACATCAAGCACAACATGCAAAATCCTAGGCCGCAGTCTACACAAGCTCCTTCTTGTACCAATTTTTTGCATAAAGCTTTTTCTCTTTTCCAACACCATTCAAACTTTTTATAACTAACTCTTTTGATGAAAACCAACATGGACCAGAGGTCAAAATACACCTTGATGAAAAGATATAACAAGATCTGAACACAAATCAAGGCAAAAATTGAAAGCTAAATGCAGTTCTAGAAAAAGAGAACACTCGTTGAAATTATAAGAATGAAAAACGGAGTGTTCTTGGCAAATGAAAAGCAAGGCAACTTCTCCAAAAGGAAATTTGTTGGGGTCCAACCATTTATTGCAGCAAACAAAACTAAACAAAACTGAAAACTAAAAACAACTGACGCTCCAAGAAAAACGCATAATGCATGAAGCAATAAAAATATAGTGTGCTGAAAGGTGACCTGATTTTTGCCGATGAAGAAGGGGTGCCTCAGGGGCATCCCCAAGCTTTGATGCTTGTACCTCTTGGATATTTCTTGGGGTGCTGGGCATCCCCAAGCTTGAGCTTTTGTCCATTCTTCAACTCATCTCATCATTCTCCAATCCCTACACTTGAAATCTTCCTTCATACAAAACTAAACACAAATCTATTAGCAATATTAGTGTAAGCATAACATTAAATCAACCCTTTTTGCTTTAGGTTTCAACCTAAAACCACCACATATAAAGCATATACTACTGTAGCAACTTCCCCAAAAGTTCCGTGATCAAAAGAACTAAAAAATAAAGCGATAAAGCGGCAAACACAAATATTGGCAGGAATCTGTCAAAACAGAACAGCTGACAACGGTCGAATTTTTAGAGGGTTTTTTGTTGCTCAAATCAAAAAGTGTTCAACTAATGAAAGTTTGGATATAACCTAGGTCATATGCACAAGAAATCGCAGGTCCAAAAGATATACAGACAATTTTCACGAATTTTTACGGTGCAGCACCAAAAACTGTTTCAGGACAGCAGCATCCGCAAATCTTACCTCACTCAAATTAGAGGCTTCTCTTGGCACAACAACGAAATAAAAAGGATAAGGAGAGGTTATTACAGTAGTAATAACTTCCAAGACTCAAATAAAAGAAAAAGAACTGAATGTAAAAACATTAGGTTATCTCCCAAGAGTGCTTTTCTTTAACGCCTTTGAGCTAGGCGCAGAAAATGCGAATCAAGTAATATCAAGTGATGAAGCATCAAGCATATAATTTGCTCTAATAATAGAGTCAAAAAGCAATTTATTTCTCTTTCTAGGGAAGTGTTCCATACCTTTCTTGAGTGGGAATTGATATTTGATGGTGCCTTCCCTCATATCAATGATGGCACCTACAGTTCGAAGAAAGGGCCTTTCCAAAATAATAGGACATGAAGCATTGCATTCAACATCCATGACAAGAAAATCAATGAGAACAAGGTTATTGTTAACCATAAGAAGAACATCATTAATCCTTCCCAAAGGTTTCTTCTTAGCAACATCAGCAATAGGAACATCATAATAGCACTTTTCAAGCGGTGGTAAATCAAGCATATCATAAACCTTTCTAGGCATAATAGAAATACTGGCACCTATATCACATAAAGCATGGCAATCAAAACCATTAACATGCATATCAATGATGGGTTCCCAACCATCTTCTAACTTCTTGGGAACATAAGCTTTTTGCTTCAACTTTTCATCCCTAATTTTCATGAGAGCATTGGTAATATGCTTAGTAAAAGCAACATTTAAAGAACTAGCATTGGGAGTCAAAGCAAGCTTTTGCAAGAACAAAATAAGTTCAGATATATTGCAGCCATCAACATCAAAATCATTAAAGGAAATAGAGCTATCATCTCCTATACTCTGAAAAAATTTAGCACTCTTTTGAGAAAAAGTTTTAGCTGTTTTAGGCTTTTTAACACAAGGACTGGGAGTTTTCTCTACACCAATCAAAGTAAGAGGATTGCTAGCATTAGGAATAACATCATTAGAGGTAGTAATGGTACATACCTTCATATTTCTAGCCATCTCATCTTCTCTTTCCCACTTGGCATGCAATTATGCTAGCATCCTAACATTTTCATCAATTCTAACTTGGATAGCATTAGCAGTAGCCAAAGGATTATTCTCTTTCATGTCATTAGGCAATGCTTTTAATTTCAGAAGTTCAACATCATGAGCAAGGCTATCAACTTTAGAAGCAAGAATATCAATTTTGCCTAACTTTTCCTCAACAGACTTGTTAAAAGCATTTTGCTTACCGATGAAGTCCTTGAGCATTACCTCAAGCTCGGAGGGCGCGGCCCTAGTGTTGTTGGAGGAATTACCATAAGAGTTACCAGAACCATTACCATTGGTAGAAGGATACGGCCTATAATTGTTACTAGCAAAGTTGTTCCTATAAGCATTGTTGTTGAAATTATTATTTCTAATGAAGTTTACATCAACATGCTCTTCTTGAGTAACCAAAGAGGCCAAAGGAACATTATTAGGATCTACATGAGTCCAATCATTAGAAAGCATAAGCATAATAGCATCAATCTTATCAATCAAGGAAGAGGTTTCCTTAATAGAATTTACCTTCTTACCTTGTGGAGCTCTCTCAGTGTGCCATTCAGAGTAATTTACCATCATATTATCGAGAAGCTTTGTTGCGGCGCCCAAGGTAAGGGACATAAAAGTGCCTCCAGCAGCTGAATCAAGTAGGTTCCTCGAAGAAAAATTTAGTCCTGCATAAAAGTTTGAACAATCATCCAAGTAGTCAGTCCATGAGTGGGACAATTCTTTATCATAGATTTCATTCTTTCCCAAGCTTGAGCAACATGTTCATTATCAAACTGGCTAAACTTCATAATATTGCTACGCAAAGCTATAATCTTAGCAGGAGGATAGTATCTACCAATAAAAGCATCCTTACACTTAGCCCAAGAATCAATACTATTTTTAGGCAAAGAAAGCAACCAATCCTTAGCTTTTCCTCTCAAAGAGAAAGGAAACAACTTAAGCTTAATAATATCACCATCAACATTCTCATATTTCTGCATCTCACATAGCTCAACAAAATTGTTGAGATGAGCTGCAGCATCATCAGTACTAGCACCAGAAAATTGCTCTTTCATAGCAAGGTTCAACAAAGCAGGCTTAATCTCATAAAAATTTGCAGCAGGAGCAGGTGGCGCAATAGGAGTGCTGATAAAATCACTATTATTAGTGCTAGTAAAGTCACACAACTTGGTGTTTTCAGGAGTAGCCATTCTAGCAAACTAAAAGCAGACAAGTAAAAAAACTATAAAGGATTCTAATTTTTTTGGGTTTTTGATAAAACAATGCAAGTAAAAGCAAAACTTAAAACAAAGTAAAGGTTGTGCGTGCGAAAACTCCCCTTGCAGAAGTAGTCTTCCTCCCCGGCAACGGCGCCAGAAAAACTTGTTGATGGCGCGGTGATGATGATGCTAGAAAACTTATTTGTGTGTAGTAAATGACTAGCCAGTTGGAAAACCCCAAGAACAAGGTTTGATAAATATAGCAGCAAGTTTTTCCCTCAGTTATGAAACCATGGTAGTCAATCCAGTAGGATAAAGCCAAACAACTGAAGGTGATGCCCACTAGCTGCGTGATGCTCTAACAAGGGTGCCATTAACGATAACTTATTAGCGCATCTTCAACCAGTAGCAACATGGAACCTGCACACAACACAACCAAATACTTTGCTCCCAACTTACGATGAGGTTGTCAATCTCACCGGTTTGCTTGAAACAAAGGGTATGAGCGTATCAAGTGGAAAGCAATAGTAATATGCAGGTAAAGTAAACAGTGCGAGTAAAGTAAACAGGTGATAGCAATATAAAGGAAATATGACCGAGGTCCACAGTTCACTAGTGGTGTCTCCTGATACGTCTCCAACGTATCTATAATTTTTTATGCTCCATGCTTATTTTTACACCATTTGCCTAATGTTTTGTTACACTTCGTGGCACTTTTATGCATTTTTTGGAACTAACCTATTAACAAGTTGCCACAGTGCCAGTTCCCTGTTTTCTGCTGTTTTTGTGTTTCAGAAGTGATACACAGGAAATATTCTCGGAATTGGACGAAACAAGTTCCTGAAGTCTTATTTTACCCGGAAGCTTCCAGAGATCCGAAGAGAAGTAGGAGGGGGGCCACAGGGGCCCCACACACCAGGCCGGCGCGCCCAGGGCCAGGGCCGCGCCAGCCAGGTGTGAGGCCACCTGGCCCCACCTCTGACATCGCCCCTTCGGCTATAAAGACCCCCCGACGGAAAAAACCTAAGTACCCGATCAATTTTCCAGAACACATCGCGATCCACCGCCGCCGTCGACCCAAAGATCGGGAGGGTCCAGAAGCTCTTCCCGGCACCCTGCCGGAGAGGGGAATCGCCACCGGAGGTTTTCTTCATTGCCATGCTTGCCTCCGGAGCGATGAGTGAGTAGTCTACCTTGGACTATGGGTCCATAGCAGTAGCTAGATGGTTGTCTTCTCCACCATGTGCTTCATTTTTAGATCTCATGAGCTGCCCTACATGATTGAGATCACCGTTATGTAATTCTATATGTTTGGTTTGTTGGGATCCGATGAATATTGGTGTTATGATTGAGTTGCTGTACTGAATTATATCTTTTGTTATCTCTATGTTGTTTATGATCTTGCATGCTCTCCGTTGTTAGTAGCTATCTTGGCCGAGTAGTTGCTAGTGACTCCAAGAGGGGGTATTTATGCTCGATAGTGGGTTCATGCCTCTATTTATCCTAGGGGAGTGACAGAAACCTCTAAGGTTGTAGATGTGCTGTTGCTACTAGGGAGAAAACAATATTCATATGCTCGAGGGCATATGCTTTGTTTACATTACATACTTTGCTTAATGCAATTATCTGTTGTTCGCAACTTAATACTTGTGGAGTTCTCGGATTGATTCGCCACAAGTGGATTATTAGTCATAGATGCAGTTGGATGGCGGTCTATGTATTTTGTTGTAATGCCCAGAGTAAATCTCATAGTGATCTTCGTGACATATCACGTTTATCTTTATTCTATCAATTGCCCAACTGTAATTTGTTTACCGAGCATGTGTTATTTATCTTATGGAGAGACACCACTAGTGAACTGTGGATCCTGGTCCTATTTCCATCATATTGCTATCACCTGTTTACTTTACTCGCACTGTTTACTTTACTCGCATACTCTATTGTTTTCCACTCGATACGCTCATAACCTTTGTTTTAAGCAAACCGGTGAGATTGACAACCTCATCGCAAGTTGGGAACAAAGTACTTGGTTGTGTTGTGTGCAGGTTCCGCGTTGCTACTGGCCGAAGATGAGTCAACAAGTATCGTTAAACGGTGCCCTTGTTGGAGTGCTATTAAGCCAGTCTGCATCACCTTCAGTCGTTTATCTCTCCTCTCCAAGAACGATAAACCTTGGTTTCTTAACTGAGGGAAAACTAGCTACTATACTCATCATACCTTCCTCTTGTGGTTCTCAACGTGCTGGTCATTCACCACGCACAAGGACTGTCTGCTACATGCCAGCAGCCTCTTTTCTGGCGCCGTTGCCAGGGAAGAAGTAGAAGACTTCTGCGAGGGGCGTTTTTCGCACGCACATCCTTTACTTTGTTATTGTTTTGCTTTACTTTATTTATTTTACCTGCATCATTTTATATCAAAAACTCAAAAAAATTAGAATCCTTGATAGTTGTTTTTACTTGTTTACTTTCGTTTTGCTGAAATGGCCAATCCCGAAAACACCAAGTTGTGCAACTTCACTAGCGCAAACAATAGTAATTTTATCTACACTCCTATTGCACCACCTGCTCCTGCTGCAAACTTTTATGAGATTAAGCCTGCTTTATTGAACCTTGTTATGAAAGAGCAATTTTCTGGTGCTAGTACTGAAGATGCTGCAGCTTATCTCAACAATTTTGTTGAGCTATGTGAGATGCAGAAATATAAGGATGTAGAAAGTGATATTATTAAGCTCAAGTTGTTTCCTTTTTCTTTGAGAGGAAAAGCTAAAGATTGGTTGCTGTCTTTAACTAAGAATAGTATTGATTCATGGGCTAAGTGTAAGGATGCTTTTATTGGTAGATACTATCCTCCTGCTAAGATTATATCCTTGCGTAGCAATATTATGAAGTTTACTCAGTTTGATAATGAACATGTTGCTCAAGCTTGCACTACTAGAAAAAAGGTTTTTAACGACAGAAAATATGGTCGTTAAAAGTCAAATTATGGTCGTTGAAAGTCATTAACGACCATAATCAGGTGGTCGTTAGTTGTCGTTATAGGCTCCGTCGTTAAAGATATAACGACCACACTATTTTTTCCGTCGTTATTTTTGTAACGACGAAACAATGAGTTGTCGTTAACTGTGAGGAAATAACGACCACAATTCTAATATTAACGACCACTTTTGACATCGCTAAAAATATTTTCATGGTCAGTGAAATGTCATCAGCATGCAAACTATATTATGAAGAACCATCCATTTCACAATTTGGATTACATATAGGGACCACTACATTATGCCGCCTGCAAGTTTTGAAGTTTCGTGACCATACAAATTAACAGAAAATAGAATTTGAACAGTCAGAATCATAGCCTTTTATATTAATCAAAATCATATATTTTTTAACATGATCCTCACATACAATTCTGGAGTATACAGTCCGTAAGAATATGAAAAAATTCACTCTCCTATCGACCATCAATTATAGTTGAATATTTCTAACTTGAAAGAATCTAGTCCGAGTCATGGTGAGCCATCATAATGTCCTTATGTTGACAGCATATCATCCTTCATACATTCTTCAACCTGAGAATCAGATCTTGGTAAATGACCTATTCAGTGCGATCACCCCTCAACCTAAAAAAGACAACAACAGAAGGCCTGAACATAAATAATAGGGGATTGATGAAAAAAACACAGAAGTCAAGTGCTATCTGAATGAAAATACATTTGACACATCCGACTTTCACAGCTCCGAAATTTCAGCAAAGAACAAATGTAACAGAGACGGCGTCCCTGATGAGATTGTAGATCTGACCTGTGTTTGCGCAGGTCCAAACTCTGATATAAAATAAGAATCCAGGATTCCGACTCACTTTTGGCATGGATCGAACTTCAATCCGAAAAGTAACACACGATTAACAAGAGAAAAAGGCAAACCTTATATATGAAAATTAGGAATTTTAGGCGGATTGTGCGCACAGCCCCAACCATGCACGATGAACTTGCCTCTAGATTTCGCCACGATCGATTGCGACTCAAGCTGCTAACATACACATCAATCATCATACCTTTAATTAGTCTGGGAGTCTCCAAGGATGGAAGCGGAGGCTTAGCATGGAGGACATAGCGGAACTGCCGTATGTAGACAGTAGTCCTCTGCCGCCGGGAGAAATAAAAAATCGTGAGGAAAGATAGAGTTGGTTTGCGCCGCCATGGTTTACTCGGAGAGACGACTGTGGTGGGGAATTTGGGATGCATAGATAGGGTTGGTATTTATCTTCTTTTACAACGCGTGGTAGAAAATAACGACTCCCTAATTTCTCTCCGAGAATAACAACATGCGGAGTACTACTATTAATCAACAACGACCAAAAGCCAAAGGAAAATAACGACGGGCAGGATCCATCGTCGTTGGGAGGTTCCGCGGGGTTAGTTTAGACGTGGGATTGGCTATGCCTAGTAATAACGACCGAACGTTTATAATAGATTGTCGTTAATACCTTAGTTTCTAGTAGTGTTGGGAAAGAATGAAATCTATGATAAAGAATTGCCCCACTCATGGACTGACTACTTGGATGATTGTCCAAACTTTTTATGCAGGACTGAATTTTTCTTCGATGAACCTACTTGATTCAGCAGCTGGAGGAACTTTTATGTCCCTTACCTTGGGCGCCGCAACAAAGCTACTTGACAACATGATGGTAAATTATTCCGAATGGCACACCAAGAGAGCTCCACAAGGTAAGAAGGTAAATTCTGTTGAGGAAACCTCTTCCTTGAGTGATAAGATTGATACCATTATGGCTATGCTTGCTAATGATAGGACTCATGTTGATCCTAATAATGTTCCTTTGGCCTCTCTTGTTGCTCAAGAAGAGCATGTTGATGTGAATTTCATTAGAAATAATAATTTTAACAACAATGCTTATAGGAACAATTTTGCTAGTAACAATTATAGGCCGTATCCTTCTACCAATGGTAATGGTTATGGTAATTCTTATGGTAATTCCTATAACAACACTAGGGCCACACCCTCCGAGCTTGAGGTAATGCTCAAGGACTTCATCGGTAAGCAAACTGCTTTTAACAAGTCTGTTGAGGAAAAGTTAGGCAAAATTGATATTCTTGCTTCTAAAGTTGATAGCCTTGCTCATGATGTTGAACTTCTAAAATTAAAAGTGTTGCCTAATAATGTGAAAGAGAACAATGTTTTTGCTACCGCTAATGCTATTCAAGTTGGAATTGATAAAAAATATTAGATTATTAGCGAAATTGCATGCCAGGTGGGAAAGAGAAGATGAGATGGCTAGAGAGATGAAGGTATGTACTATTACTACCTCTAATGATGTTTCTCCTAATTCTAGCAATCCTCTTACTTTGATGGGTGTAGAGAAAACTCCCACTCCTTGTGTTAAAAAGCCTAAAACTGCCAAAACTTTTTCTCAAAAGAGTGCTGAAATTTTTCAGAGTGTAGGAGATGATAGCTCTACTTCTTTTAATGATTTTGATGTTGATGGCTGCAATATATCTGAAGTTATTTTGTTCTTGCAAAATCTTGCTTTGACTCCCAATGCTAGTTCTTTAAATGTTGCTTTTACTAAGCATATTACCAATGCTCTCATAAAAATTAGGGATGAAAAGTAGAAGCAAAAAGCCTCTGTTCCCAAGTAGTTAGAAGATGGTTGGGAACCCATCATTGATATGCATGTTAATGGTTATGAGTGTCATGCTTTATGTGATCTAGGTGCTAGTATTTCTATCATGCCTAGAAAGATTTATGACATGCTTGATTTACCACCGCTTGAAAAATATTATTTTGATGTTCCTATTGCTGATGTTGCTAAGAAGAAACCTTTGGGAAGGATTAATGATGTTCTTATTGTGGTTAACAATAACCTTGTTCCCGTTGATTTTCTTGTTATGGACATTGAATGCCATGCTTCATGTCCTATTATTTTGGGAAGACCCTTTCTTCGAACTGTAGGTGCCATCATTGATATGAAGAAAGGCACTATCAAATATCAATTCCCATTAAAGAAATGTATGGAACACTTCCCTAGGAAAAGAAAGAAATTACTTTTTGACTCTATTCTTAGAGCAAATTATGAGCTTGATACTTCATCTCTTGATATTACTTGATTCGCAATTTTCTGCGCCTAGCGCAAAGGCGTTAAAGAAAAGCACTCTTGGGAGATAACCCAATGTTTTATTTTTAGTACTTTTTCTTTTATTTGAGTCTTGGAAGTCATTACTACTGTAATGAGCGCTCCTTATCTTATTTATTTCGTTTTTGTGCCAAGAGAAGCCTCTAATTCGAGCGAGGTAAAGATTTGGGGATGTTGCTGTCCTGAAACTATTTTCAATGCTACACTGTAAAAATTCGTATAAATTCTCTGTATATCTTTTGGACCTGCGATTTCTTGTGCATATGCCCCAGGTTATATCCAAACTTCCATTAGTTTAACACTTTTTGATTTGAGCAACAGAAAACCCCTAAAAAATTCGACCTTTGTCAGCTGTTCAGTTTTCACAGATTTCTGCCAATATTTGTGTTTGCCACTTTATCGCTTTCTTTTGAGTTCTTTTGATCATGGAACCTTTGAGGAAGTTACTACAGTAGTATATACTTTATATGTGGTGGTTTTGGGTTGAAACCTGAAGCAAAAAAGAGGTTGATTATATGTTATGCTTGCACTAATGTTGCTAATAGAATTGTGTTTAGTTTTGTATGAAGGAAGTTTTCAAGTGTAGGGATTGGAGAATGATGAGATGAGTTGAAGAATGGACAAAAGCTCAACTTGGGGATGCCCATGCATCACCCCAATAAATATCCAAGAAGTACAAGCATCAAACTTGGGGATGCCCCCGAGGCACCCCTTCTTCATCGGCAAAAATCAGGTCACCTTTCAAGACACTATATTTTTATTGCTTCATGCACTATGTGTTTTTCTTGGAGTGTCAGTTGTTTTAGTTTTCTTTGTTAGTTTAGTTTGTTTTCTGCAATAAATGGTTGGACCCCAACAAATTTTCTTTGGAGAAGTTGCCTTGCTTTTCATTTGCCAAGAACGCTCTAGTTTTCACTCTTATTAAAAATCGAGTGTTCTTCTTTTTCTGCTACTGCTTTTGGTTTTTGTTTTCACCTTGATTTGCATTCAGACCTTGTCATATCTTTTCATCAAGGTGTATTTTTGCCTCTGGTCTTTATTGGTTTTCATCAAAAGTGGTGTCTTTAAAAATTTCAAATGGTGTTGGAAAAGAGAAAAAGCTTTATGCAAAAAAGTGGTACAAGAAGGAGCTTGTGTAGACTGCGGCTTAGGCTTTTTCATGTCATGCTTGATGCCTTTTTGATAGTATACTTAGTGGTTTTGCTGTAGCATGACTTGTCACAAATAACTGAGATTGCTTAATGAGCCTTTGAAAAAAATCATGCGTTGTTTTTATTGTATGGAAGCATTATTTTGGTTTTCTCCTTGATGCTTTATTTGGGTTGACTTGGCGCGTGCTCACACATGTTAGACTCTTACAAAGTCGCCAATAGCCTCTATGATCATTTAGTTTTTGACTTTTTATGCCATCTTATGCTTCTTTTAATGTCGCTTTGCATGATTATGACCATTATTGCTCTCTTAGTTGGTCGCTCCCAGTCTTTTGCTAACCCTCGCCTTGTACTGAGTATGAGCTCTACTCGTGCATCCAACTCCTAAAAGCCAAAGTTTTCCAAAGTGTCCACCATACATACCTACTAGCAATTTGCTATTCCAAGTAAATTTGACTTGCTTTTATTTTCTCATCAAATTAAACTCTTACCTGTGTTATTTGAAATTCGGCCAGTAAAGCTCTCATGAACCGGAAGGCACACTTTACTTTTTCTTGTTCTTAAAAATTTGACATTGTGGTCTCTTATGTTGAGTTGTTATGCTTGCAAGTTGTAAGTTGGAGACTAGCCCAGCCATGCAGTCATGGGCAAGCTTTCAACATTGCACTTCTTATTTGAGTTGATATCGTGATCTTTTGTTTATGGATGCCCGCGGTGTGAAATGAATTGGGAATCTTGTGGGGATCATGGAGTTTGTATATGTGTTAGGAAAATGCCAGGCCGCTAATCTAAGCCATGCATAATTCATGGTGGAAATTTGCAGCATACCCATGGTGAACATTCGACGACGCATCTCACAATAAAAAGCTAAACAAATGGCAAATAAAAGAGATGTCGAGGTGTTCATTGTCTGCTTGCCCTGTCATTTTGGTGTGGGCTTGTTCCATGTCATCGGGCACGGAGGTACCCCATTGGCGGTTCTCAATGATATACATATATTTACAATGACAAGAGCCTTGCTTGGGACTCTAAGTAAAGTAGCATGAGGTTTGGGTACTCGTATTCACGGGGCACGAGGTTTTCAACTTATGATTTGTCAAGCATATGCATCATAATTGTTCTTGCATTAACTTTAACCATTCAAGATGCTTATGATGGGGGCAATGAGAGCTCAAAGCCGGTAAGTACCATAATTTTTGAAGGTTATAAAACTTGCAATCACTGCTTCCCTCTGCGAAGGGCCTTTCTTCTACTTTTATGTCGAGTCACCACCTTCTTTCTTTATGCACCATTAAGAGAGCATAGTTGTCATTCTTAGTATAATGTGCATTGTCCCAAAGTTTTCATTGATTGATTCATATTGTTGGTTTCACTTGTTCTCAAATTATTTGTATCTAGTCGCCCTCTTAAACTTGAAGGTGTCCTATGCATTTATGTTTTGCTCTGTTTGAAGGACAAGCTGAAAACCATTTGTATGTTTTCCTTATGATTTGAACACACATTTGACTTTCACTATTTCATTTTCATGATCTTTTGTTTGTGTTCATTTGCATGTTTACAACATGGTTGCTAAGTTCTTATTGTCAAGATTATATCTTCATGCCCATGTTTTAAGTTCTTATGATCCCAGCTCACAAATGCTTACATATATGATCAAGATTGTGTAGGTGCATGTCACCTCAAAAATTATTCTTTTGTTATCACTTACCTACTCGAGGACGAGCAGGAGTTAAGCTTGGGGATGCTTGATACGTCTCCAACGTATCTATAATTTTTGATGCTCCATGCTTGTTTTTACACCATTTGCCTAATGTTTCGTCACACTTCGTGGCACTTTTATGCATTTTCCGGAACTAACCTATTAACAAGTTGCCACAGTGCCAGTTCCCTGTTTTCTACTATTTTTGTGTTTCAGAAGTGATACACAGGAAATATTCTCGGAATTGGACGAAACAAGTTCCTGAAGTCTTATTTTACCCGGAAGCTTCCAGAGATCCGAAGAGAAGTAGGAGGGGGGGCCACAGGGGCCCCACACACCAGGCCAGCGCGGTCAGGGCCAGGGCCGCGCCAGCCAGGTGTGAGGCCACCTGGCCCCACCTCTGACATCGCCCCTTCGCCTATAAAGACCCCCCGATGGAAAAAACCTAAGTACCCGATCAATTTTCTAGAACACATCGCGATCCGCCGCCGCCGTCGACCTGAAGATCGGGAGGGTCCAGAAGCTCTTCCCGGCACCCTGCCGGAGAGGGGAATCGCCACCGGAGGACTTCTTCATCGCCATGCTTGCCTCCAGAGTGATGAGTGAGTAGTCTACCTTGGACTATGGGTCCATAGCAGTAGCTAGATGGTTGTCTTCTCCACCATGTGCTTCATGTTTAGATCTCATGAGCTGCCCTACATGATTGAGATCACCGTTATGTAATTCTACATGTTTGGTTTGTTGGGATCCGATGAATATTGGTGTTATGATTGAGTTGCTGTACTGAATTATATCTTTTGTTAGCTCTATGTTGTTTATGATCTTGCATGCTCTCCGTTGTTTGTAGCTATCTTGGCCGAGTAGTTGCTAGTGACTCCAAGAGGGGGTATTTCTGCTCAATAGTGGGTTCATGCCTCTATTTAACCTGGGGAGTGACAGAAACCTCTAAGGTTGTAGATGTGCTGTTGCTACTAGGGAGAAAACAACATTCATATGCTCAAGGGCGTATGCTTTGTTTACATTACACACTTTGCGTAATGCAATTATCTGTTGTTCGCAACTTAATACTTGTGGAGTTCTCGGATTAATTTGCCACAAGTGGATTATTTGTCATAGATGCAGTTGGATGGCGGTCTATGTATTTTGTTGTAATGCCGAGAGTAAATCTCATTGTGATCTTCTTGACATATCACGTTTATCTTTATTCTATCAATTGCCCAACTGTAATTTGTTTACCCAGCATGTGTTATTTATCTTATGGAGAGACACCACTAGTGAACTGTGGACCCCGGTCCTATTTCCATCATATTGCTATCACCTATTTACATTACTCGCACTGTTTACTTTACTCGCATACTCTATTGTTTTCCACTCGATACGCTCATAACCTTTGTTTCAAGAAACCGGTGAGATTGATAACCTCATCGCAAGTTGGGAACAAAGTACTTGGTTGTGTTGTGTGCAGTTTCCGCGTTGCTACTGGCCGAAGACGAGTCAACAAGTATCATTAAATGGCGCCCTTGTTGGAGTGCTATTAAGCCAGTCTGCATCACCTTCAGTCGTTTGTCTCTCCTCTCCAAGAATGATAAACCTTGGTTTCTTAACTGAGGGAAAACTAGCTGCTATACTCATCATACCTTCCTCTTGGGGTTCTCAACGGGCTGGTCATTCACCACGCACAAGGACCGTCTGCTACACGCCAGCATCTCTCCATAAGATAAATGAATACATGCTGGGTAAATAAATTACAGTTGGGCAATTGATAGAATAAAGACAACGTGCATATGTCGAGAGGATCACTATGGGATTTACTCTGGGCATTACAACAAGATACATAGACCGCCATCCAACTGCATCTATGACTAATAATCCACTTGTGGCGAATCAATCCGAGAACTTCACAAGTATTAAGTTGTGAACAACAGATAATTGCATTAAGCAAAGTGTGTATTGTAAACAAAGCATATGCCCTTGAGCATATGAATTTTGTTTTCTCCCTAGTACCAACAGCACATCTACAACCTTAGAGGTTTCTGTCACTCCCCCAGATTAAATTGAGGCATGAACCCACTATTGAGCATAAATACCCCCTCTTGGAGTCACTAGCAACTACTTGGCCAAGATAGCTACTAACAACGGAGAGCATGCAAGATCATAAACAATATAGAGATAACATAAGATAAAATTTAGTACTTCAACTCAATCATAACACCAATATTCATCGGATCCCAACAAACACAACATGTAGAATTACATAACGGTGATCTCGATCATGTAAGGCAGCTCACGAGATCTAAAAATGAAGCACATGGTGGAGAAGACAACCATCTAGCTACTGCTATGGACCCATAGTCCAAGGTAGACTACTCACTCATCGCGCCGGAAGCAAGCATGGTGATGAAGAAGACCTCCGGTGGCGATTCCCCTCTCCGGCAGGGTGCCGGGAAGAGCTTCTGGACCCTCCCGATCTTTGGGTCGATGGCGGCGGCGGCGGATCGCGATGTGTTTTGGAAAAGTGATCGGGTGTTTAGGTTTTTCCTGTCGGGGGGTCTTTATAGGCGAAGAGACGGCGTCAGAAGTGGACCAGGGGGCCCACACCATAGGCCGACAAGGGCCAGGGGTGGGCTGCGCCCCCTGGTGGTGTGGCCACCCTCTGTTCCGGCTCCGTCTCCTCTTCGGTCTTCTGGAAGCTCCGTGAAATATCTGGACGACTGGCTTTGGTTTCATCCAATTCCGAGAATATTTCTTGTGTAACTTTTCTGAAACACAAAATAGTAGAAAATAGGGAACTAGCACTGTGGCATCTCGTTAATAGGTTAGTTCCGAAAAATGTTTAAAAATGCCATGAAGTGTAACAAAACACTAAACAAATGGTGTAAAAACAAGCATGGAGCATCAAAAATTATGGATACGTTGGAGACGTATCAAGGTACCTCCTAAAGAGGGTTTAAGCAAGAAGCATATTGGACGGTCACCAACGGTAGGCCACTTCCATGACGACGTCTGCCCAACGCACTTCTGCAAGATCGTCATTGCGCCTAGCTTCGGAGTGCTTCCACTCCCAGACAACTTCAGGCCTTATCTAGGTCCGGTGCCGGTGAAGATGATCATCAAGACCACCACTGGATGCCAGTGGAAGATGAGCATCAAGGAGGTGAGTGGCAAGGCCGTCCTCATAATCTGGCCCAAATTCGCTATCGCCCACAACCTCGTATCCTCTTCTTCAAGAAGCTCGTGTTGGTCCTTATTCTTGCTGCTATTCTTCATGTTCTTTGTGCTGTTCTTCATGTTGTTCATTATGTTCGTCATGTTCTTGCTGCTCACCCTGTTATGGATGTTGCTATGGTATCCTCATCACCGGTAGGAAGAGATTACCATAACGCATCAATGGTTGACAACAAAACATACACAAAGGTGAGCATCTTGAAACGTCTCAAACGTATCTATAATGTTTGATGCTCTATGCTTAATTTTACACCATTTGTTTAGTGTTTCGTTACACTTTGTGGCATTTTTATGCATTTTCTGGAACTAACCTATTAACAAGATGCCACAGTGCCAGTTCTCTGATTTCTGCTATTTTTGTGTTTCAGAAAAGTTACACAGGAAATATTCTCAGAATTGGACGAAACAAAAGCCGAATATCCAGAAATTTACCAAAGCTTCCAGAGAACCGAAGAGGAGACGGAGAGGGGCCACGAGCCGGCCACACAGTAGGGCTACGCGGCCCAGGCCCTGGCCGTGCCCCCTATGTGTGAGGCCGCCTCGGTCCACTTCTGATGCTGCCCCTTTGCCTATAAAGACCCCCCGACGGGAAAAACCTAAACACCCAATCAATTTTCCAGAAACACATCGCGATCCGCCACAGTCATCGACCCAAGATCGGGAGGGTCTAGAAGCTCTTCCCGGCACCCTGCCGGAGAGGGGAATCGCACCGGAGGTTCTCTTCATCGCCATGCTTGCCTCCGGTGCGATGAGTGATTAGTCTACCTTGGACTATGGGTCCATAGCAGTAGCTAGATGGTTGTCTTCTCCACCATGTGCTTCATGTTTAGATCTCGTGAGCTGCCTTACATTATCGAGATCACCGTTATGTAATTCTACATGTTGTGTTTGTTGGGTTCCGATGAATATTGGTGTTATGTTGAGTTGATGTGCTGAATCATATATCTTATATTATCTCTATGTTGTTTATGATCTTGCATGCTCTTCGTTGTTCGTAGCTATCTTGGCCAAGTAGATACTAGTGACTCCAAGAGGGGGTATTTATGCTCGATAGTTGGGTTCATGCCTCTATTTAATCTGGGGGAGTGACAGAAACCTCTAAGGTTGTAGATGTGTTGTTGCCACTTGGGAGAAAACAACATTCTTATGTCCAAGGGCATACGCTTTGTTTACATTACACACTTTGCTTAATGCAGTTATCCGTTGTTCGCAACTTAATACACATGGGGTGTTCGGACGATATCCCCGTGAGTGGATTATTAGTCATAGATGTAGTTGGATGGCGGTCTATGTATCTTGTTGTAATGCCCAGAGTAAATCTCATAGTGATCCTCGCGACATATGCACGTTATCTTTATTCTACAATTGCCCAACTGTAATTTGTTTACCCAGCATGTGTTATTTATCTTATGGAGAGACACCACTAGTGAACTATGGACCCCGGTCCAATTTCTTTTATATTGCTATCACCTGTTTACTTTAATCATATTGTTTACTTTCTCGCATACTACTATTGTTTTCCACTCGATACGCTCATACCTTTGTTTACAGCAAACCGGTGAGATTGACAACCTCATCGTAAGTTAGGAGCAAAGTATTTGGTTGTGTTGTGTGCAGGTTCTGCGTTGCTACTAGTTGAAGACGTGCTAACAAGAATCGTTAACGGTGCCCTTGTTGGAGTGTCACTAGGCTAGCAAGCATCACCTTCTTGAGTTTGGCTTTTTCTTGGACTAACAAACATTGGTTTCTTACTTAGGGAAAACTTCCTGCTGTGCTCATCATACCTTCCTCTTGGGGTTCCCAACTGGACGGTGAAATTACATCAACACCGTGCCGTATCAAGGACTTTTTCTGGCACTGTTGCCGGGGAAAAAGAAGACTTCTGCAAGGGGAGTTTTGCATGCATATCCTTTACTTTGTTTTAGTTTTGCTTTACTTTATTTTTACTTGCATCGTTTTATCAAAAACACAAAAAAAATTAGTTTCCTTTATAGTTGTTTTACTTGTCTGCTTTTAGCCTTGTTAGAATGAGTAATCCTGAAGTTGAAGTTCGTACTTTTAAGCAACAAGGGGGAGAGATCTTGAAAGATGCTTGGTACCGTATTAGTAATTCTCATCATAGGTGTACGAAAAAGCATTCTACCATGATCCTCCTTAGAAATTTTTATGTTGGTATAACTAGTTGGAATAGGTACGTTCTTGATACTCTTGCAGGAGGTAATTTTCTAGGTACTCCCTCTCTTGAAGCATGCACTTTAATATAAAGTTTAGTGGGAGTACCACCTATCCATGTTGTTAAAACTGAGATCACTTTGGAGGAAGTTATAGAAAAACTAGGATCTTTAGAAAAAATTTGCCAAAATATCCTTGATAACGCTAGCCGAGTTAATGAAGCGATAGAAGGTATCGGTAAGAGAATCACCATTTTAGAAGCTAGCACTACTCTTGATAGTCAAAATCTTAGGATTGGGAAACTAGAGGAATCCATGGAAACTTTAAGTTCAATTTTATCTTCTCTTAAGTTTAAGAAGGAGAAAGCTTTTGTTGGAAAAGAGCAAAAAATTATGTATGTTCCCAAGGTGTCTGTGCCTAAACCGCAGCATGTTTTTAAGATTGGTAAAACTTTTAGTTCAACTAAGAGTGACTTGCACGTTGAATCATCTTTGGGAACCTCTAAAGTGCCTAGTGTGGTAAGTGCTGATCTTGAGGAAACAGTTGATCTTAATGCCTCTTTCGATATTACTTAATTTGCACTTTCTGCGCTTAGCTCAAAGACGTTAAAGAAAAGCACTCTTGGGAGATAACCCATTGTTTTACTTTCAGTACTTTTTATTTTATTTGAGTCTTGGAAGTTATTACTACTGTAATAACCACTCCTTATCATTTTTATTTCGTTGTTGTGCCAAGAGAAGCCTCTAATTTGAGTGAGGTAAGATTTGGGGAAGTTGCACCATAAAAATTCGTGAAAATTCTCAGAATATCTTTTTGACCTGCGATTTCTTGTGCATATTCCCCAGGTTATACCCAAACTTTCATTAGTTATACACTTTTTGATTTGAGCAATAAAAAACCCTCGAAAAAATCGACCTTTGTCAGCTTTTCTGTTTTGACAGATTTCTGCCACTATTTGTGTTTGCCTCTTTATCGCTTTCTTTTTGAGTTCTTTTGATCACGGAACTTTTGGGGAAGTTGCTACAGTAGTATAAACTTTATATGTGGTGGTTTTGAGTTGAAATCTGAAGTAAAAAAGGGTTGATTCATTATTATGCTTAAACTAATGTTACTTTTTTTTGACACAAACACACTAATGTTACTAATAGAATTGTGTTTAGTTTTGTATGAAGGAAGTTTTCAAGTGTAGGGATTGGAGAATGATGAGATGAGTTGAAGAATGGACAAAAGCTCAAGCTTGGGGATGCCCATGTCACCCCAAGAGATATCCAAGAAGTACAAGCGTCAAAGCTTGGGGGTGCCCCCGAGGCACCCCTTCTTCATCGGTAAAAATCAGGTCACCTCTCAACACACTATATTTTTATTGCTTCATGCATTATGTGTTTTTCTTGGAGCATCAGTTGTCTTTAGTTTTCAGTTTTGTTTAGTTTTGTTTGCTGCAATAAATGGTTGGACCCCAACAAATTTCCTTTTGGAGAAGTTTCCTTGCTTTTTTCATTTGCCAAGAGCATTCCATTTTTCACTCTTATCGTTCAACGAGTGTTCTCTTTTTCTAGAACTGCGTTTAGCTTTCATTTTTCACCTTGATTTTTGTTTAGACTTGTTATATACTTTTATCAAGGTGTATTTTGACCTCTGGTCCATGTTGGTTTTATCAAAAGAGTTGTTTCAAAAAGGTTCGAATGGTGTTGGAAATGAGAAAAAAGTTTCATGCAAAAAAGTGGTATAAAAAGGAGCTTGTTTAGACTGCGGCTTAGACTTTTGCATGTTGTGCTTGATGTCATTTTGATAGTATGCTTAGTAGTTTTGCTGTAGCATGACTTGTCTCAAATGACTGAGATTGCTTCATGAGCCTTTGAAAAAATCATGCGTTGTTCTAGTTATTTGGAAGCATTATTTTGGTTTTCTCCTTTGATGCTTTATTTGGGTTGACTTGGCGCATGCTCACACATGTTAGACTCATACAAAGTTGCCATAAGCCTCTATGATCATTTAGTTTTTGAATTTTGATGCCATCTTATGCTTCTTTTAATGTTGCTTTGTCGCTTTGCATGATTATGGCTGTTATTGCTCTCTTAGTTGGTCGCTCCCAGTCTTTTGCTAGCCCTCATTTTGTACTGAGTATGAGCTCTACTCGTGCATCCAACTTCTAAAAACCAAGTTGTTCCAATGTGTCCAACATACATACCTATTAGCTATTTGCTATTCCAAAGTACATTTGACTTGCTTTTATCTATCCTTCAAATTAAACTCTTTTTGGTGTTATGCGAAAATTGGTCAGTAAAGCTCTCACGAACCTGATGGCACACTTTATTTTTATCGTTCTTAAAAATTTGACATTGTGGCTCTCTTATGTTGAGTTGTTATGCTTGCAAGTTGTAAGTTGGAAATTAGCCCAGCCATGCCGTCATGGGGCTAGCTTTCAACATTGCACTTCTTACTTGAGTTGATATCGTGATCTTTTGTTTATGGATACTCGCGATGTGAAATAATTTGGGAATCTTGCGGGATCATGGAGTTTGTATATGTGTTAGAGAAACGCCTGGGCCGCTAATCTAAGCCATGCATAATTCATGGTGGAAATTTACAGCATGCCCATAGTGAACATTCGATGACGCATCTCATAATAAAAAGCTATACCAATGGTAAATAAAAGAGATGCCGAGGTGTTCATTGTCTGTTTGTCCTGTCATTTTGATGTGGGCTTGTTCCATATCATCGGGCACGGAGGTACCCCAATGGCGGTTCTCGATGATACGTGTATACTTACAATGACAACAGCTTGCTTGGGACTCTAAGTCTAGTAGCATGAGGTTTGGGTATTCGTACTTCACGGGACACGAGGTTTTCAACTTATGATTTGTCAAGCATATGCATTATAAGTATATTCGTATTAACTTTAACCATTCAAGATCCCTATGATGGGGGCAATGAGAGCTCAAAGCTAGTAAGTACCATAATTTTTGAAGGTTTATAAAACTTGCAATCACTGCTTCCCTCCGCGAAGGGCCTTTCTTTTACTTTTATGTTGAGTCACCACCTTCTATCTTTATGCACCGTCTAAGAGAGCATAGTTATCATTCTGAGTATAATATGCATTGTCCCAAAGTTTTCATTGATTGATTCATGATGTTGGTTTCACTTGTTCTTAAATTACTTGTATCTAGTCGCCCTCTTAAACTTGAAGGTGTCCTATGCATTTATGTTTTGCTCTCTTATGAAGGACAAGCTGAAAACCATTTGTATGTTTTTCTATATGATTTGAACATACATTTAACTTTCATTGTTTCATTTTCATGATTTTTGTTTGTGTTCATTTTTATGTTATAACATGGTTGCTAAATTTCTTCTATCAAGATTATATCTTTCATTCCCATGTTTTAAGTTCTTTTGATCCCAGCACTCGATGCTTTACATAGATGATCAAGATTATGTAGGTGCATGTCAACTCAAAAATTATTTCTTTGTTATCACTTACCTACTCGAAGACGAGCAGGAGTTAAGCTTGGGGATGCTGATACGTCTCAAATGTATCTATAATTTTTGATGCTCCATGCTTATTTTTACACCATTTGCTTAGTGTTTCGTTACATTTCGTGGCATTTTTATGCATTTTCCGGAACTAACCTATTAACAAGATGCCATAGTGCCAGTTCTCTGTTTTCTGCTGTTTTTGTGTTTCAGAAAAGATACACAGGAAATATTATCGGAATTGGATGAAACAAAAGCCGAACATCCAGAAATTTACCGAAGCTTTCAGAGAACCGAACAGGAGACGGAGAGGGGGCACGAGCCGGCCACACGATAGGGCGGCGCGGCCCAGGCCCTGGCCGCGCCCCCTATGTGTGAGGCCGCCTTGGTCCACTTCTGACGCTGCCCCTTCGCCTATAAAGACCCCCCGACGGGAAAAACCTAAACACCAGATCAATTTTCTAGAAACACATCGTGATCCGCCGCCGTCATTGACCCGAGATCGGGAGGGTCCAGAAGCTCTTCCCGGCACCCTGCCGGAGATGGGAATCGCCACCGGAGGTCTTCTTCATCGCTATGCTTGCCTCCGGTGCGATGAGTGATTAGTCTACCTTGGACTATGGGTCCATAGCAGTAGCTAGATGGTTGTCTTCTCCACCATGTGCTTCATGTTTAGATCTCGTGAGCTGCCTTACATGATCGAGATCACCGTTATGTAATTCTACATGTTGTGTTTGTTGGGATCCGATGAATATTGGTGTTATGTTGAGTTGATATGTTGAATCATATATCTTATGTTATCTCTATGTTGTTTATGATCTTGCATGCTCTCCGTTGTTAGTAGCTATCTTGGCCAAGTAGATACTAGTGACTCCAAGAGGGAGTATTTATGCTCGATAGTTGGGTTTATGCCTCTATTTAATCTGGGAGAGTGACAGAAACCTCTAAGGTTGTAGATGTGCTGTTGCCACTAGGGAGAAAACAACATTCTTATGTCCAAGGGCATATGTTTTGTTTACATTACACAATTTGCTTAATATAGTTATCTGTTGTTCGCAACTTAATACTCATGGGGTGTTTGAACGATATCCCCGTGAGTGGATTATTAGTCATAGATGCAGTTGGATGGTGGTCTGTGTATCTTGTTGTAATGCCCAGAGTAAATCTCATAGTGATCCTCACGACATATGCACGTTATCTTTATTCTAACAATTGCCCAACTGTAATTTGTTTACCCAGCATGTGTTATTTATCTTATGGAGAGACACCACTAGTGAACTGTGGACCCCGGTCCAATTACCTTTATATTGCTATCACCTGTTTACTTTACTCGCATTGTTTACTTTCTCGCATACTACTATTGCTTTCCACTCGATACGCTCATACCTTTGTTTACAGTAAACCAGTGAGATTGACAACCTCATCGTAAGTTGGGAGCAAAGTATTTGGTTGTGTTGTGTGCAAGTTCCGCGTTGCTACTATGTGAAGACGCGCTAACAAGAATTGTTAACGGCGCCCTTGTTGGAGTGTCACTAGGCTAGCAAGCATCACCTTCTTGAGTTTGGCTTTTTCCTGGACTGAAAAACCTTGGTTTCTTACTGAGGGAAAACTTCCTGCTGTGCTCATCATACCTTCCTCTTGGGGTTCCCAACTGGACGGTGAAATTACATCAACACCGTGCCGCATCACAGCTCAGCTCTAAGGACGCTATAGCAGTCTAACAATCAACCGCTAAACTTTCTCTCCTAGGCCTTAGAATTTCCCTTGTGTGCAACCAAACAAAACGCCCAAGTTAGTTTTTAACTCGTATGGTACGATCAAGGCCTGCCAGCACCTGCACACAGTTAGCAAAAAAGATGTGCGAGCAACCAGTCACGCCCTAGCTAACCGATCTCCACAAACAGCGCCGCCGCCTCTCCCTCCCGCCTCCTCCCACCACAGCCGCTCCCTCCTGGCTCCTCTCACTGCTGCCGCTCCCTCCCTGCTCCTCCCACCACCGCCTCTCCCTCCCCGATCCTCCCACTAAGGCCCTCCCACCATCGCCTTTCCCTCCCCAATCCTCCCACCAAAGCCCCCCCCCCCCCCCCCCCCCCCCCCCCCGCGCCCCTGCGCGCTGGTAGCCAGCTCGTTAATTCCCAAAGATGCTATGCAAAGGTCCCACTATACCATTGCACATAATATTCTTCAATTGAATTAGAAATACCGATCCAAACGTCCTTATTCATTAGTTTTGTAAACTAAGCTGCAAAAGGAAGAGGGGATTACTCACCAGGAGTGAGTAGGGAGGCTCACATGTGACTGATTGAACCGGCAAGGTGATCAGTGAACTGAACTGCTGAAGCTTACATAACGACTGAGCTAAATGCAAAGTTTACAAATAGTTAGCTGACCCTTTCTTTAGTAGGAGTGATAATCCAGAATGTAATGTTAATCCAAGCATAACATAAGTTCAACTTTCTGCTTGGATTCCGCATGGTACACTTGCATGACCATATCTTTTGTGGATAGATGAACAATAGTATAAATGACTATCTGAACTGATGGCGCCAAAATGTATGATCACACGACAAAACACTGGCATTTTCTCTCGCTTGTTATTTATTTACACATAGTGAGAATTTTTGTAGGATAGAGATTGCATGCTTGACGCAATATGATACTCGCTATTTGATATGGAGGCATGTTGATCAGTATGAAGAAGCAAGGCCATGATAAGGATTGACCATCGGAGAGAGATTCACATTAACAGACTCGCCATCGTCTGCACATTTGCAGCATGAAAATCACGTTCCTTGGACTGCATTGCTACTGCAAAGCTGATGCAAACACGGTTAGAGAGAGAAAAATGAAAAAAAAATTGTTGTTGCCATATGCGGCAGATTTCCAATGGACACATCATGTCGTGCTACTTTGGCTCCCTCCGAACCGCAAGATCTTCCCTCGCCTTGCTCGTCTTGTCAGAGCTTTGAAATAAGCATAATGCTAGGGTTTTAGAAATAAATTTGCGCCGCCTTTTGTTGGGTTAGACAGGATTAGAAAGGAGGCCCGCTTGTGGGTTATCGCAGATGCTAAGCACTTGTGTTATTTGTTTCCACGAGTGTAATCTTTTTGTATCCGGTGGGGTTGTTTCGTGGCCGATTTCTTTTTTGTTTGTTTCACACTCTTCTTAATTAATTAATTGGGGCAAAGTTTTTTCATGTTTCAAAAAAAAATCGGCTTCATATCTTTTTTTTCGGAGGACTGACCAACTGCAACGCTACTGTATCTGAACCTGATGAATGCCAAAGATTCAGTCCCTAAGAGGACCAGGCCCCAGAGCTTTGAACAGAAGCCACTTGTTTCAACTGATCGGTACAGCGTTGCATGACAACCTAAGTTTTAGCCTGCAAATAGAAACAAGTCTTTTTTGTGTTGACTTTAATCATTGCACGCCTTCACGTGATGGTCTGTGGTTTCTGAATTTCACGTCATTGTACTGTGACATGAAAATTCAGAGACATAGTACAATGACATGAATTCGGAGACCAGAGTAACAAGACAATATACATGGGTATACCATCGATTTGTCTTTTCTGAAAACATGATACACTGTTGTTGGCATTGACATTCTCTGTTCATGGATTTAGGATTACCGTTGCCAATGGTTTCACATGGATGAACAATAAATAGAAATTTGCACGATCCATTTGATTAACAGATCTTGCGCCATCTCGCTTTAGATCATCTACTACGGTGGCACAGAGGGATCACCTTGAGTTTCCGCACAGTCTCTCCCAGCACACACTCGCCGAACTACGGCGAGGGTTCTCTAGGGCCGTGGGGGTGCGTGCAGGGCAGAGGCGAAGCCAGCAAAATAAATTAATGGATTCATCTCTACAAAGTTATGATGTCTAAGTGATATAAAAATTACTAAATACTAGCAATTTAGTGTAGACTAGCACAAATTCATTGGGTTCACATGAACCCAACTCCTACATGCTTCCCTTCAAAAAAAAAAAAAAACTCCTACATGCTAGCTCCGCCGCGATAGGTCGAGGCGGCAACGGCGATTTCTTATAAAAGAACGAGGAGTTGCCTGGCTGATTATATATCGGATCCACCGATTTGTATGAAAGCTCTGTTGTGGGCATAAAATAGAAAATATGTATACAACGTTAAACAGAAGCCATGTCTAAGGTTGATGGTAGAAAAATTCAGAGATTTCGAATTTCTATCTTTCCTTTTTGACCAGGTGGTAGTGGGCATTTAGCTAAATACCCTTTTTTTGGCAATTTTTTATTTTTTATGTAATTTTTTTAAAAAATATCAACTATTTTAATATAAACTTTTTTAGGAACATTTTAACATAAACTTTATAGAAAAATCACTGATACTTTTTTCCGAACAATGAAAATAGGTTGGTACGTGCATGTCTGGTAACCAGCCCACCTAAGCAACCAAAACTACTAACCTGTGAGCCCATAGCCCACCGAACTATCTAGTCCAGGCCTTGGCGCAGCAGATGTGTGCTCCCTTGACGCAGGGTGGGGCGATTCAGTTTGCGGTCACCAAGTTCCTTGCCACAGGCTCACAGGTGGCTTAGTTCGCTGCAATCACCCTGGGGGTCCAAAAGCCCTTAACAAATAGCTCAGAGGGTCTTTTTTTGGTAAAATTTATTTGAGCCCAAATCGTAGTGTTTGAATTGGGGAAAAAACGTTTGAACTCATAATTCCCGTTTGAACGGATCGTATGGGCACCTAGAGGGGGGGGGGGGTGAATAGGTGCTACTCAAATTTTAATTCTTTTTCAATTTAGGCTTGACACAAAGGTAAATTCTCTAGATATGCAACTATGGTGAATTTACCTATATGACAACAAATAAGCTAAGCAAGATACAAGTAGTAAAGGCAATAAAGGATAGAGGTAACCGAGAGTGGAGCACACGGAGACACGGATGTAATTCCCGTAGTTCCTTCCTTTTTAGGGGAAGTACGTCTACGTTGGAGGGGTGTGGTTGCCACAAAGGCCTAACCAACGCCACAAAGGCTCACCCTATTCTCCGGTGCAAGCTTCCGCCACAAAGGCCTAGCTCACTTTCCACTAAGGGATTCCTCAAGGCGGAACCGGCCTTTACAAAACTTGGGGCACCACTCCACAACTGAATTGGAGGCTCCCAAGCACCACAAAGATCTCAATCAACAAGTATCAAGATTTCAATCACACAAACAAGGTCAAGGGACACAAGGGAACCCAAGACCAAAGGGCCCTCAAGCAAATGAGAGGGGAAATCAAATCGCTTCGGTGAGGATGTAGATCAAGGCCTTCTCCTTCGATTCTCCAAAGATCAATGACTTTGGTGGGTTGAGGGAGGAGATCTTGCGAATTTGGTGGCTCCAAAATGGGGTCTTTTCTTCACAGCTCGAGCAGCTTGAGGTAGAAGAAGGGGAGGGGTATTTATAGCCCCTCCCAAAATGTAGCCGTTGCTGAGTTGGAGGGGCAGATTATCCGGCCAAAGTTGGGCCGGATTATCCGGCTGGCCGGATTATCCGGCCCCTGGCCGGATTATCCGCCCCCCTATCTGGGTGACGCCGCGATAAGTCCTTAGCCGTTTTTCGGCCACCCCAGAGGGGGCGGATTATCCGGCCACCCCTGGCCGGATAATCCGGCCTGGCAATTCTTCAAATAATAATCCTGCAAATCTTAGCACACAATTAGTATCACTAATGTTGTTATCTAACACACAAAATCTGAGGGAAACAAAGTTTGCACTTTCACCGTTCCGCTGCCGCTTGCTGAGCCCACCTTGTTAGATTTACCCGTTATTCTAACAGAACTAGACTTTGTCCGTGTTAGAGTTCCGTTGCCACCGTCTTCTTCCCTGTTCTGTCGTCCTCCCCTGTTCTGACCGCCCGCCCAGCTCGCCGTCGACCCCTCGCCGTCGCTACACCGGAATCGAGCTCGCCGTCGCTTCACCGGAATCGAGCTCCCCGTCGCTGAAACCACCCTGGTGCTAGGATCTCTGCTAGCGTGTGATTAACGTGGGAGCAGACAGTCCTTGTGCGTGGTGGATAACCAGCCCGTTGGGAACCCCAAGCGGA
>QXEO01000911.1:1906695-2058665 GCA_007115705.1 Dactylis glomerata | reverse complement strand
TAATTTGATATGAGATTGATAGGGCATAGTGCCTAGTATCTTTATTTAGTGCCTATGACATTGTTGCAACTTGTTGTGCTTAATGCTTGTCACTTTGGGCCCGAGTGCCATGATTTCAGATCTGAACATGTTATTATTTCTATGATGATACTTGTTGTTTATGGTCTTACCTACAAGTTGTATACACATATTGTTGTCCGGAACCCGAGGCCCCAAAGTGACAGAAATTGGGATAACCGGAGGGGATGGCTATGATGTGAGGATCACATGTGTTCACCGAGTGCTAATGCTTTGCTCCGGTACTCTATTAAAAGGAGTACCTTAATTACCAGTAGTTTCCCTTGAGGCCCTGCTGCAACAGGCTGGTAGGACAAAAGATGTCGTGCAAGTTTCTCCTTGTGAGCACGTACGACTATATACGGAACACATGCCTATGATTGTTTGTACTAGGATGCTTTATCATTATTTATCTGCAATGCCCATGTCTCATTGATTTCATGAATTATCTTATCCATGCAACGCCCGTAATCCATCCCTATGCCTACAGTATTTGTTCCTACTGTTTACAACTGTTATATTACTGCTGCTATTTTACTACTGCTGTTACTGTTTTACTACTGTCACCACTATAAAACTGTTGCTACTGATAAACCATGCGAGCAAGACTGTTTCCAGGTGCAGCTGAATTGACAACTCATCTGTTAAGGCTTACATATATTCTTTGGCTCCCCTTGTGTCGAATCAATAAATTTGGGTAATACTTCCCTCGAAGACTGTTGCGATCCCCTATACTTGTGGGTCATCAAGACTATTTTCTGGCGCCGTTGCCGGGGAGCATAGCTTTATTTGTAAGTTCACTTGGTATTCATATTGTTCGCTGCAATCCTTTCATCATGGGTAAACCTCGTGATGGAAAAGTTCCTATATTGCCATCCACTACAAGAAGAGGTACGACTCTCAACACCTCTGTTGCTCTTGATTCGCCATCTGTTATGAGTAAGTTGCTTACACCACCACACCCACACGCTACTGCTACTACTTCTGCTGAGATTGAAAATGCCACTGATAATTTAGATGATGCTTCTACTGTGCTTGATGAGAGTGGTTCACTAGGTTCCTTTTTAGATGCTACTATTGCTAGAGCTAAGTTGGGAAACACCACTGTTACACCTGTTAGTTCACCTGAGTCTAGGGAATGTTCTAGTGATGATTATGATGATGATGCTTATATTGAGCTTAATGATGATTTTATTGCTGAAGCACGTGCTGCTCGTAATGCTGGTAATGTTAAAGAACTTCTTGCAAGACGTTCTGTTAGATATAATTTGTCTCCTGATCCTAAGTTTGCTGCTTCTCCCATAAATATTAGAGACAAGGATTATGATTTCTCTTTGGATTTATCTTACATATCTATTGTTGAGAAAACTCCTTTTTGTGGTACTAAAGATGAGAGTGCTATGGAGCACATGAATGAGCTTTCTACTTTGAGTAATTTGTTTTCTGATGATATTAAGCTCCGCACTTACTTTGTTGCTAAGATTTTTCCTTTCTCGTTGAAAGATGCAGCTAAAACTTGGTTTAATAGCTTGTCTCCTGGATCTCTTACTAGTCCTATTGCTTTGGTTAATGCTTTCTTTCAGAAATATTTTCCCGCTAGTGCTCAACATGCTGCTGTGCAGAAAATCTTTGATTTTGAACAGGGAAAAGGAGAGATATTGCCTGAATCTTGGACAAGGTTTTGTTCTTTAATTAGAGCTTTGCCTAAAGAACCATTGCCTAAAAATGAACTCCTTGATATATTTTATAATGGACTAACGGATGAATCTAAGTCATATTTGGATAGTTGTGCTGGTTGTGTTTTCAGGGAAAGAACTCCGGCTGAAGCTGAAGAATTAATGGCTAAAATAAGCCGGAATCATGATGATTGGACTTTAGTTGAGCCAACACCAGCACCAACTCCTGCGCCATCTACAGAGCCTACGCCGAAGAAGAGAGGGATGATTGAATTAAATGATGAAGTTATGAAGGAAGCTAAGAAATCTCTTAAGGAGAAAGGTATTAAGGCCGAAGATGTGAAGAATTTACCTCCTATAGAAGAATTATGTAAGCCAATCCCTCACTCATCTACTATTGAGGTACACTCTCTCCAACGCTTTGATGAAAGAGATATTCCTTATACTAAACCTCCTGATCAATGCTTAGATGAGTTCGATAATTTTATTGTTAAGCAAGAAAATTTTAATAGAATGGTGCATAACCATTTGTTGGAAAATTCTAGAGCTATTAACAAGTTGCAGGATATTGTGGAGAGAACCGCCAATGATGTGAAGATACTTGCTAAACATTTTCAAATGGTTCAAACACAAATTGATCAGCTTACCAAGGTGCAAAAAGACTTGCTAGTTAATGCCTCAAGAGAGAAGCAAGCATGTGAAATACGCACAAGAAGTGGTGCTGTTACTCAAGATCCATTATATCCTGAAGGACATCCTAAGAGGGTCGAGCAAGATTCTCAACGCATTTCAAGTGATGATATTCCTTCTAAGAAGAAGAAGAAGCATAAAACAACTGCATAATCCTCTGATGCAGGTAAAGATCCTAACAGTGTTTCTATTTCTGATGCTGAAACTGAACCAGGAGATGCTTCCGATAAAGAAGAAGATAAAGAAGAAGTTGAAGAAGAACCATAAAGGATTGATAAGAATGCAAAGTACACCAAAGAAGACCTCATTGCCAACAAGCATGGTAAAGAGAGGGAACCTTGGGTACAGAAACCAATGCCTTTTCCTAGTAAGAAACACAAGTCCAAGGAAGAAGAACACTACAACAGGTTTTGTGAATGGATGAGACCTTTATTTTTGCAAATTCCTTTGACTGATGCTATTAGAATGCCTCCTTATGCAAAATATATGAAAGATATTGTCACTAACAAAAGGAAAATTCCTAGTGAGGAAATTTCCACTCTACTTGCTAATTATTCTTTTGAAGGTAAAGTTCCAGAGAAGCTTGGAGATCCAGGTATACCTACTATTCCTTGCTCCATTAAAAATAACTATGTTAGAACTGCTTTATGTGATTTGGGAGCTGGAGTTAGTGTCATGCCTTTTTCTCTTTATAAGAGACTTGATTTAGAAAAATTGGTATCAACTGATATATCTTTGCAGATGGCTGATAAGTCTACTACTATTCCTATTGGTATATGTGAAAATGTTCCTGTTCAAGTTGCTAACAGTTGTTTAATATTAACTGATTTTGTTGTGTTGGAAATGCCTGAAGATGATAATATGTCTATTATTCTTAGGAGACCTTTTCTAAACACCGCAGGTGCTGTTATTAACTGCAATCAAGGAAAAGTCACTTTCAATGTCAATGACAAAGAATATACGGTTTATTTTCCCAAGAAGATTGATAGGAAGAATGCTCTAAGTTCAATCAAGCGTGTTGAGACCATCAAAGTTGGTCAAATTATTTGTTCAGAGCGAAAGCCCAAGGAAGAATATCAAATTGTTATGGTTGGGGCTATACCTATCAAAGTTGAGGTAACATAAGCATTAAGTGAAGTGCAAAGTTTTGCCTCATATAAAGTTAGTTTGCGAACAAGACTTGATCAACCTTGTTAACAAAGTGATTTTATATGAACGAAACTTCGTTTTCACCGCATCCACTCCATATCACTTGTATTTACTTTCATCAATTTTATTCCTTCAGTTTAGTTGCATGATTAAGAGTATCTCAGAGCTGCTGCATGCTTAGTTTTGATTTGCTTGAAATCTTTTTCATCCTCGTTTTTCTGAGTTTTATCGATATGCCAATTTCTGAAAAGTCCTCGAAAATAAAGTTTCTCGAAAAATTCCAGAAAATTCTTTGTAAATTTTTATGTCAAAAATGGGGCAGAGAGACACCTGGGAGGCACCAGGTGGGGCAGCCACGCCACCTCACACATAGGTGGCGCGGCCCAGCCCTGGTCGCGCCACCCAGGTGTGAGAGGGCCCCACCTGGCCCCTCACTCATCTCTTCTTCCCCTGCTCTTTCTCTCTCCCGAAAACAACGACACACTCAGCTCAAACTCGAGTTCTTGCTATTCTTCACCTCGATTTTTCGATCTCCTTGCTCAGCCCAACATTTCTGCTGAAATTTGGATTATTTGCTCTCCGGTATGTGACTCCTCCACTTGTCCAAGTAGATTTTCTTTTGGTGAAGTATATCTTGAGTATTTTAGAATTGTAGGTGACAGTATAAATGAGTATGCATGCTTGTTCTATTGCTTAGAAAGGTTATTTTGATGCATGATAGCTCTCTAGTAACTCACCATAGTAGTTTCCTGCACCTGCTTGTCATAAAATCACTTTTTATGAGGTTTGTCAAAAATTTCAGAAATGGAGGAGAATCCATATCAACTCTCTCAACATGAACTAGAAGTGCATGATGTTATGAGAGTTCACCATGAAGAGAAGGTTTTCCCCTCACACTATCCATGCTCAGCATTCATGAGTGCTGCTGGAATTCTGCAGGATTTTCAACCCTTACTTTCTAATGCAGGATTAGAATATTTTGTTGAGGGTGAACCTCCCCAATATGTTAAACTAACAATGTCTGTGGTGCGGGATTTCAGATTTAGTTGGTCCACTTCTAACCCCATGGTTCACTACAAAATCTATAATAAATCTATGGACTTGCCTCTTGATGTTTTCTGTACAGCTATTAGAGTACCACAGTGGGGATCGCTCGAGAAGATAAGAGGTCAGCCTAGGCCATTGTTGGAACTATACGAAGAGATTTGTCAAGGAAGAAGCTTCACAGGAGAGGGTGGTAAAACTCGAAATATTCATTTCCCATCCATTCGATATTTTGCCTTCTTTATTACCAAATGTGTTCTTGCTAGGAAATCTGCAAGTAAATTATCTCTACATGATCTAGCTTTTATTGCTGCTACTTTGAGGCGTGATAGAACTTACCATTTGGGTGCCTTAATAGCTTTCCGTCTTGATATTAATCGTGAGAAAGGGGGAATCTGTGGGGGACTTATAGCTTCACGCCTGTTAGCTTTGCATGGCGTTGTGCCTCATTTTCGAGATCTGCAGTTCCCCGAGGAGAAACTTGGTCTTGATTCTATGATTCAACATAAGTTTATTTCTCCTCCTGCTAGTTTGATTAATTTAACATTTGAGCTAACCTTTTTCAAGAAGACTACCTTGAGGGTAGTAAAGACTGAACGATCAATCCGTTTGCCTGCACCTCTTTTGTTTAACCTTGATCACAGGAATGGATTGTCGCTTACGGAAGATGAGCTTGATGCGTACGTGGAGGAGCACCCGCCGCCTGTACACGATGAGGAGGGCGCCGAAGAGTCGGGGCAGCCCTCCAACATTACGAACTTCCCATATGAGCAACCTTATTATGATTATGCGCCATCAGCTTCATCTTCACGAGAGCCCGGGTACGATTACACCTATGATGACCCACCAGCCTGGGGCAGCTATCAAAGTCGAAATTGATCTCCACTTAGGCCAAAAGCCTAAGCTTGGGGGGAGGTACGCCGACGATTCACTCATCTACATATCGTATTTTGTCGGATCTTTGTATATCCATGTTTCGCTTTCTTTAATGTTCCAGTTCTTGTTTCCACTTTTCCAAAACACAAAAAGACCAAAAATATTTCCGTTGTTTCTCTTTGTTTGGTTCTTTAGTTTTCTACCTTTGGTTTGTTTTACTTGCTATTTTCGGTTTGCCATTTGAAAAACCCAAAAATATTTTGCTTTGTTTGCTATTTCCTTCTGCTTTTGTTTCAAAAATCGAAAACACAAAAATATTTGTTGTTATTCCTCAGTTTTGTAAAGTTTGTTGCAGAGTTCAGTCTCCCGTTACTCCATTGGAGCTTGGTATTCACTTTATATTATTCAAGCCACACAAGTGAAGAGCAATAATGACGACATATGACAATCCGAGATGTTGTAAGAGGCTGGTATGAACTCTATTTGTTTTCATTTTTGTACATATACCCATTTATGTGGACATGCTTAGTCGGTTCATGTAAGGTATATGTTAGCTAATGGATGCTTTGTAGTTCTTGCTCTCATATGATTAGTTTCAATTTACTATTAGCTTGTAGCATGTCATGTAGACGCTTGCATGCATTGTTTTATTCATAATATGGTATGTTATTGTGGTATCCACCTCTGAAAGTTTCATTTGAATCGACTTGGCACATGCTCATGGGGACGTAGTGGTCGGAATTGCTATCTTCCATATTAAATTGAGTACCCCTCGACTAGGCAGCTTCATCTACTCGTCATTAATTTTGCAAGGGAGCTGGTCAGACCATTATAATCTTAATTCTAAAAAGAAAGAAAAAAAGGCACTCCTCCAAGGAATGTGAAAGTTGGCGGGCACCCGATGGAATCGGTTAGCCATGGTTTGAGAAAGGAAAAAAAAGGTGGGGAGGAGTGCCAAAGCTTTATAAAAAAGCACCAATGTGCCAAAATTTCAAAGAACTCGGAACCGCTCTCACGTGTTTATTATGGAAGATAGTAAGTCCCCATTGCCAGTCGTTGACATAGAACAACCACCTCTCAAAAGAAACTTTTATCTCTGTTTTACAAATGAAGAGCTCTAGCACATGTTAAATCACTGCTTCCCTCTGCGAAGGGCCATTCGTTTACTTTTATGTTGAGTCACCATCTTCTAATTTTAAGCACTTCTTGAGAGCATAGCTGTTATTCTTAGTGTAATGTGCTTGTCCCAGAACATGGTTAATTGTGGTATAACTTTGATGCTTGTATCTTTGATATTTCTACTTCTAGTCTTCCCTTGGACTTCACAGGTGCCTCAGCATTTATGTTTTGCTCTACAGATAACGGCAAGCTGGATACTAGTCTTTCATATCATTTATGCATATTACAATCTTGTAGCTTCTCATGCACATGTTACTTGTTATTAGTGCATTGGCACTCTTTCATAGCTTGCTTGACTATGAGGTGACATTAGTTGCATATTTCTTATTATGAATTGCCTGAGTACTTGATCACATAGTTAGTATATATACATCATATGAACAAATGTGTTCGTGAAAGTTTCTTTTATCGCTCTCAGTTGTTAACTAAATTGCTTGAGGACAAGCAAATAGCTAAGCTTGGGGGGAGTTGATACGTCCAAAACGTATCTACTTTCCTGAACACTTTTGCTATTGTTTCTCCTCTAATTTGTGTGTTTTGAATACAACTAACACGGACTGACGCTGTTTTCAGCAGAATTGCTCTGGTGTCTCGTTTTTGTGCAGAAATCCAACTTTTAGTAAAAATTCGTGAAAAATCCTATTTCACGAGAAGACCCACGGAGCCAGAAGACAGGAGGGAGAAGAGGCTCGAGGGGCCGTCACACATAGGTGGCGCGGCCTAGCCCTAGCCGCGCCACCCTTGCGTGAGGGGGCCCCAGCACCCCTCTCGACCTCCCCTCTCGCGTACATATACCCCCTGACGACGTAATATCAGGGAGACGGCGTTTTTCCCAGATAGACTTCCGCTGCGCCGCCGCCATCAGAAACCGCGATTCAGAACCAGAAACTCTGTTCTGGCACCCTGCCGGGACGGGGATTCGGAGGAGATCTTCATCACCATCATCACCGACGCTCCTCCATCGACCATCCATGATTCCCCCATCCATGTGTGAGTAATTCCCCCGCTGTAGGTGAGGGGATGGTAGGGATTGGATGAGATTGTTCATGTAATTTGATATGAGATTGATAGGGCATAGTGCCTAGTATCTTTATTTAGTGCCTATGACATTGTTGCAACTTGTTGTGCTTAATGCTTGTCACTTTGGGCCCGAGTGCCATGATTTCAGATCTGAACATGTTATTATTTCTATGATGATACTTGTTGTTTATGGTCTTACCTACAAGTTGTATACACATATTGTTGTCCGGAACCCGAGGCCCCAAAGTGACAGAAATTGGGATAACCGGAGGGGATGGCTATGATGTGAGGATCACATGTGTTCACCGAGTGCTAATGCTTTGCTCCGATACTCTATTAAAAGGAGTACCTTAATTACCAGTAGTTTCCCTTGAGGCCCTGCTGCAACAGGCTGGTAGGACAAAAGATGTCGTGCAAGTTTCTCCTTGTGAGCACGTACGACTATATACGGAACACATGCCTATGATTGTTTGTACTAGGATGCTTTATTATTATTTATCTGCAATGCCCATGTCTCATTGATTTCATGAATTATCTTATCCATGCAACGCCCGTAATCCATCCCTATGCCTATAGTATTTGTTCCTACTGTTTACAACTGTTATTATTACTGCTGCTATTTTACTACTGCTGTTACTGTTTTACTACTCTCACCTCTATAAAACTGTTGCTACTGATAAACCATTGCGAGCAAGACTGTTTCCAGGTGCAGCTGAATTGACAACTCATCTGCTAAGGCTTACATATATTTTTTGGCTCCCCTTGTGTCGAATCAATAAATTTGGGTAATACTTCCCTCGAAGACTGTTGCGATCCCCTATACTTGTGGGTCATCACTTGTTCATCAAAGCCCCTTGCGAGATATTATAGCAAAAGATAAGTCGAAAGACCAAGTCGAAGATTTCAAGATTTGAAGAAGTCAAGTGTTGATCAAGTCAAAGAATTGAAGATCTGAGATTCAACCCGAATTTGCAATTCTGGTAGAATCTCGGGGGCTACTGACAAGGGTATAGATAATAGAGCCCGTCAGTTGAGTACCCCTGAGGCCCGTTAAGCTAGGCCCAATTGTAATACTAGTCAAAATATGAGTTCATGTCGTATGTTGGTATTATAATCTGTGTCGGATCCCACCCGATCCTCGAGACCTGGCCACCTATATATAGGGGCCAGGAGGGGACGGTGTCGGACAGATTGAAAGCAAGCCAGGTTCTACACACACGTCTACATTCATAGCCACCTTGTTTGACTGAGTTTACCTTCGAGTTCATCCGACGCCCTGTCTCCCCGATCCTAAGTCCTTCATCTAGGACATTTGTCGAGTTTAACCCTCGTCACTCAGACTCTGCTTGCTTCTCGCATCCTAGCACGTGCTCATGCTTCGATCATGTTGGTTCCCACGTGCACGAGCTGCTTCTCCGGTGCCCATGACCTCCTGGTGAGCTCCTCCTCAGTTTACCCCTCTTCCTTGTCTCGGTTGCTTGCCTTGGATGATGTTCTATTCTGACTGGCGTCGTTGCTGTCCGCCATGGTCGACCTCCGCCTGAGCACAAGTTCGTGCTGCTCCTGCTGCTCCAAGCACAACGCCTGCCTTGCTCCGGCCGTGCCTCTCCATCAGCCCCGCGTCCTCCGTGGTGCTCTGCTTCGTCCTTGACTTGTGCACATGTCGGACGCCGCCTCCTCGCCTATGTGTGTCCGCGTGCTCACGCGGAAACTTGACCTCACCACCTGCAACTTTCCGCTTCGTCCTTGCGGACGGGAACGTCAAGAACGTCTCCGCGCACCTTCAGCCTGGCCGACCACGGCTCTACGTCCACTCTGCCTGCATCCGATCAGTGCCTCCTGTCTCCGCGAGTAGCCGACGAGCTACTACATGCTCTAGTTTCTAATACTCCGTCGCTGTCTCCGTCGGCCGCTTCTGTGCTGCCAAGGCGCCACCTTTGGAAGCCCAGATCAAATTCTTTCGCACCAGTACGACTTCAACATCTGAACTTGGGCAATCTAGTCGGTTCCTTGCCCTTGAATCTACAAGTCCTGTGTTCGATTCCAGGGATCCGTGGTTTAAATCCCAAATTTTTTTACGTGTATGTCAATCTGACAGGTGGGCTCAGCCCGTCAGCCATTGTTCCTGCCACTTCAGCGATCCCTGCCGTGTCAGCACCCAGTCAGCTTCCTCTGGCACCACCGGTCAGCGACTCGGGCTGAAATCTCTTTCGGTGAGAAAAATCCCTACCAATTTCTCTGTTTTCTGAATATTGCTGCAAGTGTGCATATCTTGCAAAATTCATATCTTTTAATCTATAACTCGAAATACAAAGTATTTTATATGAAAGTTTATCAGAAAAATGTGTAGAATCTGAATATGCCATCCATCAACCTGTTTGTATCTTGCATCATATAGTGACGTGGTAATTTGGATATCACCTATAATAACATATGGAGTAATTGGGATATGCCAAATATGGTTTCCCCACTTCATTTAATTTTATGTAGCTCACCCATGCCTTGTTTTGCCATGCTAATCAATAATTAAAGTACCATGTAGCAAAACAACTTGAACCTTAATTATGTGCGTCGGGATTCCGATTCCGCTTAATTTTGCTAAGTTGCATTGCATCATAATTGCCATGTCATGCATACATGCTTCACATGATCATGCCGAATCTTTTGTCGTAGTAGTAAGTGTTGCATCTGTTGTTTGTTGTAGTGATTTGCTTCTTCCCGGATAGGACGCTTCGTGGTGTTGTGAGCAACGACAAGTTCTTTGGGTGTTCTTCGACCTTCTTTGCAGGCGAGCCCTTTTCTCTCTACCCATTTAATACTTTTGCTCTCGCTAGCTCTATATTCTAGCCTTGTGTCATGATGCTTTTGTTTGAGTCACATGTCCTATTCACCTATTTATCCAAAGCAAAGCCATAGAACCTTCCATACATCCTATTAACTGTGTGCTTGTTGTTCGAGTTGGCCTTGCGAGTCGTAGGCATGTTCAGGTTGTTTCAAGTGGTGTTGTCTTATTGGGTTGGGAAAGTTATCACATGCTCTACTTTTTGGATATATGTTGTTGGAGACATTCATGGCTTACTTTAATGTTATAATTAAAATTGAATTAAGCAGAGGCATCGGTGAGTCATTTTGCCGGTTTTACGATGGCTCACTTGTGTCCCCTAGGACCCCGATATCGCATGAACTGTTCTGAGACTGAGCGCTCTAACCATACGTGTGTATGCTTCTGGGCCTCCCCTCGATCACTGCCGGAATCTACATACTTGTCCAGTGGCCACAACTAGTTCGCGGTGTTTCCATTTGGTTCTTGTCGAGCGTGTAGCTCTTGTTTCTTACGATCCAATTTTATTTTGGGGGAAGCCCAAGAGTGCCTTGTAACCCCTTGTTTCTGCACGCTCGTGTAGGTGCGGGACAACTGTAGGTGCGCACCCTCCCCAGTATGAGGTTCCAGCCCATTATGCAGCGCCGGCGCAAACAGCTAAGTCCGTTCGGAGATTCGGCCGGACTCTCGATACGGGTTAAACTTAGTTAGGTGGCTTCCTGGATGTGGGGACCCCCGGGATCAAGGCTAGACAAATCCAGACCTTCATTTGACATAAGCCTAACCGAGAGCTCGAGAGCCTTACAGTGAGGGAATCGGTAACACAGCAGTGACTCTACAACTCAAAAGTAATATGGCAAGCTCTTAGAAGAGCAAGAAGCAAATTACAAGTAGAGGTCACTGACCTGTCAATCATCAATCAACGAAAGCGAAGTTATGCTATTAGACATAGCAAGACCAAATGTCCTAAGAGGCCTGGAGCATAACGGCGACGTCCCAATCCATAGATTCCAGGCTGCCACCTGGGAACCCCAAGCTACTCGTCGATGTCGATGTCGATGTCGTCCAGAACCTTCGATGGGAAACTTACACAGCTGCAAAAATATCAACGAGGCAAGGTTGAGTACAAAAGGTACTCAGCAAGACTTACTAACCTAGTAGCTACATGTTGGCTAGAAAGGCCTTCTTTGGAGTTTCTTTGCATAAAGCAAGTTTTGTTTGTATAAACCAGGAAGAAGAGAGGCTCATCTATTTAGAACATTTAAAAGGGGATAAGAGGGCGATATCTTGATCATCATTGAGACATCCACCGAATCATCATTCTTATCTCCACCGAACAACAACAACTATTTAGATCCACCGAGCAATTGTATCATCTTTCAAATCCACCGATCAGCTTGATATTCCAAAACCCACCGAATCATCATCAGCTAAACCTATCCACCAGGATCACCCCCTCTTTCAACCTAGAGGAAGCATCCTAAGCACATATTATTGGACAAGTTTTACGATTAGGTTAAAGTTCTCTATGATCACAGAATCTGTTCCCAAGTCGTCCGTAACCGTGGACACGGCTTTTCGAAAAGATTTAACCCTGCAGGGGTGCACAACTTTACCCACACGTGCCAACCGACTCTTAATGCCACCGGTAAAGCTCTCTTTTGAGGAGGGCCGGTAGAGGGTGGTTGACCACGACCTTTACCTTACTTTCGCCTAGACCATGAGTCACGCCCTAAGGATTATTCCGCCGTAACAGGTCAAGTCCCGAAGTCGGTCCTTAAGGTTGTGCGCAGGGGATCCAGTTCAATGCCCGCAGCATCCTTCACCCCGGCCATGTCCTGTATGATGCACCTTTGAAAACATTTTCCACACCTTTTCAATGCGTATGCCAAATGGAAAGCCCGAACTATGTGACTCATGGAACAGACTAGGCAAGTTAGTTAGTCGAGAGGGTGCCATTATAGGGCCTCGTGTGGTTGTACGCTCGGTCTTAGTTCAAGAGGCGAGAACTCGGGTCCTAGGGTCGGCAAGAATGAGTCAAATAACCACATCCCATGTGGCGGCTCATCCAAGCCTTTAGCATGTTTAATCACACAACTCACTGATCATTCCACATCAACCTATCATACTAGGTTTATTCACAGCTCGGATTTATCAACCGGATGGATCAGAGTTTACCAACTGAGCATGGCTAAGCATAGAAGATATAAAGGCTCAAGCAATGCACATAAGCGAGACCTAGTTATGCTAGGAGCAGTGGATCAGGGAATTTAGGCGACAAGAGCATGCATAAGATAGGATAACTCTAACTACCGATAAAAGACATTTGAATCGATGCGATAAATAGCAGAAATTGAAATACTTTGAAAACATAGGATCAGACGCTTGCCTTGCTCGTTGATACTCAAAATAGAAATAGATCTTCAGGATTCTTCTTCTTGAATAATACTCCATGGATAAGTATTGGTCCTCGATGTTGTCCACTCGATCTCGGACTCGTGTTCTATCGCGAAGAAGCAAACACCGAAAACAAAGGACAACAATCAACAGATGCATTGATGCGCAAGCAAAAATGATGACATGACATATTAAGAGTATTGAAATTAACCCTATTACATGATCATCAATTTAAATGGGGCTGGAATACATAATACTTTGAAATTCCATAAACCCCGCATATGAAAGAACGGTTCGTTATGTTCTTCTAAATTAAGCAGGGTTCAAAGTTGTTTAGCAATGCATGATTTTGATACCAAAATATAGATCTCATTTTTCTGAACATTTTGATAGGTCATTTGTATTTTTCTGACAAACAGATAATATTCTATGAATTTTACAAGGTTTGCAACAATTCTGAAATTCTGGAAATTAAATTAAAACGCAGAGACGTTTTTCACCGGGGTCAGATTGACCCAAGGTCACTGACTGGTGGACCAAGGGTCCACGTCATCTGGCCAGGGTGGCCGGGTCGACTGGGTCAAAGACCCAGCCCGACCATCCTTCTCTGGCGCCGGTGACCGGCGGCGACCAGGAGGAGGCGGCGCTAGGGCGCGGGAAGAGGAGGGGAAAGGGTCCTGACGGACCGGTTTCTCACCGGGAACATGCCGGAGAGGCAGCTGGGTCGGAGGAGGGCCAGCGGCGGTGGATTTTGCAGCGGCGAGCTCGGGACCTGCAAGGTAAACGGCGACGGACGGCGGCGATCCCGGGCGCGGCGGCTCGATTCCGTTTGCGGGGAAGAAGAGGACGGCGAGGCGGAGCTCCTGGGCACCTCGGAGGAGCTTGGGGCGGCGTCTAGCGGCGGTGGGAGGCGACGGCCATGGCGGCGAGCTCGGTCTCTGGGATTTCACGGGAGGAAGAGCGAGCCAAGAGAGGGAAGAAGATAGGGCAGAGGAAGACGTCTCGGGGCAGCCTTATGCTCGCTTCCAGACGGACGGCGGCGGTGTCGATCTTGGCGTCGAGGCGAGGAACAGGGCACGGCCACGGAGCTGCTTCTGTGGATGGAGGTAGGGGATGAAGCGGTGGGGTTGGTTGGGCCGCAGGGAAGAGGAGGGAGATGAGGTTGGGCTGGCTTTCGGCCCATGAGAGAGAGGGATTTTTTTTTAGCAAAAGCATTTTTCCTTTTGTTTTCAAACTCTATTTTGCTGATTTGAAATTGTTTTGAGTATCCAAACTTTTCTGAAATATTTCAATGGCCTTCTTAACTATGAAGTCCATATAATTCATTTTCGAAACTTTGAAACATCTTTGAAATAGAAGAAGGTTTGCACACATTAGGGTTTTCAAATGATATTTACTTTATTCATTTTCTTGGGAAAAATAAATGATGCTCATGATGCACAACAAATCCTAATTAAGGTTTAGCTAAAAGAGGGATGTTACAGATCTATCCCCCTTACAAGAATCTCGTCCCGAGATTCGTAGGTAGTACAAGAGAGAAGGGAACAAAGGTCACAACAGTCTTCAACAATCTTGTTGATCCAACAACGATCTTCTTTCTCGAAGAGATTGATCCACAGCATCATGAAGCTTCATTTCCTTTCTTCAGGATTTTTGCTCAACTGCACTAAAGGAAAGAGGGAATAACTCTAGAAAGATGGATCTTCTTGAAGATCGAGTATCTCATGGTCAACTCATGGAAGGAATGTTCGTAAACATCTATTGAGATGACGAGCATGAAACACGTCAAGGGAGATGAAGGAAATTGAAGAAGTTTCAACTTTGGTATGCAATGGTTCCATGCTTGACAACATAGGAAGGGACAAGGTAGCGAGGAGTTAAATTGCCTTTGATTCCATGACGAGGAACTCTTCAAAGATGGTTGACTCGCACAAGCACACTTGAATAATGCAACAAGAGTACTTTTGATTTTAGAATCATGGTAACTCTTCGACATAGTTGCAGATATGGAGGAACCTCTTTATTCATCCGGGTATATCAAAATCTTTGCCAAAGATCATGATTCACTTCACACCACCAGGATGAATAGACAAGGAGATTCAATGAAACACGAGAAGATAACTTCTTTCTTGGGGTCCAACTCTTTGGCATGAAGAGACCGCTTACCAACATGATTTAAAAGTTTGAGGTCCTCATTTGGCTGACGAATTCACACAATGTGTGGGATGATTATAACTTTGGGTATAAACAAAGGAAGGAAACAACACTGAATAGCAAATTATCAAGGATCATCCACGGCAACATCTTTTAGCATGTGCACGTGAACCAGAGGAAGACTCTTCCAGCAACCAGAACACATGCTTCACGGTGACACGAAGTTGGTTCTCAAAAGTTTCCAACACTAGCGCCGATTGTTCAACATGAACTCCTCGAACATGGAGAAGATAAGAATGTCGTCAATGGGCTTAACAACAAGCCCATATGTTGTATGAACAAGGCAAAAGTATTGGTCAGACCAAAGGCGTGAAGATGTACTACAGTGGAACACCACAAGTAGAAACATCATCAAGATAGTCCTTGGGACTGAGTTTGATTTGACGATAGCCCAATCTCAAATCAAAGGTGGGAAGATAACATATCCAAAGAGGAGATACTATCTTGCTTCAACACAGACAAGCTAGAAAATCACTTTAAAAAGGAACAAAGTCAGATAGAGCTTTTGTCTTTCAACTCCCCAAGTTGTTGTTTAAGCTCAACCAACTAGTCCAGGATATCCAGCATAGATTCTTGGAGAAAGGAGCGATTCAGAGAATCAGCTTACTCATGAACTTGACAACACGGTCATGTGGCAACATGGCGATACTTCTAGAAAGACATCTAGAATATCACGAACCACCGATATATTACTTAGTTCGAGAGGGAATTTGAATTTTAAGGCAAAATGATTTGGCCTTTAAGAGCTTTGGTACGAACCTAACTCTTGGACCGAAGAAGGTGCACCTAAAATACGGACTTGGCAACACAATCAAACCTCGCTTGGTGATCGGTTAACCAATCAAGCTAGGAATGACACAAAATGTACTTTGGATTGGAAGCAATAAGAATTGCTTAGAATCTGAGATGGCCACATCAATACGCATACCCAACATTCCAAGCACGAACAACTCGGAGGAAGGATGAGCAAAGATGTGCAAGAGCATCACTTCATCAATATGGTCATGAGACTTAGCACAACCATTTGGTGTAAAAGAGTGTGATACTCTAAGGTAGAATAGAACATAAAGTGCAAACCTCACATTCTACGGAGTACAACACTTTGACCTGGTCATAGAAATGGATGAGGTACTAGAGTTTGTTTCTCCAGATACTTCGAAGAGAAATATCTTGACGAACCACAAGAGTGAAATGCATCAAAATAATCCAATGCATAATTACAACTTGGCTGCTAACTAGCAGACAAAGGTTGGAAGGCAACTAAAGATGAGGAAGACCTTCAGGAGGATCCTTTAATGTAGATGCATAGGTTAACACTCTTACGAAAACCAATGCAAAATAGAGAAAGTGTAGCAGAGTCACGAACATAGATGTGAGACTCACTAAGAGAACTCTGGTCGTGATCTATTTGGTTCAATGAGAGAACCTCTGCCATAGCTAGTGGTAGGAAGTCCTTTATTGCTGCGATCCGATCACGACGACAACCACAAGCTTGGAATTAGACATTTTGAGTTAATGTAGTATCATTAACACAAAGGTTCAACGGAATGGATCTTGGGCTGAAGGCCAGCTTCATGTACTGGAATCCAGCACAATCCGGGACCTTCGGTTCAAGTCCAAGCGTTAGAACAAAGAGAAAGGAGTAACTACTAATTGAGTGACACAAAGGACACTATGATGTAGTAGTAAAAAAAATAGCTTCCAGAACAAGGTAAGAATTTCTGAAGTAGGCAAACAACGAACATGGAGGCATACAAGGCGAAAGGAATCCTTGAAGCATAGAACAAAATGATGTGGAACCCTCAAAGTAGAGAGATCATGATGGAAAGAGATCTCTCAACTGAAACAAGAGAAGGACAGAGCAAAGAACACACACGAGACTCTAGAGAACTCAACCCTAGGTCAAATGGTAAAAGCGATCTGCCCCAAAAGGCACCTAGATTTTGAAAGACGAGGGAAGTTGGCAAAACTTTTCAAATCAACTCGAGATAAGGTCACTCAGAAATAGAGCGATACCAGATAAGTAGTAAAAAGAAGCCTACTTAGAGTTTTCATAGATATTTTTTTAACTTTGAAATAGTTTTCACAAACACTAGACTCAACACCGACCAATAGCAAGGTTTTCCTACAGACAGTCCTGCTCTGATACCAAAGCCTGTGGGGACCCCCGGGATCAAGGCTAGACAAATCCAGACCTTCATCTGACATAAGCCTAACCGAGAGCTCGAGAGCCTTACAGTGAGGGAATCGGTAACACAGCAGTGACTCTACAACTCAAAAGTAATATGGCAAGATCTTAGAAGAGCAAGCAGCAAATTACAAGTAGAGGTCACTGACCTGTCAATCATCAATCAACGAAAGCGAAGTTATGCTATTAGACATAGCAAGACCAAATGGCCTAAGAGGCCTGGAGCATAACGACGACGTCCCAATCCATAGATTCCAGGCTGCCGCCTGGGAACCCCAAGCTACTCGTCGATGTCGATGTCGTCCAGAACCTTCGATGGGAAACTTACACAGCTGCAAAAATATCAACGAGGCAAGGTTGAGTACAAAAGGTACTCAGCAAGACTTACTAACCTAGTAGCTACATGTTGGCTAGAAAGGCCTTCTTTGGAGTTTCTTTGCATAAAGCAAGTTTTGTTTGTATAAACCAGGAAGAAGAGAGGCTCGTCTATTTAGAACATTTAAAAGGGGATAAGAGGGCGATATCTTGATCATCATTGAGACATCCACCGAATCATCATTCTTATCTCCACCGAACAACAGCTACTATTTAGATCCACCGAGCAATTGTATCATCTTTCAAATCCACCGATCAGCTTGATATTCCAAAACCCACCGAATCATCATCAGCTAAACCTATCCACCAGGATCACCCCCTCTTTCAACCTAGAGGAAGCATCCTAAGCACACATTATTGGACAAGTTTTACGATTAGGTTAAAGTTCTCTATGATCACAGAATCCGTTCCCAAGTCATCCGTAACCGTGGACACAGCTTTTCGAAAAGATTTAACCCTGCAGGGGTGCACAACTTTACCCACACGTGCCAACCGACTCTTAATGCCACCGGTAAAGCTCTCTTCCGAGGAGGGCCGGCAGAGGGTGGTTGACCACGACCTTTACCTTACTTTCGCCTAGACCATGAGTCACACCCTAAGGATTGTTCCACCGTAACGGGTCAAGTCCCGAAGTCGGTCCTTAAGGTTGTGCACAGGGGATCCAGTTCAATGCCCGCAGCATCCTCCACCCCGGCCACGTCCTGTATGATGCACCTTTGAAAATATTTTCCACACCTTTTCAATGCGTATGCCAAATGGAAAGCCCAAACTATGTGACTCATGGAACAGACTAGGCAAGTTAGTTAGTCGAGAGGGTGCCATTATAGGGCCTCATGTGGTTGTACGCTCGGTCTTGGTTCAAGAGGCGAGAACTCGGGTCCTAGGGTCGGCAAGAATGAGTCAAATAACCACATCCCATGTGGCGGCTCATCCAAGCCTTTAGCATGTTTAATCACACAACTCACTGATCATTCCACGTCAACCTATCATACTAGGTTCATTCACAGCTCGGATTTATCAACCGGATGGATCAGAGTTTACCAACTGAGCATGGCTAAGCATAGAATATATAAAGGCTCAAGCAATGCACATAAGCGAGACCTAGTTATGCTAGGAGCAGTGGATCAGGGAATTTAGGCGACAAGAGCATGCATAAGATAGGATAACTCTAACTACCGATAAAAGACATTTGAATCGATGCGATAAATAGCAGAAATTGAAATACTTTGAAAACATAGGATCAGACGCTTGCCTTGCTCATTGATACTCAAAATAGAAATCGATGTTCAGGATTCTTCTTCTTGAATAATACTCCATGGATAAGTATTGGTCCTCGATGTTGTCCACTCGATCTCGGACTCGTGTTCTATCGCGAAGAAGCAAACACCGAAAACAAAGGACAACAATCAACACATGCATTGATGCGCAAGCAAAAATGATGACATGACATACTAAGAGTATTGAAATTAACCCTATTACATGATCATCAATTTAAATGGGGCTGGAATACATAATACTTTGAAATTCCATAAACCCCGCATATGAAAGAAAGGTTCGTTATGTTCTTCTAAATTAAGCAGGGTTCAAAGTTGTTTAGCAATGCATGATTTTGATACCAAAATATAGATCTCATTTTTCTGAACATTTTGATAGGTCATTTGTATTTTTCTGACAAACAGATAATATTCTATGAATTTTACAAGGTTTGCAACAATTCTGAAATTCTGGAATTTAAATTAAAACGCAGAGACGTTTTTCACCGGGGTTAGATTGACCCAAGGTCACTAACTGGTGGACCAAGGGTCCACGTCATCTGGCCAGGGTGGCCGGGTCGACTGGGTCAAAGACCCAGCCCGACCATCCTTCTCTGGCGCCGGTGACCGGCGGCGACCAGGAGGAGGCGGCGCTAGGGCGCGGGAAGAGGAGGAGAAAGGGTCCTGCCAGACCGGTTTCTCACCGGGAACATGCCGGGGAGGCAGCTGGGTCGGAGGAGGGCCGGCGGCGGTGGATTTTGCGGCGGCGAGCTCGGGACCTGCAAGGTAAACGGCGACGGACGGCAGCGATCCCGGGCGCAGCGGCTCGATTCCGTTTGCGAGGAAGAAGAGGACGGCGAGGCGGAGCTCCTGGGCACCTCGGAGGAGCTTGGGGCAGCGGCGGGAGGTGACGGCCATGGCGGCGAGCTCGGTCTCTGGGAGTTCACGGGAGGAAGAGCGAGCCAAGAGAGGGAAGAAGATAGGGCAGAGGAAGACGTCTCGGGGCAGCTTTATGCTCGCTTCTAGGCGGACGGCGGCAGCGTCGATCTTGGCATCGAGGCGAGGAACGAGGCACGGCCACGGAGCTGCTTCTGCGGATGTAGGTAGGGGATGAAGCGGTGGGGTTGGTTGGGCCGCAGGGAAGAGGAGGGAGAAGAGGTTGGGCTGGCTTTCGGCCCATGAGAGAGAGGGATTTTTTTTAGCAAAAGCATTTTTCCTTTTGTTTTCAAACTCTATTTTCCTGATTTGAAATTGTTTTGAGTATCCAACCTTTTCTGAAATATTTCAATGGCCTTCTTAACTATGAAGTCCATATAATTCATTTTCGAAACTTTGAAACATCTTTGAAATAGAAGAAGGTTTGCACACATTAGGGTTTTCAAATTATATTTCCTTTATTCATTTTCTTGGGAAAAATAAATGATGCTCATGATGCACAACAAATCCTAATTAAGGTTTAGCTAAAAGAGGGATGTTACACTGGACTTGTTTGTAGTGAAGGAGAGTGCAAGTCATGACCTCCTACCGGCACACCATCGGAAGTGTGCTTTATCATGTGGCATCAAGGGGTGCACGTGCATTTGGATACATTTGGGCACCCCTGCAGGGTTAAATCTTTTCGAAAAGCCATGTCCGCGGTTATGGACGACTTGGAGCTGTACTACTCGATCATAGAACAAATTGCACCCGCTATTTGAATACTAATAAACTTGTGAAGTAAGCCAGCACAACTACAACAATAAACCTGCAATAAAACTTGGTAAGCGTGTGAGTGCCTTTGATACTTGCTTCTTCGCTCGGTCACGAGGAGGTGATTCATCGGTTGGGTTATGTTTGGTGTTAGTTTCTAGTTGGTTACTTTTATGTGCTCTCTTATCTTATTCTATTTAGATGAAAGTTGTAGTGTGTCTCTGTAGTTTAGTGCTTTTGTTGCCGCCAAGTCCACCATATAGCCCGTAGGCGAGCACAGCTGAATTCCAGTCTCGCGAGTACGTGCCTCGGTACTCACCCTCGTTTCTCTTTTTTTTTCCTTTCTCTTTCTCCCTCCTTTTTTGGCAACCGTTGGCCCGATCTTCACAGGTATGGGAGCGATGATGTTAGCAAGGTTACCCTTCCGGCTTGGCCTGGGCAGGGTTATGGACGCCATCGTTTATCTTCAGGCCTCTTAGGCCCATTTGTATTCTTGTCCGTACTCGGAAACTATTTTGCTTTATGTATGATTTGGATCTTTGTATGTATATTTGGATCTTGACTCGTGGAGTCTTTGTTTTTTTTTTGATGGTTCCATCGTGAACTTGTGTAATGTTACTACCTTGATTCACCCGCATCGCGTGCATGTTGTTTGTGTACGAGGCGCTTGGTGGTGCGTTTCCAAAGTGACATCATGCGGATCGTGGCGGAAGTGCTATCATCTGCAAGGTGCCGATTTTGGGACGTCACAAGTGGTATCAGAGCCAGGTTTTATCGATAGCCACTGGTCCAGTTTGCCTGTAGGTTAACCTTGTCAACGGACGTTGTTGAGTCTAGTAAAAAAACTATTTTGCTAAAAATGCACTGGATAGTTCTGAGTAGGTTTGCATTTTATTCCTTACCTTCTATGCTTCTCTCTTCTTACCTTTGCGAGTTTTGAGTCCTCTCTCTTACCTACTTCTCGAGTCTTAGGTTCCTGCATGGGTGGACGATCTCTTGCCTTTATCCAAATAGGTCCGTTCTTCGGGAGTTCATCATCGTCAACATATGCAAAAGTCCTTTGTTGGTGGTGTCGAGAAGGAACCTCTTGTTGCCGGTGTCGACAAGTTCAACACAATGCAAGAAGATCCGATAGTTTAACCAACTCTTTCCCCCTACACGAGCGTGGAACTCGGGGCGAGATCCCTTGTTGGTGGTGTCGATTGTAACGGCCCAGAAAAATCCCCTTTTTAGATTTGTTTGTTCTTTTATTTTATTTTTGTGCGTCATGCATCTTCATGCATTTTCACCTTGCATGTTTTTGTTAAACCAAAATTATTTGATACTAAACTATGTTTACTTTGTTTTTATGGTTTTATAAAACCCTCCCTTCATTTATATTTTGAAGTACAACTTAAAATAAATATGTTTGCAAACTTTACAAATTGTTTGAAACCCTTCTTGAAAACCACTCTTTTTCTCTCTTGTCCCCAAAAATTTCCGCAAGACAAAAGAAAAGAAGAGAAGCCATCAGCGGAGAAGAAAGAAGCCCAGCAAATCCCTTCCCATCGGGGCTGACCGCTGCCTTTTCTCCTAACCCATTCGACCAGCCCGAAGCCCACCTCCATATCCCTTTTTGTCTGTCCCTTCGTTCCTATACGGCAGCTCATCCACCGGAGCCACGTACTCTACCTGGACGATGGGATGGATGTCCTTGACTCTGTCGGCCTATAAAAACAGCGACCTAGCCCTCAAACCCTAGCCCTACCCCTTCCTATTCCCTAGTGCCGCCGCCACTCTCTCCCACTCTCGTCGCTCTCTTCATCGTTTGCAGGAGAGGAAGCCCCCGCGTGCCTCAGACTCTGCTTGCTTCTCGCATCCTGGCGCGTGCTCACGCTTCCATCATGTTGGTTCCCGCATGCACGAGCTGCTTCTCTGGCGCCAATGACCTCCTGGTGAGCTCCTCCTCAGTTTACCCCTCTTCCTTGTCTCGGTTGCTTGCCTTGGACAATGTTTTGTTCTGACTGGCGTCATTGCTGTCCGCCATGGTCGACCTCCGCCTGAGCACAAGTTCGTGTTGCTCCTGCCGCTCCAAGCACAACGCCTGCCTTGCTCTGGCCGTGCCTCTCTGTCAGCCCCGCGTCCTCCGTGGTGCTCTGCTTCATCCTCGACTTGTGCGCATGTCGGACGCCACCTCCTCGCCTATGTGTGTCTGCGTGCTCACGCGGAAACTTGACCTCGCCACCTGCAACTCTCTGCTTCGTCCTTGCGGACAGGAACATGAAGAACATCTTCGTGCACCTTCAGCCTGGCCGACCACGGCTCTACGTCCACTCTGCCTGCATCCGATCGGCGCCTCCTGTCTCCGCGAGTAGCTAGCGAGCTACTGCATGCTCCAGTTTCTAGTACTCCGTTGCTGTCTCCGTCGGCCGCTTCTGTGCTACCAAGGTGCCACCTTTGGAAGCCTGATACATCCATTTTGCATCACTATTTTGTATCATAATTTACTATTATTCATTGATATATTTCACATTTAGAGATGATACTTATGTTGTTTCCTCTGTTTTTACATGTTTGATGATCATTGGAGGATTTACTGCCGGAGTCAGGATTCTGCTGGAAAAAGGACTATCAAGACACTATATTTCAGAAGATCAGGAAATTCCAGAAAATACCAGAAAATTATATTTTACCAGAAGACTAAAGAAGCCAGAAGGAGGAGTCAAGAGGAGCCACGGGGCAGGCTCACACACAGGGGGCGCGGCCTGACCCCTGGCCGCGCCGACCTGTTGTGTGGCCACCCTGGCCCACTTCTGCCATCGCCCATTCGTGTATTTCATCGTCCCCAAAAACCTAAGTCAAGGGGGGGCTCAGAGATAGACACCGCCGCCTCTGCGGGGTAGAAAACACCAGAGAGAGAAAAGCTCTCCGGCAGGCATGAATCTGCCGGGGAAATTCCTTCCCGGAGAGGGGAGATCATCGCCATCGTCATCATCATCGCGTCGCACTTCATCGGGATCATCATCACCATCATCCTCATCACCAGCACCTTCATCTCCACCATCACCACACCATCCTGCTGTAACATCTTGAGTTGAATCTTGTCAAATTCTTAGGGGAAACTTTCCTGGTGTTGATTACTCTTGTGGTTGATGCTATTGAGTGGAACCGTTGAATTAAGGTTTATGTTCAGATTGTTAATTACTATTATTTCACCTCTGATCATGATCCATATGATGTCTTGTGAGTAGTTCGTTTAGTTCTTGAGGACATGGGAGAAGTCAAGTTGTTAGTAGTGGAATTATGTTGAGTAATATTTAATGGTTTGATATTTATTTGTTGTGGTGCTATTTGATACGTCTCCAACGTATCCATAATTTTTGATGCTCCATGCTTATTTTTACACCATTTGCCTAATGTTTCGTTACACTTCGTGGCACTTTTATGCATTTTCCGGAACTAACCTATTAACAAGTCGCCACAGTGCCAGTTCCCTGTTTTCTGCTATTTTTGTGTTTCAGAAAAGCTACACAGGAAATATTCTCGGAATTGGACGAAACAAGTTCCCGAAGTCTTATTTTTTCCGGAAGCTTCCAGAGATCCGAAGAGGAGACGGAGTGGGGCCACGAGGTGGCCACACACCAGGGCGGCGCGGCCGAGCCCCTGGCCGCGCCCCCTATGTGTGAGACCGCCTCGGTCCACTTCTGACGATGCCCCTTCGCTTATAAAGACCCCCCGACGGGAAAAACCTAAGTACCCGATCAATTTTCCAGAAACACATTGCGATCCGCCGCCGTCGTCGACCCGAGATTGGGAGGGTCCAGAAGCTCTTCCCGACACCCTGCCGGAGAGGGGAATCACCACCGGAGGTCTTCTTCATCGCCATGCTTGCCTCCGGAGCGATGAGTGAGTAGTCTACCTTGGACTATGGGTCCATAGCAGTAGCTAGATGGTTCTCCTCTCCACCATGTGCTTCATGTTTAGATCTCATGAGCTGCCCTACATGATTGAGATCACCGTTATGTAATTCTACATGTTTGGTTTGTTGGGATCCGATGAATATTGGTGTTATGATTGAGTTGCTATACTGAAATATATCTTATATTATCTCTATGTTGTTTATGATCTTGCATGCTCTCCGTTGTTAGTAGCTATCTTGGCCGAGTAGTTGCTACTGACTCCAAGAGGGGGTATTTATGCTCGATAGTGGGTTCATGCCTCTATTTAATCTGGGGGAGTGACAGAAACCTCTAAGGTTGTAGATGTGTTGTTGCTACTAGGGAGAAAATAATATTCATATGCTCGAGGGCATATGCTTTGTTTACATTACACACTTTGCATAATGCAATTATCTGTTGTTCGCAACTTAATACTCATGGGGTGTTCGGATGATATCCCCGGGAGTGGATTATTAGTCATAGATGCAGTTGGATGGCGTTCTATGTATTTTGTTGTAATGCCCAGAGTAAATCGCATAGTGATCTTCTTGACATATCACGTTATCTTTATTCTATCAATTGCCCAACTGTAATTTGTTTACCCAGCATGTGTTATTTATCTTATGGAGAGACACCACTAGTGAACTATGGACCCCGGTCCTATTTCCATCATATTGCTATCACCTGTTTACTTTACTCGCACTGTTTACTTTACTCGCATACTTCTACTGTTTTCCACTCGATACGCTCATACCCTTTGTTTCAAGCAAATCGGTGAGATTGACAACCTCATCGTAAGTTGGGAATAAAGTACTTGGTTGTGTTGTGTGCAGGTTCCACATTGCTACTAGCTGAAGATGCGCTAACTCGTTTTATCGTGAAACGGCGCCCTTGTTGGAGTATCACTAGGCTATCAAGCATCACCTTCAGTCGTATTATTTGCTCTTCTCCTGACCGATTAAACCTTGGTTTCTTACTGAGGGAAAAGACTTGCCGCTGTGCTCATCATACTTTCCGCTTGGAGTTTCCCAACTGTCTAGCCATAATCATCATCAACTACACGCCAGCCATCAAGCCCATTTCTGGCGCCGTTGCCGGGGAAGAAGTGGAAGACCTCTGCAAGGAGAGTTTTTCGCACGCACATCCTTTACTTTGTTATTTGCTTTGCTTTACTTTACTTTATTTTTACCTGCATTGTTTTATATCAAAAACCTAAAAAAAATTAGTTTACTTTATAGTTGCTTTTATCTACTTGCTTTTAGTTCATCATGTTGTTCCCTAAGTATGTTTTGGAGGACCTCTCAGTAGGTAGTGGTTCAATTATTGGGAAAGATAACATTGAGGAGTTCTTTAATCACATTAGTATGCATAAAGGAGTTGAGAAAAAGTCATTGGTTGAGCTTGCTCCTAGTTATGAAGTTGCTTCTGCTTATTTAGTTCACATGTTAGAAGCTAGGTTTGCTAGCCTTAATCCTTTTATGCAATACATGTTCCTTAAGCTTCATGAAATTGAGGATCCTGAAAAGAAAGCTTTCATTTTGGAAACTTTGCGCTTAGAATTTAAAGATGTTGCCAATGAGGCTAGAAAAGTTTTTAAGAAATTTAATAAGCTTGGCTTACCTGTAGCGGTTGTTGGCACACCCAATGAAGATTTTAGAGTGCCAATACCTTATAAACTTGTAGGAATTCACGATGCTTGGGATAAAAAATTTAGTTGGATTTGTCCTGAAAACTTTTTTGATGAAAGTAGTGTACCAAAAAGTGATCATAAAGGATCTTCAAAAACTCATTTGGACACAATTTCCTTCATTGTTGAAAAGACTCCTATAGTGGATCCTGATGCCTCTTTCATTATTACTTGATTCGCAATTTTCTGCGCCTAGCTCAAAGGCGTTAAAGAAAAGCACTCTTGGGAGATAACCCAATGTTTTCTTTCCAGTACTTTTTCTTTTATTTGAGTCTTGGAAGTCATTACTACTATAATGACCTCTCCTTATCCTTTTTATTTTATTGTTGTGCCAAGAGAAGCCTCTAATTTGAGTGAGGTAAAGATTTGGGGATGTTGCTGTCCTGAAACTGTTTTCGGTGCTGCACCGTAAAAATTCATGAAAATTCTCTGTATATCTTTTGGACCTGCGATTTCTTGTGCATATGCCCCAGGTTATATCCAAACTTTCATTAGTGGAACACTTTTTGATTTGAGCAACAGAAAACACCTAAAAAATTCGATCTTTATCAGCTGTTTTGTTTTGACAGGTTTCTGCCAATATTTATGTTTGCCGCTTTATCGCTTTCTTTTGAGTTCTTTTGATCACAGAACTTTTGGGGAAGTTGCTACAGTAGTATATACTTAATATGTGGTGGTTTTGGGTTGAAACCTGAAGCAAAAAGAGGTTGATTCTATTTTATGTTACACTAATGTTGCTAATAGATTTGTGTTTAGTTTTGTATGAAGGAAGTTTTCAAGTGTAGGGATTGGAGAATGATGAGATGAGTTGAAGAATGGACAAAAGCTCAAGCTTGGGGATGCCCATGCATCACCCCAAGAAATATCCAAGAAGTACAAGCGTCAAAGCTTGGGGATGCCCCCGAGGCACCCCTTCTTCATCGGCAAAAATCAGGTCACCTTTCAAGACACTATATTTTTATTGCTTCATGCACTATGTGTTTTTCTTAGAGCGTCAGTTGTTTTAGTTTTCTTTATTAGTTTAGTTTTGTTTGCTGTAATAAATGGTTGGACCCCAACAAATTTCTTTTGGAGAAGTTGCCTTGCTTTTCATTTGCCAAGAACGCTCTAGTTTTCACTCTTATCAAAAATCGAGTGTTCTTCTTTTTCTGCTACTGCTTTTGGTTTTTGTTTTCGCCTTGATTTGCATTCAGATCTTCTTATATTTATTTATCAAGGTGTATTTTTGCCTATGGACCATGTTGGTTTTCCTCAAAAGAGTTGGAATTAAAAAGTTTGAATGGTGTTGGAAAAGAGAAAAGGCTTTATGCAAAAAAAAGTGGTACAAGAAGGAGCTTGTGTAGACTGCGGCTTAGGCTTTTTCATGTCATGCTTGATATCTTTTTGATAGTATGCTTAGTGGTTTTGCTGTAGCATGACTTGTCTCAAATAACTGAGATTGCTTAATGAGCCTTTGAAAAAATCATGCGTTGTTTTTATTGTTTGGAAGCATTATTTTGGTTTTCTCCTTGATGCTTTATTTGGATTGACTTGGCGCATGCTCACACATGTTAGACTCTTACAAAGTCGCCAATAGACTCTATGATCATTTAGTTTTTGACTTTTGATGCCATCTTATGCTTCTTTTAATGTCGCTTTGCATGATTATGGCCGTTATTGCTCTCTTAGTTGGTCGCTCCCAGTCTTTTGCTAGCCCTCGTCTTGTACTGAGTATGAGCTCTACTCGTGCATCCAACTCCTAAAAACCAAGTTTGCCAAAGTGTCCACCATACATACCTACTAGCAATTTGCTATTCCAAGTAAATTTGACTTGCTTTTATTCTCTCTTCAAATTAAAATCTTACCAGTGTTATGCGAAAATTGGTCAGTAAAGCTCTCACGAACCGGAAGGCACACTTTACTTTTTCCTGTTCTTAAAAATTTGACATTGTGGTCTCTTATGTTGAGTTGTTATGCTTGCAAGTTGTAAGTTGGAGACTAGCCCAGCCATGCCGTCATGGGCAAGCTTTCAACATTGCACTTCTTATTTGAGTTGATATCATGATCTTTTGTTTATGGATGCCCGCGGTATGAAATGAATTGGGAATCTTGCGGGGATCATGGAGTTTGTATATGTGTTAGAAAAACACCTGGGCCGCCAATCTAAGCCATGCATAATTCATGGTGGAAATTTGCAGCATGCCCATAGTGGACATTCGACGACGCATCTCAAAATAAAAAGCTAAACAAATGGTAAATAAAAGAGATGTCGAGGTGTTCATTGTCTGCTTGTTCTGCTATTTTGATGTGGGCTTGTTCCATGTTATCGGGCACGGAGGTACCCCGTTGGCGGTTCTCGATGATACGTATATACTTACAATGACAAGAGCCTTGCTTGGGACTCTAAGTAGAGTAGCCTGAGGTTTGGGTACTCGTATTCACGGGACACGAGGTTTTCAACTTATGATTTGTCAAGCATATGCATCATAATTGTTCTCGCATTAACTCTAACTATTCAAGATGCTTATGATGGGGGAAATGAGAGCTCAAAGCCGGTAAGTACCATAATTTTTGAAGGTTATAAAACTTGCAATCACTGCTTCCCTCCGTGAAGGGCCTTTCTTTTACTTTTATGTTGAGTCACCACCTTCTATCTTTATGCACCATTAAGAGAGCATAGTTGTCATTCTTAGTATAATGTGCATTGTCCCAAAGTTTTCATTGATTGATTCATATTGTTGGTTTCACTTGTTCTCAAATTATTTGTATCTAGTCGCCCTCTTAAACTTTAAGGTGTCCAATGCATTTATGTTTTGCTCTCTATGAAGGACAAGCTGAAAACCATTTGTATGTTTTTTCCTTATGATTTGAACACACGTTTGACTTTCATTATTTCATTTTCATGATCTTTTGTTTGTGTTCATTTGCATGTTTATAACATGGTAGCTAAGTTTGTTCTATCAAGATTATGTCTTTCATGCCCATGTTTTAAGTTCTTATGATCCTAGCTCACAACGCTTACATATGTGATCAAGATTGTGTAGGTGCATGTCACCTCAAAAATTATTTCTTTTGTTATCACTTACCTACTCAAGGACGAGCAGGAGTTAAGCTTAGGGATGCTGAAACGTCTCCAACGTATCCATAATTTTTGATGCTCCATGCTTATTTTTACACCATTTACCTAATGTTTCGTTACACTTCGTGGCACTTTTATGCATTTTCCGGAACTAACCTATTAACAAGTCGCCACAGTGCCAGTTCCCTGTTTTCTGCTATTTTTGTGTTTCAGAAAATCTACACAGGAAATATTCTCAGAATTGGACGAAACAAGTTCCAGAAGTCTTATTTTCCCCGGAAGCTTATAGAAATCCGAAGAGGAAACGGAGTGGGGCCACGAGATGGCCACACACCAGGGCGGCACAGCCCAGCCCCTGGCCGCGCCCCCTATGTGTGAGACCGTCTCGGTCCACTTCTGACGATGCCCCTTCGCCTATAAAGACCCCCCGACGGGAAAAACCTAAGTACCCGATCAATTTTCCAGAAACACATCGCGATCCGCCGCCGTCATCGACCCGAGATCGGGAGGGTCCAGAAGCTCTTCCCAGCACCCTGCCGGAGAGGGGAATCGCCACCGGAGGTCTTCTTCATCGCCATGCTTGCCTCCAGAGCGATGAGTGAGTAGTCTACCTTGGACTATGGGTCCATAGCAGTAGCTAGATGGTTGTCCTCTCCACCATGTGCTTCATGTTTAGATCTCATGAGCTGCCCTACATGATTGAGATCACCGTTATGTAATTCTACATGTTTGGTTTGTTGGGATCCGATGAATATTGGTGTTATGATTGAGTTGCTATACTGAAATATATCTTATGTTATCTCTATGTTGTTTATGATCTTGCATGGTCTCCATTGTTAGTAGCTATCTTGGCCGAGTAGTTGCTAGTGACTCCAAGAGGGGGTATTTATGCCCGATAGTGGGTTCATGCCTCTATTTAATCTGGGGGAGTGACAGAAACCTCTAAGGTTGTAGATGTGCTGTTGCTACTAGGGAGAAAACAATATTCATATGCTCGAGGGCATATGCTTTATTTACATTACACACTTTGCTTAATGCAATTATCTGTTGTTCGCAACTTAATACTCATGGGGTGTTCGGATGATATCCCCGAGAGTGGATTATTAGTCATAGATGCAGTTGGATGGCGGTCTATGTATTTTGTTGTAATGCCCAGAGTAAATCGCATAGTGATCTTCTTGACATATCACGTTATCTTTATTCTATCAATTGCCCAACTGTAATTTGTTTACCCAGCATGTGTTATTTATCTTATGGAGAGACATGATGATCCACAAGTATAGGGGATCACAACAGTCTTCGAGGGAAGTATTACCCAAATTTATTGATTCGACACAAGGGGAGACAAAGAATATATGTAAGCCTTAACAGATGAGTTGTCAATTCAGCTGCACCTGGAAATAGTCTTGCTCGCAGTGGTTTATCAGTGGCAACAGTTTTATAGTGGTGACAGTAGTGAAACAGTAACAACAGTAGTAAAATAGCAGCGGTAATAGTAACAGTAGTAAACAGTAGGAATAAATACTGTAGGCATAGGGATGGATTACGGGCGTTGCATGGATAAGATAATTCATGAAATCAATGAGACATGGGCATTGCAGATAAATAATGATAAAGCATCCTAGTACAAACAATCATAGGCATGTGTTCCATATATAGTCGTACGTGCTCACAAGGAGAAACTTGCACGACATCTTTTGTCCTACCAGCCTGTTGCAGCAGGGCCTCAAGGGAAACTACTGGTAATTAAGGTACTCCTTTTAATAAAGTACCGGAGCAAAGCATTAGCACTCGGTGAACACATGTGATCCTCACATCATAGCCATCCCCTCCAGTTATAACAATTTCTGTCACTTTGGGGCCTCAGGTTCCGAACAACAATATGTGTATACAACTTGTAGGTAAGACCATAAACAACAAGTATCATCATAGAAATAATAACATGTTCAGATCTGAAATCATGGCACTCGGGCCCAAAGTGACAAGCATTAAGCATAACAAGTTGCAACAATGTCATAGGCACTAAATAAAGATACTAGGCACTATGCCCTAACAATCTCATATCAAATTACATGAATGATCTCATCCAATCCCTACCATCCCCTCACCTACAGCGGGGGAATTACTCACACATGGATGGGGGAGTCATGGATGGTCGATGGAGTGACATCGGTGATGATGGTGATGAAGATCTCCTTCAAATCCCCATCCCGGCAGGGTGCTAGAACGGAGTTTCTGGTTCCGAATCGTGGTTTCTGATGGCGGCGGCGCAGCGGAAGTCTATCTGGAAAAAACGCCATCTCCCCGATATTATTATGTCAGGGGGTATATGTAGGCGAGAGGGGAGGTCGAGAGGGCTGCTGGGGCCTCCTCACGCCAGGGCGGCGCGGCCAGGGCTGGGCCGCGCCACCTGTGTGTAAGGGCCCCTCGAGCCTCCTCTCCGTTCCGTCTTCTGGCTCCGTGGGTCTTCTGGTGAAATAGGATTTTTGATGATTTTTCCCGAATTTTTACTGAAAGTTGGATTTCTGCACAAAAACGAGACACCAGAGCAATTCTGCTGAAAATAGCATCAGTCCGTGTTAGTTGTATTCAAAACATACAAATTAGAGGAGAAACAATAGCAAAAGTGTTCGGGAAAGTAGATACGTTTTGGACGTATCAACTCCTCCCAAGCTTAGCTATTTGCTTGTCCTCAAGCAATTCAGTTAACAACTGAGAGCGATAAAAGAAACTTTCACGAACATATTTGCTTCATAGATGTATATATACTTACTATATGATCAAGTACCCAAGCAATTCATAATAAGAAATATTCAGCTAATGCTACCTCATAGTTAAGCAAGCTATGAAAGAGTACCAACATACCAATAAGAAGTAACATGAACATAAGAAGCTAACAAGATTGTAATATGCATAAATGATATGAAAGAGTGGTATCCCGCTTGCCTTTATTTGTGGAGCAAAACATAAATGCTGAGGCACCTTTGAAGTTCAAGAGAAGACTAGAAGTAGAAATATCAAAGATACAAGCATCAAAGTTATACCACAATTAACCGTATTCTGGGACAAGCACATTACACTAAGAATAACAGCTATGCTCTCAAGAAGTGCTTAAAGTTAGAAGATGATGACTCAACATAAAGGTAAACGAATGGCCCTTCGCAGAGGAAAGCAGGGATTTAACATGTGCTAGAGCTTTTCATTTGTAAAACAGAGATAAAAATTTATTTTGAGAGGTGGTTGTTCTATGTCAACGACTAGCAATGGGGACTTGCTATCTTCCATAATAAACAAGTGAGAGCGGTTCCGAGTTCTTTGAAATTTTGGCACATTGGTGCTCTTTTATAAAGCTTTGGCACTCCTCCCCACCTTTTTCCTTTCTCAAACCATGGCTAACCGATTCCATCGGGTGCCCACCAACTTTCACATTCCATGGAGGAGTGTCTTTTTTCTTTCCTTTTAGAATTAGATTATAATGGTCTGACCAGCTCCCTTGCAAAATTAATGAAGAGCAGATGAAGCTGCCTAGTCGAGGGGTACTTAATTTAATATGGAAGATAGCAATTCTGACCACTACGTCCCCATGAGCTAAAAACAGTGGCACAAAATGACAAGTAGTTGAAAGTTTTGAAAGGTAGCACATGAAAATTTACTTGGAATGGCTTTCAAATACCATGCATAGGAATTTATAGTGGACTCTTTGGAAAACTTGGTTTTTGGTAATTGGATGCTCGAGTAGAGCTCATACTCAGTACAAGTGAAGGCTAGCAAAAGACTGGGAAGCGACAATCGAGAGAGCAATAACTATCATAATCATGCTTGCGACAAAACAAAATTAATATAGGCATAAAAATGATACAAAAACTCTGAGGCAATTTAGATCATCGAGGCTTAATTGACTTTTTGTTTAGTCATATGCATGCTTGGGCATGTGCCAAGTCGATTCAAATGAAACTTTTCAGAGGTGGATACCACAATAACATACCATATTATGAATAAAACAATGCATGCAAGCGTCTACATGACATGCTACAGACTATTAGTAAATTGAAACTGATCATAAGAAAGCAAGAACTACAAAGCATCCATTAGATAACATATACCTTACATAAACCGACTAAGCATGTCCACATGGATGAGTATATGTACAAAAATGAAAGCAAATAGAGTTCATACCAGCCTCTTACCACATCTCGGATTGTCATATATCATCATTATTGCTCTTCACTTGTGTGGCTTGAATAATATAAAGTGAATACCAAGCTCCAATGGAGTAACAGGAGACTGAACTCTGCAACAAACTTTACAAAACCGAAGAAGAACAACAAATATTTTTGGATTTTTCGATTTTTGAAACAAGAATGAAAGGAAATAGTGAACAAAGTGAAATATTTTTGGATTTTTCAAGTGGCAAACTGAAAATAGCAAGTAAAGCAACCCAAAGGTAGAAAACTAAAGAACCAAATAGAGAGAAACAACGGAAATATTTTTGGTCTTTTTGTGTTTTGGAAAGCAGAAGTAAGAACTTAGAACAATAAAGAAGGCAAAACATGGATATACAAAGGTCCGACAAAATATAATATGTAGATGAGTGCATCATCAGCGTACCTCCCCCCAAGCTTAGGCTTTTGGCCTAAGTGGAGATCAATTTCGATTCTGATAGCTGCCCCAGGCTGGTGGGTCATCATAGGTGTAATCGTACCCCGGCTCTCATGAAGATGAAGCTGATGGCGCATAATCATAATAAGGTTGCTCATATGGGAAATTCGCAATGTTGGAGGGCTGACCCGACTCCTCGGCGCCCTCCTCATCGTGCACAGGCGGTGGGTGCTCCTCTACGTACGCATCAAGCTCATCTTCCGTAAGCGACCATCCATTCCTGCGATCAAGGTTAAACAAAAGAGGTGCAGGCAAACGGACTGATCGATCAGTCTTTACTACCCTCCAGGTAGTCTTCTTGAAAAAGGTTAGCTCAAATGTTAAATTAATCAAACTAGCAGGAGGAGAAATAAACTTATGATGAATCATAGAATTAAGATCAAGTTTCTCCTCGGGGAACTACAGATCTAGAAAATGAGGTACTACACCATGAAAAGCTAATAGGCATGAAGCTATAAGTCCTCCACAGATTCCCCCTTTCTCACGGTTAACATCAAGACGGAAAGCTATTAAGGCACCCAAATGGTAAGTCCTATCACGCCTCAAAGTAGCAGCAATAAAAGCTAGATCATGGAGAGATAATTTACTTGCAGATTTCCTAGCAAGAACACATTTGGTAATGAAGAAGGCAAAATATCGAATGGATGGGAAATGAATATTTCGAGTTTTACCACTCTCTCCTGTGAAGCTTCTTCCTTGACAAATCTCCTCGTATAGTTCTAACAATGGCCTAGGTTGTCCCCTTATCTTCTCAAGCGATCCCCACTGTGGTACTCTAATAGCTGTACAGAAAACATCCAGAGGCAAGTCCACAGATTTGTTATAAATTTTATAATGAACCATGGGGTTAGAAGTGGACCAAATAAATCTGAAATCCTGCACCACAGACATTGTTAGTTTAACATATTGGGGAGGTTCACCCTCAACAAAATATTATAATCCTGCATTAGAGAGTAAGGTTTGAAAATCCTGCATAATTCCGGCAGCATTCATGAACTCTGAGCATGGATAGTGTGAGGGGAAGACCTTCTCTTCACGGTGAACTTTCATAACTTCATGCACTTCTAGTTCATGTTGAGAGAGTTGATAAGCATTCTCCTCCATTTCTGAAATTTTTAACAAACCTCACAAAATATGATTTTGAGACAAGCAAATGTAGGAAACTACTATAGTGGGTTACTAGAGAGCTAACATGCATCAAAATAACAATTCTAAGCAATAGAACAAGCATGCATACTCATTTATCATGTCACCTACAAAGCTAAAATACTCAAGAAATACTTTACCAAAAGAAATTCTACTTAGACAAGCGGAGGAGTCACATACCGGAGAACAAATGCTCCAAATTTCAGCAGAAATGTTGGGCTGAGCAAGGAGATCAAAAAATCGAGGTGAAGAACAGCAAGAACTCGGGTTTGAGCTGGGTGTGTCGTTGTTTTCGGGAGAGAGAATGTAACGACCCGTCTTTTTCTAAAGGCAAATCTCCTGTGTATCTGTGCCATTCCCTGGATCAGTAGATAGCACCACAGTACAAAATAAGTAATCATTGCAATAGCATCAATATTACAACGTAAATCTAGTTACATAGGTCTTCTACCTTATGAGTACACAGCATAACGCATAGTTGCAGTGGGCTTCCATCTTCATCAAGTGCCACAGGCAGACGTGTTGGAATGTAAGCTCGAGATCCTACTCCTGGTTCCTTACTCGAAATAAGACCTGCATGTTTGAATATGCAGCCCCAGAGGGGTCAGTACAATGATGTACTGGCAGATGACACATGTTTGGTGGCATTTTTGTGGAAAGACTAAAACTACATGACATTTGGCTGGTGGATCTCATAGGCTGATTTGCATAAAGCCAAATTTTATCCTATAATCCATTTTAATACTTTCTTTCAACAAATTTTTATTTTTCAAGGGTCAAGACAACCCCCATACACTACATACTGGCCGGTATGTAGTTCTGGGCGTAACTCAACAAAGTTTGGAACCTCAGGCACCACCACCCCTCGGAGTGTATGGACCTTAGTTCCGACCTAGGGTTTCTATACAAAATTTTAATAATTCAGAATCGGTGATGAGATTATTCCGTACATTCCATGTCTAGAGACTCAATTGTCCATAACCGAGGACACGGCTAATCGATTAGTTTAAAACACCTTGCAAGGGTTGTGCACTTTCACCTTACGATTCATTTTATGCCCATACATAAAATGAAACGAGACCTTTTAGAGGAGAGGGCAACTAACTGGCAAGATCCGCTCCCAACCTATAATTATTCTACCACCAACTTCTTGCACAAAGTTACACTCCCACATCTAATCAGTCAAGACAGAGCCCATAATGTCATAAGGCTGCACTGGAAGTACACTAAGCATGGAAGACATAGCCATCTCTTTGTTCCTGGGTGGCCATCCCGAGCGGTATTCTGTTCCCACATCCTCTTTATGAGGCTTGCGTCCCAGAACCCACCTACCTCACCTCATCTTATCAAACCATTCCACCCAGGTGTTTCATTTTAGTTGAAGTTCTTAACTTTTCACAAAACACTTTTCAAGTGATCTTAGCATGGCATCAATATTAACAAAGTATTTAGCATCCTATCAGGTGGGGTTTGAGGGATAGCTACACACTACTAGGATCTAAGCATTTGATAAACAGTTGCGTAAAACACCTATCATGCATACTACAAGAGGTGAACAACTAATGCATAAGTAAAAGGGGTGGGGGAAATATGTGTGTCACTTGCCTTTTTGAAGATCGCGACGTTTCGCTTCTCTCAACTAAGCACGTAGCTCTTCGCACAAACTATAGCACAGAAATAACATAACATAAACAATCCATACAAACACAATCAAACAAATCAAACAATTGAAAGGTGTTTGTTTAACAATTTTAGATTTATTGAGATGTTATGATAGAAAGATATGGCAAAGGAAATATGATTTGTGAGATATGAATCGGAGAGCTTAGTTGGGAGAGATCAATATGATTTGAGAGAGAATTGGACTAGGCAATATAATTGATTGAAGTTTTATGCTTTATTAAAGCATGTAAGAGTTTTAGGAATAGCTCATGTAAAATAAATTACACAAGATTCAAATTGTGCAACTACAACACTATTGAGTAAGTGTGACAACAATTACTCTTAAATAGCATCTATTGCACTTAGGAACTAGGCTAGGTTTTTAAGAATGCTTGAATTACTCAATTAGCACATTTGCAAGTTGAATAGTTCAATACATGGACAAGATTAAGTAGGCATGGGATTGGATATGGATGATTGATATTTGAGGTCATGGCTCAAATGGTTCATTGATCAACATGGTGTATAACACATACTACGGTATGGGTCATAACAACACCACATTAACAAAATCTAGGTTTGGGATGGATTCATATTCTACTCAAGTAGCACAATGGCAATTTGAATATATATGAATTAGACAATATATAATGAGTGAGATCTTTATGCTTTATTAAAGCATATTGAATCTTGGAATATCTCATGTGGGTAAATCACATAAGAGACAAAATAGTGCAATAGCAATACTATTGAATAAGTGTAACAACAATTATTCTTAAATAGTATATATTACACTTAGGCAATGGGCTAGGATTCTTATAACATTGAAGTACTCAATTAACTCAAATGCAAATTGAATAGTTCAATGCAAGGCTAAGATTGAGTAGACGTAATTAAATGGCTATAGGTAAAGGATAAGGTTTAGGAATGACTTATGTGAATAGATTCACAAAAGTATTGAATAATGCAACATAACACTACTGAATAAAGTGTGACAACACTTATTCATAATAGTATAGGTTACACATGGGCTTGGGCAGGAGTTGGGGATATATTGATTTACTCAATTAACTCATTTGTTAATTGAATAGTTCCACACACGAAATCAGGATCAAGTGGACAGATGATTGAGTATGGGTAGATAACATTTGAGATTATGGTTTTAGGTTCCTAATGAGTAAATGGGATTGGGTTAAGTACTATGATGTTGATTTGATCAATACCATAGTAGCAAAGGTAGAAACTAAGATTGATAGTATCACACTTTACTCAAATGACACATTTGTAATCTGAATAAGTGGGTACTATGTAAGATAGGTCTAAGTGAATATGATCTTGATCAAGATGTTGTTTAGATAGCATCGATGACTAGGTATAATCATAGGATTTGCTAATGGTAGAAGGAACCATTACTGAACAGAAATAGAAATATCTATATAGGAATACTCAAATTCTCATATTAGAATTTGAATAATTGTGACATGGTTCAAGAAATTATGGGAGTGATGCTACTGGATAGCTTGCAGTAATACGAAGTCACTGCAATTGGAATCACTCAAAAATAACTTATAGAAATTGAATTATCACTGAAATAGTGATTTGGACAAATTTGAATGCACAAAGTTTGTGCACGTATCAAATTTGGATTTTCTTGATCCTATGATGTTCTAAAAGTTGAGAGGATTCCAAAGATTATAAATTTGTAATTTTTGGACATCTAGAATAAAAGATATGGATTAATCATGCTAACAGAGAGTTTGATTCCAATTTGAAGATAGTTTCAAATTGAACCCATAAAATATGAAGTTTTATTGCACTACTGGATTCTAGATGTTCTAAGGATTCCAACGGTATATTGTTTGCAATTTTTGGACCTACAGAACATTAGATATGAATTTTGCAAGATTGGAATGGAATCTGATTTGAAATTCTAAATCGAATTCGTTTTAAAACAGAGGTCGACACGTGGCAGATCCTGATAGGGCGATACCGGTTCGTTTGGATCGGTGATGTGAGCCGCTGGATCTTATGCGATCTGCACGGCTGAGATCGGTTGATACCGCTTCAGTTAAGTGGTCTGTTATGGACCACTGGATCCAGATCCAACGGTGCAAAAGAAAGGAGAGGGGAGAGGCTCACCTCGGCTAGGGTTCCGGTGAGGTCCGCCGGCGAGGCGGCCAGGTAGGTGACTCCGGCGAGGTTCTGGCCACTTCTGAATGGCGGCGATACCACGACGGGCTTCGGGAGGTCAAGGAGAGCTCGAGTGCGTGGTCGGCTTCCTCGATTGCTTCCAGATGCGGAAGGGGGCGACGACTGGAGATGCGGGCATCTCGGAAACGTGCACGCCGCCGTCGATCGTTTCCAGGAGAGGGAGAGGGAGATGGCTGGAGCGGCTATGGGCGGCGGTGTGCTTCGGCCGTTGGTCGATTGCGTCGTTCCGCTGCAGATACGATGAAGGAAACTAGTCAGGGAGGAGCGCCAGAGGAAAATAAGAGAGAGGGGAGGGAATAGAAGGCGTGGGGATGCTTCACTGCACGGAAAATCGGCGAGGATGGGCTGCTGCCCTGCGGAGCTCCGGCGATCAATTTCGTCGGCCTGGCGGCGTAATATAGAGGGGAAAGAGGGGGGAATAGGAGAGGAGGGCGAGGGTATTTATAGGAGAGGGCACGGAGTGGCCGTTGAGGTCTCCAGGGAGCGGGATCGTGGGCGAGATCAAGACGACGGTTTCCAGTGAGAGGAAACGGCTAGGGGTTGAAGAGGACCCTGACGAGTGGGTCCCACTCGTCAGCGGGGAGAAGGGATCATACCCCTTCGGGTAAGTCCGGCTGGGCCTCGGGCCTCTTTCGTGACTGGGCCGAAATAGTCCCCTGGGGCCCTTCTACTATTTTTGATTTCTTTTCTCCTTTTCTATTTTCTGGTTTTTCTTATTTCCTTTCTAGAATTTGCATATTGAATCCAAATCAAGCCAAACCAATTTCATAAATTTTGTAAAATTCACAGAAAGGTTTTAAACCAATTTGAAACATATTTTCTGAACCAAAACAAGATTTTTAATTAAAGGTTTAAGTTGAGCCTAATGGCTTTGCTTGCATAAAATAATAGAAATAGAGTTTGAAATCGATTCTTTCTAAAATATTAAAATAATAGTTTATAAAATAATGATTGAAAAACACACTCAAATATGGTTTGAAAAAGAAACCCATATTGAATAAAGCAAATTTTGTAAAACCATCTTTTGCAAGCAAGCTTGCATAAAGCTGAATAGGGTTTGAATAAAGGAGAATGAAAATAACATTTTAATACTTGTTCTTTCTCAAAGAAGTTCTTCAAGAAATAAATAGAGGATTTTAAATAGTTTTCAAACAAAGCTTTCAAATAAACTCAAAAAGTTTTAAATCCCTGTGAATTTTCAATCAACACAAGCAAAATAAAAACGAAAATTTTCCCCCAAAATTTGATAAAATCTTGGGTCGTTACAGAGAAAGAGCAGGGGAGGAAGAGATAAGTGAGGGGCCAGGTGGGGCCCTCTCACACCAGGATGGCGCGGCCAGGGCTGGGCCGCGCCACCTATGTGTGAGGTGGCGTGGCAGCCCCTCCTGGTGCCTCGCAGGTGTCTCTCTGCCCCAATTTTGACATAAAAATTTATAAAGAATTTTCTGGAATTTTTCGAGAAACTTTATTTTCGAGGATTTTTTAGAAATTGGCATATCGATAAAAATTCAGAAAAATGAGGATAAAATGATTTCAAGCAAATCAAAACCAAGCATGCAGCAGCTCTGAGATACTCTTAATCATGTAACTAAACTGAAGGAATAAAATTGATGAAAGTAAATACAAGTGAGGTGGAATGGATGCGGTGAAAACGAAGTTTCGTTCATATAAAATCACTTTGTTAACAAGGTTGATCAAGTCTTGTTCCCAAACTTTGATAGGTATAGTCCCAACCATAACAATTTTATATTCTTCCTTGGGCTTTCGCTCTGAACAAATAATTTGACCAACTTTGATGGTCTCAACATGCTTGATTGAACTTAGAGCATTCTTCCTATCAATCTTCTTGGGAAAATAAATCGTATACTCTTTGTCATTAACATTAAAAGTGACTTTTCCTTGATTGCAATTAATAACAGCACCTGCAGTATTTAGAAAAGGTCTCCCAAGAATAATAGACATATTATCATCTTCAGGCATTTCCAACACAACAAAATCAGTTAATATTAGACAACTATTAGCAACTTGAACAGGAACATTTTCACATATACCAATAGGAATAGTAGTAGACTTATCAGCCATTTGTAAAGATATATCAGTTGATACCAATTTTTCTAGATCAAGTCTCTTATAAAGAAAAAAGGCATGACACTAACTCCAGCCACCAAATCACATAAAGCAGTTCTAACATAGTTATTTTTAATGGAGCAAGGAATAGTTGGTATACCTGGATCTCCAAGCTTCTCTGGGACTTTACCATCAAAAGAATAATTAGCAAGTAAAGTGGAAATTTCCTCATTAGGAATTTTCCTTTTGTTAGTGACAATATCTTTCATATACTTTGCATAAGGAGGCATTCTAATAGCATCAGTCAAAGGAATTTGCAAAAATAAAGGTCTCATCCATTCTCAAAACCTGTTGTAGTGTTCTTCTTCCTTGGACTTGTGTTTCTTACTAGGAAAAGGCATTGGTTTCTGTACCCAAGGTTCTTTCTCTTTACCATGCTTGTTGGCAATGAAGTCTTCTTTGGTGTACTTTGCACTTTTATCAATCTTTTCTGGTTCTTCTTCAACTTCTTATTTATCGGAAGCATCTCCTGGTTCAGTTTCAGCATCAGAAATAGAAACACTGTTAGGATCTTTACCTGCATCAGAGGATTCTGCGGTTGTTTTATGCTTCTTCTTCTTCTTCTTAGAAGGAATATCATCACTTGCAGTTCGTTGAGAATCTTGCTCGACCCTCTTAGGATGTCCTTCAGGATATAATGGATCTTGAGTAGCAGCGCCACTTCTTGTGCGTATTTCACATGCTTGCTTCTCTCTTGCGGCATTAACTAGCAAGTATTTTTGCACCTTGGTAAGCTGATCAATTTGTGTTTGAACCATTTGAAAATGTTTAACAAGTATCTTCACATCTTTGGCGGTTCTCTCCACAATATCCTGCAACTTGTTAATAGCTCTAGAATTTTCCAACAAATGATTATGCACCATTCTATTAAAATTTTCTTGCTTAACAATAAAATTATCGAACTCATCTAAGCATTGATCAGGAGGTTTAGAATAAGGAATATCTCTTTCATCAAAGCGTTGGAGAGAGTGTACCTCAATAGTAGATGAGTGAGGGATTGGCTTACATAATTCTTCTATGGGAGGTAAATTCTTCACATCTTCGGCCTTAATAACTTTCTCCTTAAGAGATTTCTTAGCTTCCCTCATAACTTCATCATTTAATTCAATCATCTCTCTCTTCTTCGGCGTAGGCTCTGTAGATGGCGCATGGGTTGGTGCTGGTGTTGGCTCGACTAAAGTCCAATCATCATGATTCCGGCTTATTTTAGCCATTAATTCTTCAGCTTCAGCCGGAGTTCTTTCCCTGAAAACACAACCAGCACAACTATCCAAATATGACTTAGATTCATCCATTAGTCCATTATAAAATATATCAAGGAGTTCATTTTTAGGCAATGGTTCTTTAGGCAAAGCTCTAATTAAAGAACAAAACCTTGTCCAAGATTCAGGCAATATCTCTCCTTTTCCCTGTTCAGAATCAAAGATTTTCTGCACAGCAGCATGTTGAGCACTAGCAGGAAAATATTTCTGAAAGAAAGCATTAACCAAAGCAATAGGACTAGTAAGAGATCCAGGAGATAAGCTATTAAACCAAGTTTTAGCAGCATCTTTCAACGAGAAAGGAAAAAATCTTAGCAACAAAGTAAGTGTGGAGCTTAATATCATCAGAAAACAAATTACTCAAAGTAGAAAGCTCATTCATGTGCCCCATAGCACTCTCATCTTTAGTACCACAAAAAGGAGTTTTCTCAACAATAGATATGTAAGATAAATCCAAAGAGAAATCATAATCCTTGTCTCTAATATTTATGGGAGAAGCAGCAAACTTAGGATCAGGAGACAAATTATATCTAACAGAACGTTTTGCAAGAAGTTCTCTAACATTACCAGCATTATGAGCAGCACGTGCTTCAGCAATAAAATCATCATTAAGCTCAATATAAGCATCATCATCATAATCATCACTAGGACATTCCCTAGACTCAGGTGAACTAACAGGTGTAACAGTGGTGTTTCCCAACTTAGCTCTAGCAATAGTAGCATCTAAAAAGGAACCTAGTGAACCACCCTCATCAAGCACAGTAGAAGCATCATCTAAATTATCAGTGGCATTTTCAATCTCAGCAGAAGTAGTAGCAGTAGCGTGTGGGTGTGGTGGTGTAAGCAACTTACTCATAACAGATGGCGAATCAAGAGTAACAGAGGTGTTGAGAGTCGTACCTCTTCTTGTAGTGGATGGCAATATAGGAACTTTTCCATCATGAGGTTTACCCATGATGAAAAGGATTGCAGCGAACAATATGAATACCAAGTGAACTTACAAATAAAGCTATGCTCCCCGGCAACGGCGCCAGAAAATAGTCTTGATGACACACAAGTATAGGGGATCGCAACAGTCTTCGAGGGAAGTATTACCCAAATTTATTGATTCGACACAAGGGGAGCCAAAGAATATATGTAAGCCTTAACAGATGAGTTGTCAATTCATCTGCACCTGGAAACAGTCTTGCTCGCAGTGGTTTATCAGTGGCAACAGTTTTATAGTGGTGACAGTAGTGAAACAGTAACAGCAGTAGTAAAATAGCAGCGGTAATAGTAACAGTAGTAAACAGTAGGAACAAATACTATAGGCATAGGGATGGATTACGGGCGTTGCATGGATAAGATAATTCATGAAATCAATGAGACATGGGCATTGCAGATAAATAATGATAAAGCATCCTAGTACAAACAATCATAGGCATGTGTTCCGTATATAGTCGTACGTGCTCACAAGGAGAAACTTGCACGACATGTTTTGTCCTACCAGCCTGTTGCAGCAGGGCCTCAAGTGAAACTACTGGTAATTAAGGTACTCCTTTTAATAAAGTACTGGAGCAAAGCATTAGCACTCGGTGAACACATGTGATCCTCACATCATAGCCATCCCCTCCGGTTATCCCAATTTCTGTCACTTTGGGGCCTCGGGTTCCGGACAACAATATGTGTATAGAACTTGTAGGTAAGACCATAAACAACAAGTATCATCATAGAAATAATAACATGTCCAGATCTGAAATCATGGCACTCGGGCCCAAAGTGACAAGCATTAAGCACAACAAGTTGCAACAATGTCATAGGCACTAAATAAAGATACTAGGCACTATGCCCTAACAATCCCATATCAAATTACATGAATGATCTCATCCAATCCCTACCATCCCCTCACCTACAGCGGGGGAATTACTCACACATGGATGGGGGAGTCATGGATGGTCGATGGAGTGACGTCGGTGATGATGGTGATGAAGATCTCCTTCAAATCCCCGTCCCGGCAGGGTGCCAGAATGGAGTTTCTGGTTCTGAATCGCGGTTTCTGATGGCGGCGGCGCAGCGGAAGTCTATCTGGGAAAAACGCCGTCTCCCCGATATTATTATGTCAGGGGGTATATGTAGGCGAGAGGGGATGTCGAGAGGGCTGCTGGGGCCTCCTCACGCCAGGGCGGCGCGGCCAGGGCTGGGCCGTGCCACCTGTGTGTGAGGGCCCCTCGAGCCTCCTCTCCGTCCCGTCTTCTGGCTCCGTGGGTCTTCTGGTGAAATAGGATTTTTGATGATTTTTCCCGAATTTTTACTGAAAGTTGGATTTCTGCACAAAAACGAGACACCAGAGCAATTCTGCCGAAAACAGCGTTAGTCCGTGTTAGTTGTATTCAAAACACACAAATTAGAGGAGAAACAATAGCAAAAGTGTTCGGGAAAGTAGATACGTTTTGGACGTATCAAGACACCACTAGTGAACTGTGGACCCCGGTCCTATTTCCATCATATTGCTATCACCTGTTTACTTTACTCGCACTGTTTACTTTACTCGCATACTTCTACTGTTTTCCACTCGATACGCTCATACCCTTTGTTTCAAGCAAACCGGTGAGATTGACAACCTCATCGTAAGTTGGGAACAAAGTACTTGGTTGTGTTGTGTGCAGGTTCTACGTTGCTACTAGCTGAAGACGCGCTAACTCGTTTTATCATGAAACGGTGCCCTTGTTGGAGTGTCACTAGGCTATCAAGCATCACCTTCAGTCGTACTGTCTGCTCTTCTCCTGACCGATTAAACCTTGGTTTCTTACTGAGGGAAAAGACTTGCCGCTGTGCTCATCATACTTTCCGCTTAGAGTTTCCCAACTGTCTGGCCATAATCATCATCAACTACACGCCAGCCATCACTATTTCACTAGTGGTGCATGTGAACGTTGACTACATGATACTTCACCATTTATGGGCCTAGTGAGATGCATTGTGTATTTGGATACCAATTGTGGGGTTGCTGGAGTGACAGAAACCTAAACCTCCATTGGGAAACCACTGCACCAGGGAGCGTAGGATCTTAGAGTTTAAGGCTGTAGTTAGATTTATCTTAACTACTTTCTTGTATTTGCGGATGCTTGCAAGGGGTATAATCACAAGTGTGTATTTATCCTAGTAAGGGTAGTGCGCTAGCACAGGTTCACCCCCATAATACTTATCAAACCAATAAATATTATTTAGCGGCATGAAGCGAAAGCACTTGACAGAAACTCCCGTGTGTCCTCGAGAACATTTGGTTATCATAAGTTACACAACCGGCTTGTCCTTTGCTCTAGAAAGGATTGGGCCACTTGCAGCAATTACTGTTACTATCTTTTATTTACTCATACTTTATTTATTTGCATTACCAAATACCCCTGAAAACCCGTTTGCTAGTATTTACAGTGAATCCTTGATCAAAACCACTTGTCAACACCTTCTGCTCCTCGTTGGGTTCGACACTCTTATTTATTGAAAGTACTACGATATACCCCGTATACTTGTGGGTCATCAAAGCCCAGATCAAATTCTTTCGCACCAGTACGACTTCAACATCTAAACTTGGGCAAGCTGGTCGGTTCCTTGCCCTTGAATCTACAAGTCCTGTGTTCGATTCCAATGATCCGTGGTTTAAATTCCAATTTTTTTTACGTGTATGTCAATCTGACAGGTGGGCTCAGCCCGTCAGCCATTGTTCCCGCCACTTCAGCGATCCCTGCCGTGTCAGCACCCAGTCAGCTTCCTCTGGCCCCGCCGGTCAGCGACTCGGGCTGAAATCTCTTTCGGTGAGAAAAATCCCGACCAATTTCTCTGTTTTCTGAATATTGCTGCAAGTGTGCATATCTTGCAAAATTCGTATCTTTTAATCTATAACTTGAAATACAAAGTATTTTATATGAAAGTTTATCAGAAAAATGTGTAGAATATGAATATGCCATCCATAAACCTGTTTGTATCTTGCATCATATAGTGACATGGTAATTTGCATATCACCTATAATAACATATGGAGTAATTGGGATATGCCAAATATGGTTTCCCCACTTCATTTAATTTTGTGTAGCTCACCCATGCCTTGTTTTGCCATGCTAAACAATAATTAAAGTACCGTGTAGCAAAACAACTTGAACCTTAATTATGTGCATCGGGATTCCGATTCCGCTTAATTTTGCTAAGTTGCATTGCATCATAATTGTCATGTCATGCATACATGCTCCACATGATCATGCCGAATATTTTGTCATAGTAGTAAGTGTTGCATCCATTGTTTGTTGTAGTGATTTGCTTCTTCCCGGATAGGACACTTCATGGTGTTGTGAGCAACGACAAGTTCTTCGGGTGTTCTTCGACCTTCTTTGCAGGCGAGCCCTTTTCTCTCTACCCATTTAATACTTTTGCTCTCGCTAGCTCTATATTCTAGCCTTGTGTCGCGATGCTTTTGTTTGAGTCACGTGTTCTATTCACTTGTTGATCCAAAGCAAAGCCATAGAACCTTCCATACATCCTATTAACTGTGTGCTTGTTGTTCGAGTTGGCCTTGCGAGTCGTAGGCATGTTCAGGTTGTTTCAAGTGGTGTTGTCTTATTGGGTTGGGAAAGTTATCACATGCTCTACCTTTTTGGATATATGTTGTTGGAGACATTCATGGCTTAATTTAATGTTATAATTAAAATTGAATTAAGCAGAGGCATCGGTGAGTCATTTTGCCGGTTTCACGACGGCTCACTTGTGTCCCCTAGGATCCCGAAATCGCATGAACTGTTCTGAGACTGAGCGCTCTAACCATACGTGGGTATGCTTCTGGGCCTCCCCTCGATCACTGCCGGAATCTACATACTTGTCCAGTGGCCACAACTAGTTCGCGGTGTTTCCATTTGGTTCTTGTCGAGCGTGCAGCTCTTGTTTCTTATGGTCCGATTTTATTTTGGGGGAAGCCCAAGAGTGCCTTGTAACCCCTTGTTTCTGCACGCTCGTGTAGGTGCGGGACGACTGCAGGTGGGCACCCTCCCCAGTGTGAGGTTCCAGCCCATTATGCAGCGCTGGCGCAAACAGCTAAGTCCGTTCGGAGATTCGGCCGGACTCTTGATACGAGTTAAACTTAGTTAGGTGGCTTCCTGGACTTGTTTGTAGTGAAGGAGAGTGCGAGTCGTGACCTCCTGCCAGCACACCATCGGAAGTGTGCTTTATCATGTGGCATTAAGGGGTGCACGTGCGTTTGGGTATATTTGGGCACCCCTGCAGGGTTAAATCTTTTCGAAAAGTCGTGTCAGTGGTTATGGACGACTTGGAGCTGTACTACTCGATCATAGAACAACTTGCACCCGCTATTTCAATACTAATAAACTTGTGTAGTAAGCTAGCACAACTACAACAATAAACCTGCAATAAAACTTGGTAAGCGTGTGAGTGCCTTTGATACTTGCTTCTTCGCTCGGTCACGAGGAGGTGATTCATCGGTTGGGTTATGTTTGGTGTTAGTTTCTAGTTGGTTACTTTTATGCGTTCTCTTATCTTATTCTATTTAGACGAAAGTTGTAGTGTGTCTCTGTAGTTTAGTGCTTTTTTGCCGCTAAGTCCACCATATAGCCCGTAGGCGAGCATAGCTGAATTCCAGTCTTGCGAGTACGTGCCTCGGTACTCACCCTCATTTTTTTTCTTTTTTCCTTTCTCTTTCTCCCTCCTTTTTCGGCAACCATTGGCCCAATCTTCACAGGTATGGGAGCGACGATGTTAGCAAGATTACCCTTCCGGCTTAGCCTGGGCAGGGTTATGGACGCCATCGTTTATCTTCACGCCTCTTAGGCCCATTTGTATTCTTGTCCGTACTCGGATACTATTTTACTTTATGTATGATTTGGATCTTTGTATGTATATTTGGATCTTGACTCGTGGAGTCTTCGTTATTATATATTCTTTTGAGGGTTCCATCATGAACTTTTGTAATGTTACTATCTTGATTTCACCTACATCGCGTGCATGTTATTTGTGCACGGGGCGCTTGGTGGTGCGTTTCCAAAGCGACATCGTGCGGATCGCGGCGGAAGCGCTATCATCTGCAAGGTGCCGATTTTGGGGCGTCACAGTAGGCCACGATAGTGAGTAGGACATTCTTGACCACTCTCAAGCATTTGGCCCACTTTTAACATCACTTAGAATGAAAGGCAGACAATGGCAATGCCCCCTCAAACCGACCGCGGCAAAAAAAGCATTGTCCTTGGATGCGACTTATCACGACATAATTATCTGCCGGTAAGTGGTCTAACATGACACATATCAGTCCGCTGCCCTTGATAGCTACCTGGAAAAGTCCATCTACCGAAAAATACTCTTGGTGATTTTTTTTGCTTATGTCGGTCAAAAATTAGCCGGGCACGTGGGGCTTTTTGTAATGTACAGGGAGCGCTGCGTTTGGAATCTCCAATGACACTTCCACATCAATGTTGGTGAGATCAATCTAGATGCAATATTGTTATTGCATCTCCATACACAGATCATGGGTGGTTCATGTACGACGGTTTTTTTGTTTTACATGCACGCAACCCTACATTATGAAGAACAATGTCTGGGGTGTCGGGCTCTCATTCCCGCTGAAATGGCTTCGATTGGACCTCGGTGAACTCTACACCAGTAGCAGCTATCTTGCTTGTCCCCCTATTGGGATCTCACTCCCGTGCTACTGTGCGACGACTGCAGAGCCCGTGTTCGTCAAGGACTTGTCCTACTACAAGCTAGTAATCAATGCAATAGCAACGAGAGGCAGGCGACACAGTGGTGTTGCGACAGTAGGCTGATGTTGCTTCTAGCGGTAGCTTCTGGTGCTACAAAGGAATGGCGGCAGTGCTTAGGGGGGGGGGGGGGGGGGTGTCGGTGATGCTGCAAGTGTTTGGCAGCGCTCCTACCAATGGTGCTCCATTTCGCTACAAGCGGGGGAGAGGGGGTCGCATTTTGGGATTTTGCGGCGGCCAACGGGGTTTTGTTACGTACTCATGTTCTTTGCTAAATTGTTGTTCTCCAACATCTGCGATGCTTTTGTATATTTTAACCTATTGTTGAAATTTATTTGCAAAGACTCTACAATAACATAAATATTTCTGTCAAGGACGTGTCGAACTTTTTTGGGTCTCACAATTCTTTTTCTTGTATTTTTTATCAAACTAGTTTTCGCTACAATGAAGCAAAAAAATGAAAGTTTTTCTACGTAAAAGCAATTGCTGATTTTGCCGCAAAGTTGGACAAGTCAATAAGAAAAGAAAAATTGACCAGAACTCCTAGCACGCCCTTTTTAACTCGTTCATGAGAGCAGAAACCAAAGAAATCTTTAACAAAAAGCACCAAACCAAGAACTCAATTTTTTTTATGTTTCGACATCACCTCGATTTTTTGTTTTCTATTTTTTTAGAAAATAGAGGGGCAATATCCCAGCTCCATTTATTATCAAAAGAAGCAGAGTAACAATGTAGCATGCAAGGAAAACTGACTTAAATTTCCTAGCTAAGTTTTCACTACTTATTACAGGGTTTTCACCCAGGATTGCAAAGAGAGGCATGTTGAAAGGACACAGATGTCGCCTAAAGGGGGTGAATAGGCAATATCAAATTTTACGAACGGCTTGAACATAAGCGGAATTAAACTAGCGTTTATTTTATCAAACACATCTCCATCTCTATCTCCATCTCCATCTCCATCTCCACTACTTATAAAAGCAAGAACTTGTTGGGATACATTTGATCTCAACCCTGAAACCTTACTGATCCTACGGTCAAAATTGCTCCAATGTTGAGCTAACTCAACACAGTTTCAAAACCCGCACGTACCTGTCCGCTCAATTAAAGGAGGAAGGAAAGAAATCGCTCAGAAAGGAAAGAAATCGCCAAAACTACGGATCCTAACCATCGCCCAAACTACGGATCGTGACATCGTCCGCCTCCAGCCGCAGCTTTGCCGCCGTCCAGACGCCCCCTTGTCGCCACTCACCACCCAGCCACCGCCCAGCTGCCGACGCCCAGCCGCCGTCCTGCCGCCGCCTTGCTGACGGCCAGCCGTCGTGTTGCCGACGCCCAGCCGCCAAGCTGCCGAGACGCCGGTCACTGCCGAGCTGTCGACACCCAGTTGCTGATCTTCCGTCGTACCTATTGCCGGCGTCGCCTACGAAGGTCCACCACCCCGACTTCTCAACTGCGGGTGAGCAATGAAAATGTCAGCTTAATATTGATCTATTTTTGGCCAATGTACTGGTATAAGCATTGTAGTTGTACATACCGTAAAGATATGTGCATATTAATACAGTTTCATACACTGTACTGATTATGTTTTGCAGGGAGGAATACCAAATAATATGTCACGGGTCCATACTACAAATTTTTAATTGTGAATCATGCGTGCCATCTGGCAAAGCTAGATATTATATATTAAGTCCTGCACTACAGAAATCTTTGTTTCTGAGGATATACAGTACCGAATTCCTATGAGGGAGTGGATATAGCATCTGCAAGTATGACATAAGATCTTCTTAGAATTTCTGTTTGTTTTTCTTATCAATACTTGGGCAATGGAGTACCCATGTTATCTAAAGAACTAAATAGGAGCATCAATTGTACTTTTTCTAATGGATACTGATATTATGTATGCAATTTAAACATGGTCACATTTTAGATGTTCCCTTTTCATCTTGGCTTGTCTGAATTGAAGTATCCTTTTTTCCTTTTATTTTTATCTTTGCAGTCTTGAAAATGCTGGTGGAATTTCAGAACAACAAATTTAGATGTGTGAGGTCTGTTTGGGGGCTTTTACACTGAAATATAAGCCACGGAAGTTTATCCTCTTTGGGAGTTAGCTACTAGGTATTGTTTCTGGTGAATTTTCCTTTTTAATGGGCCTGAAGCTATTTAATGTCCAAATTATATAGCTACTTACACTAGATAAAAGAAGGTATCCAAATGTTTATTTTTTTGTTGGTTTCATGTTACAAAACTAATCCATACTACCGGCAAACATGCCGTGGTCAATAATTGCCCTGCAGATACCACTGATCCTTGATCCTGATGAACAATTGCAACAAAAAAATGTAAAGGAAAAAGCAGTCAAAGTTGGTATGCATGACTTCCTGATGAGAAGAAAGCAGCGTACCTAGAGAAGCAGCGAATATCCCGCGAACAAAAGAAGGATGCCGCTCTCAGTTCCAATGTGGCTAACCTGGGAGGATCAAGCCCATTGTTGTAATGATATGAAGTGGTGTTGCTACAAAGGTAACCATGAATCGAAATGATGTGCAACACCTAATGGACAAGCACAAAGGTAACCATGAATCGTTTCTACAATTTCTCAACCTACGCCAATGCTAAGTGGTGTTGCTACAACAAGGTGATGCATGATGCAAAAGATGAGCAGATGACTCATAATATGCCAGGTGCTGCAGCTCATGGACAAAAATCTACGCACATGGTTACCCATCGACCAGACTCCAGAGGCACCACCTACAAAGCGAGGTATTGGTATTTACCCTTGTTTTGTAACCATGAAGTTATGTTCAATTGTCACATATTCTGATGTAGCCTTCCAAGAGAACTCAGTTTGTGTAAAATTTATATTATAATGCAGATCAAAAAATGATAGTTCAAATGTAGCCTTACAAAAGAACTTGGATAAACATAGCCTCTTGGAAACTTGTAAATATTGAATATCTGATAAATATAGTAGACACGCCCAGATGCAAACTCAATGGCTGCATCAAACTGGTTCACATCGGACCTGCAGTGTCATCGTGTTAAGAATAATCTCAAAGCCATGGGATTGTATAGAGCAATGATCAATAGCAACAACAAAATAAGTAAGGAAAAATTACAAGTAAATGATGTATATCTGAACTGAAAAATATACTGACAACTCAAAAAGATATTGAACCCTACATCTCTGATTGTGAAGAAGTTTTTATGTTCAGTAAGGGTGCATTTAGTTTTAAAAGGATAGCAGTATAGCACACATAAAACAAATAATCTGAGAAAGGCTGTATTACATCGTGCTGCTACTGGATTTACTAAAAGATACTAAAATTATCAGCTACTGGTTTTACCTAAAAGAACAAGTAAAGCTAGGAGACATTTTCCTTTAATCAGTGCATTCATGACTACCCTTCAGAATAGTAGAATAGTACGTTCATGCTATGTTAGAAGGACCATACAAGTTTGTGCAACTAAAGAAGACATACCAAAGAATGAACTTAATAAGTCTAAATAAAACAGTGGTGAAGGCTGTCAATATATACCAGCTATTGATGCTTAACAAAGGCGAGTAAACTGCCAAGCAACTGATGCTTCACTGCACACCGGACTATGTGTTTGCCTCTGCTGGACACTAGATGGATACTTCAACCAGCAGTTAAACAACTCATTCTACAATTAAACGATAATTATTGGTGAGTTTAGTGAGAATGGAAGAACTAATATAGACATAATTATGCGTAATGCACACTCGATCTAGAGCAAAATATCACAGAGCACCAACGACAGCAGTGAGCAGAGCGCACAACAACTACAAACAGAACCATGACCGCCTCTTCTCTTCGGCAAAGCACGCGCGCATGTGCGTACCCAGGTGAGGAAGAATAGGAAGAGCCCGAGGCGGCTGTGGTGGGCGAGGGACTGGAACAGGAATGGCGACCCGGCTGGGACCCCAACCTGCTGCGCCCCCGGCGGCGCGAAGACCTGCATGAGGTGGCACATCGCCATCCTGTGCGGCGGCAGCTCCAGCAGCGTCTCACCGCCCGCGGATGCCGCCTCCTTCGCCCCCTGCCCCACATCCGCGAACACGTTCATGGCGTCGCCGCGGACGAGAACGACGTCGTCGTCAGAAATTGAAATTGTTTTGCTGGAGAGCGGAGACGTCCCCACTATCGGCGCCTAGCGCTGGGTTGCCTCCTATGATGCCAAGCTCAAGCGCCTCCTTGGGCACTTTGTCGCCCGGATTCGACGAGGATGGGCAGAGAAGAGAAGGGGCGTGCGAGTCCATGCGTCGCCGATGGGGACGAAGAGGAGGGGCGGCCTGAACAAAGGAATGGAGACAGGGGCAGGGGAGGTGGAGAGGGGGTGCGGGGCCTCAGGAGCGGTGGGGAATGAGGCTGGAGAGAGAACTAGAGAGTGTCTGAGGTCCGATTTTTCTTCTTCTTTTTTCTGAGTTGGGCATATACATTATTTGATTCAGATGTGCATTGCACACTCTTTGGTTAGTAAAACAAGCTAAGGTGTAGCGCACACTCTAATTGTGATTTAGGCAGCAATGCCCATGTAATCACAACGTGCTGCTTTCAAACAAAAATAACTTTTATACAATTTTTTTATTATTGAATACAAATTAAGATTTGTGTCAACAAAAATTTGTAGGAGAGAGATAGAAAAGAAACAACGCTAAAAGAGAGAGTATGAGACGTGCGTTGCACATGCACGCTTACTAGTAAAACTTAAATAAACTAGGCTCACCTATGTGCACCAACAACTTATGCTAAGCAATACAAGTAATAAGGTGATAGCAAGATATATATATATGACTTCAATCACGAAGGCTATCACAACGTAAAGTGCATAAGTCAAGAGCTTGGGAATATGAATAACCGAGGCACGTGGAGACCATGATGTATTCCCGAGTTCCTCCCTTGAAGGAGAGTACGTCTCGTTGGAGGGGTGTGGTTGCCACAAAGGCCTAACCAACGCCACAAAGGCCTCACCCTATTCTCCGGTGAACTTTTGCCACAAAGGCCTAGTTTACTTTTCCACTAAGGGGTTCCTCAAGGCAGAACTGGGTCTTTATATAAAGCTTGGGGCACACATCCACAACTTAATTGGAGGCTCCCAAGAATAGCCACCAAGGTACCATAAAGCCACAAAGCCATCTAGGGTTCCAAGAACCAAAGAGTAACAAGCTTTTTACTTTCACTTCCACGAATCTCTGAGGAGAACTCAAACCGATGCACCAAATACAATGGCAAGAGCACATAAAGTGCTCAAATCCTTCTCACCTAAATCTCACCAAAGCAACTAATGCTATGGAGAGATATGAGAAGAAGAACCAAGGAAATCCACAAAGAACTCCAAGATCAAGATCCGATAGGTTCCTCTCACTTAGAGGAGAATGTGATTGGTGGAAATGTAGATCTAGATCTCCTCTCTCTTTTCCCTCAAAAAGATGTAAGAATCATGGGAGGAATGGAGGAGGGAGGGCAAGCTTTCAAAGTAAACAATGGAGGAGAGAGAAGCCCAAATTGTGGCTGGTCCAAGGAGGAAGAAGGGGTATTTATACACCCCTCCAAAAATGTGACCGTTGGGGCCACTAACACCGGTTAAAGCCGGCCAGACCGGCTATTTCTAGAAAAAAAGCCGAACAAAAATCTGGACTGAAACAAAGGGGCAAACACTCGCCGGAACGGCTAAAGCCGGCCCGATCGGCTATTTCCGGCCCCCTGAAACTGGCGGAAACACCAAAATAAAAAACGATAATAACTTGAGCATCTGGACTCCGTTTTCGATGATCTTGGGCTCGTTGGAATCACAACAACAAGCTCTACAATTTATGCAGAGAAACATCATAGTCCAACAAATAATATAAAACCAAATGAGAAAGGTTTGACCTCTCTATAAAAGACGAATCAGTAAAACCTCCAGTCATCAAAAACACAAGAAGTGATTCATGCAAAATCCGTTTTTGATGAGCTAGAGCTTGTCGTGGGAATAACCACAAGCTCTAGAACCTCACATGGATAAATCCCAAATAAGAACCAAGAAAGATGATGCAAAGTATGCAAAGGTTTAAGCTCTCTCCGAACGATACGACAAAGTTACTCACTTGACAGCCCCTCTTGATAGTACGGTTACCGATCCTATAATCCAGTCTCAAAAGTAACACCATGAGACCGGTAAGAAAGAAACCCTATCAAGAACATACCTTAGACTTGTGCATTCCACTTGAGCTAGATGATGACGGTCTTGTCTCCCTCAAGTTGGAACACCTTTCTTGATCGTGCTTGCTTGGTGAAGTTTTGCGAATTGCTTCCCCATACTCCACTATGGGAAAGACTATCTTTAAGCATATCTTTACTTATCCATGGTAACAATATATATTGCAAGCTTCAAGCATATGATCTCTTCTAGTTGCTCATCTTGAAACTTCACTTTGACTTGATCAATCCTCGAATCAATTCTTCTTTCTCTATAATGACGGTGTCTTGAAGATACACATGAGAGCTCACTCAATCTTATTCTTCAAGAAACACTTGAGATAGGCTCAACTCCCTTAAGACCAATCTTTGGATCACTCCTTGAATAACACCTTGGTCATCACATAATCTTATTCTTACAACCTTGAATCCAACAAATGGTTCAAGCATTGTCTATGGACAAGGCCTACACATATAACTCAATGCAACCATTAGTCCATATAGGGATTGTCATTAATTACCAAAACCACACATGGGGCTCCATATGTTCTTTCACATGTACGCCATTATAATTCAAACCAGCGAGTACCAGTTTGTGTTATCAATGAAGAACTGCCTCCTCTCCGCATTTGTCTTCAATCCATATTAATTCTGCCCTTTTGCAGTTCAACAGTTGGAGGTTCCTATCTAGCAACCGTGAGCGCGATTCTTTGTACATTGGATGCCACGTTCTCAGGACTAATGTCACAAGGTCCCAGACCATCGCCAGATTGGGCCACTGCACCCCGTGAAAACATGTCTTTTCGAGACTTCCCTAAGGACCACAGGAATGTGACAGTAACAATTTTGCAAATAGAGTTGCTGGAAAGCCATGGGCGGGCTGAGGATTTTATAATAGGTATTCAAAGTAGAAAAAATACCAAGATAAGTAGAAAAAAGTGACAGAGCGAGGGGTTGAACCCCATTACCTGCTAATGTTTGTACATTGCGCTAGCCAAATGTACTATTACCTGCTTGTTCTTATTATTGGATGGATCTCTATATAATATGAAAAGCTTGTCAATTTTTTTTGGGTATTCACATGAATACCCATGAATACACATGGGTCTGCCCATGTGGAAAGCCATATCCGACAGAGCATCAATGCTAATGACATCACTCTCAGGAAAGAGATCCTCAAACATATTCCAAATATGTGAAGCTACAACACATTCAATGAACATGTGCGGCATTGATTCAAACTCAAAGCAAAATAAGCAAGTTTGGTCAGTCAGAGGATAACGTTTCGCAAGATTATCCCGAGTTAAGAGGCGGTTTTGAGAGAGTAACCACAAGAAAATGTGAACACGCCCATGGATTTGGATAGACCAAATTGCAGCAAGGTGTGGAACCCGTACACCACCATCTTTAACCCTTTGGTAAAACGATCTAAGAGTGTATGTCCCAGATGCCTCAAGGCAATATGGCTGTCCTTTCCCCCGAGAGAGAGAAATAGACAACAAGAAATTACGTACTTCATACCATCTTCCCATCACAAGCTCATTAATACACCGGCGAAAGGTCAAATAAATTTCATGATCAACTAGTACATCCGCTACAGTTGCAGAAGGTTCATTGCGAATTGCAAAAAGGTCCCAAAAGAGAGTAGCCAAAGAATACTCTGACAACCAAATATCAAGCCAAAACAAGACGTTTTTACCGTCACCCACTTCCCAACGATAATATAGAAGGGGCAGCCCAGAGAATTCCTTTGCAAAAAGGAGAGGAATTATTATCAGCCCAACAATTATTATGTAGAGTGTTACAGTTATATCCAATGATTTTTCTCCAAATCTTGTTCACAGCAGTGAAGAACCGATTAAACCAAGAGCCCAACAAGCATAAGTTCGCATATCGGGAAATGGGTACATCTAATCCTCCAAACTCCCTTTTCCTAGTTCAACCCCCAATTTGCGAGATGATACATATGCTGGTCATCTAGATCACCCTAGAAAAAATGGGCCATTTGAAAATAGATTGTATTAATAACCCATTTTAGAAACTTTAACACGGAAAAGTGGATATGTAGAAACCCTAGCAAGGCAAGCTCTAATCAAGATCAATTTTCCTTCATAAGAAATTAGGGGTGTGTTTGGTAGCCCGTATCAACTCAGATTCTCTATCTCACCTCAGCCAAGCTGCTCTCAGACAAGTTGATATCAGATACTGAGACAAGCTGAATTGAGATGGTGTTTGGTAGCTTGTCTCAGTTAGGAATTGAAATATTTATACACACTACTGCAGAAAAGCTTACTAGTGACAGGCCTTTTAGGCTTACCAGTGACGGGCAAACCGCCCGTCACTAGTATACTGCCACTGGTAACCAGTTACTAGTGACGGGCAATCTGCCCGTCACTGGTAATATGTTCCAGTGACATGCATAATCCTCTTGCCAGTCACTAGTATATTCATTACCAATGACAAGCATTTTGTGTTACCCGTCACTACTAAGTTTTTACGAAAATAATATATAATTATACATCAAGAATTCATTCATATGCACAATAGATCCATAACTGCATTTATTCCACATAAGCTCAAATATTATTCACTCTTCAATATCTATTGTACATTTATCATTTTACATGTAACCTTCGTAACAACTACTATGGTCTTCTACTGGTAACTAAACCAAATAACTAGTACTAGTCAAGTTGGCAATACAAAGCCAATAACAGATGAAAGGCAAACCAACTTTATCAGCCAAAGTGCTAGAAAAACAAGCACAAATATGGCTCTTCATTTATAATCAGCGTGGACCTCTAGGATGTTATTCTTCATGATATCAAGATCTTCTCGAGTTCCGATACCAGCTACCACATCGTCAGCTCTCACCCTGCATAAGAAAAACTATTCAATTATGCGCAATCCATAGATGATACTATCGTACATGCTTAATATATTTTTTACCAAAGTGGGAAACATACTTGTTTAATATTATTTGACCTTATTTAATGTTCATTGACCAAAGTGGGCAGCGTTCTGCTCATAAGTGTGCATACAACATTATACGCTAGCTATAGCTCAAAAGTTCTCAAACAAACCTGCTCAAGGAAATGTAGAAGAGACATGTATTTAAAATCTCCTTAATATAACGCATCATTTCTATTTATTTTGCCGACATCAGTAATAGCCTCTAATTCAACAAGTTTTTACACAATATAGGAAATGCTATATTTACCTCCTGCAAAAGAGTTAGCCGTTCTTGGGAGGTAGTTCAAATATCTCATACTCTGGGCAAATATATCTGCAGCAACTGGCCAATAAATCACTTCTTACAAGTAGGGTATTAACTCATCACTCCCAGTCCTTCTAACTTATTTTTATCGGGCACACATCAAACTGTTTGAAATAAATACACATCAGGGCATGCTAAGAGTTTAGATCTTGTAAGATCATCATGGCCCTCCAAATTAACTACGTAAGTAACATCATTGGAAATAAACTCACCGAGATAAAGAAATATGATGTCGTCGAACGGGGTAGATGCTGATGATATATATGATTGAGTGGAAGAACTAATAACTCATATCTATTCCTTGGGGGTCTACAGGAAATAGTAAACACAACAAAAAAAATGTCAGAATTGAGATGCGTAGCAATAGATAATTTTATCGGTCTGCTTTGATATTCACTGAATAGCTCGTTAAGATGGCAAATAAAATATCTAAAAGAGATCATTAACCTGCAAAGGCGACATGAAAATAAGTTTATTCCCAAACTGTAAACAAGCACTGATCCAAAAAAACTGATCAAGCACTAATACTGATACTCCTGTACAAATGGATCAAATACTGATTAAAATAGTAGATAAACTATGATTATAATATCTGACCAACCAGGTGAGGATTTAACAATCATCCAAGACATATACCTGAACTTTTTTATGTTCATCTCAGCCTTTTCTCATCAAATGGTACTTCCACGCTAGTAGCCTCATCTCTTCACCCCCGTATCTGAATTCATTCGCAAATAAATTAACACAAACAGAGAGATACCTGAAAGATCCTCAAGACCACAACGTAGCAATGCTAGACAACACAATGAAATGACCTTGTCAAAGGCCCGCGCGAATTCGCGGCATTTGGTACATGACCATCCACGCCGGTGCGCACATCCCTGGCCTACAGTTTCCACCTTATCTGAAAAAGCAGATAAGTTAAAAAAACATGTGCGTGTTGTTTATTAGATACAAGATGTTTATCTTTACAACTCTCAGTTCACACAAATTCACTAATCACTAACTATGCGGATTTTAGAACTATCAAGAACAGGAATCCAACCTTCTTCTATGCCATCACACCGGCCACATCCATTGTAATTATCACATCGGACCTCCGTTGCCACATCTGTCGAATCATTGAGCAGCAGTCTAATCAGCTTGATTTACGCGAGCGTGAACCTGGGATGCACCGATGTCGTGGCACCTTGAGCAGAGGGATGGGCGGCACGCGAAGTCCAGACCGGCACGGGTGCTCGAACGGTGCAAGGACGGCCTGCGCTCCCTTCAGTTGAGTGAGGCGGATGCAGACTACGAATGGGCGTCTGGTCCCCGGAACCGATGGGGCCTGTGCGGGGCGCTCTTTTGATCCGAGGGTGTGACTTCCACGAGCGGCGGTCAAGGCGGCCAGTTGGCCACAAATCGCGCCTCAGAGCGTGTCGGTGGTCCACGTCCCCCCACGGGCTGTTCACCGGTGGCCGATCGGAGAGACGGTCGATCCTAGCGGCGGTTCTGCAGTCCGAGGGACAGATGGCATGCTTGGGGCCATGGCGGCTACACGCGAGAAGGGGCTCCGCGGGATGCGAGGAGTCGATGGCGTCTCGATTGAAGATCCGTCGATGGCGGAGACGGGACCAGGCAAGAAGAAGATTTGAAGATGTATTTCATGTGGCGGCGGTTTCGGGTGAGGACGAAAAGCTTGCGATGATTTGGGAAGAGAGAGTTGCGGCTGAGGCGGAAATCGGAAGCGGATTTTTTCAGCTGCGGGCTGAGCGCTCTGTTCCAGCTAGTAATTGCTAACTGCATGTTTAGACAAAAGATTAGATAGATCTTTGACTATTAGATTTAGTCAAATTGAGTCATCCGGCGGTGGCCATCCATCCGCGTATGTTTATTGGATGTATATATAAGACAGAAAATATTACTAGTGATATACTCTCTTTGATCAGAAATACATATTGGTGATTTTATACTAATTTAGCTCAAATTTATACTAAATCAATAACACTTATTTTCGTTTAGAGGGAGTACTATATACTATAATAAAAATATTAATAATAGAACAAATACATGTGACGTGCATTGATAAAGTCCGTCACTAGTAAATTTGATCATTCCGTAATGCATTCATAAGAAATACCAGTGACGGGTATTTGTGGTGTCCGCCACTACTATTTTACAATAGTGACAGTCATCTATTCACCTGTCACTGGTATGGTTACCAGTGACGGACATATTTTTGCCTGTCACTGGTAACCTTGCGGCTATAGGCAATTCTGCAGTAGTGACAGAGGACCTTGCACAGTAAAGAAAAAAGCAATCTAGTCCCTGAATAGAAAAATAAAAAGCAATCAAGTCCTTAACAGAAAATTAAAAAATGTTTAGGTCCTTAATAGACAATTACAAAAGCAATCGGGTCCCTGGGGTTGGCTCCACGGCCGGCCGGCCGTCCGGCGCCGGCGAGGGGCGAGGCCGCCGTCGCCCCGGCCAGCAGCGAGGTCGCCGTCGCCCCGGCCAGCAGCGAGGTCGCCGTCGCCCAGGCCAGCTGCGCGGCCGTCGTCGCCCAGGTAGCTTGCGCGGTCGTCGCCGGGAGCTCGCGGTCGTCGTCGCCCAGGCAGCTCGCGCGCAGGTCGCCAGGACGCAGGTCACCAAGAGCCGCGTGGTTGCCCCATCGAGGCGGAAATTCGTTCGCCAGATCCCAGGCAGCTCGCGCGCAGGTCGCCAAGGACGCAGGTCGTCAGATCCCGCGGTCAACTACCTCTGTGCGAAATCCGTTCGCCAGATCCCATCGAGGCGGTGGACGCGGCTTCTACGGCGGCGGCCGGCGGTGTCTCCGGCGTCTATGGCGGTGCTCGGTGGCGTATGCGGCTGTGGTCGGCGGTGGGCGGCGGCTGGTGCTTCGGGAGGAAGAGAGGAGCACGGGAAGAGAGAAGAGAGAATGGGGAGGAAGCGAGTGCGGGGCAGGGGTCTGGGGGTGGGCGGGCCCACCCAGTTGCGCTCTCGCGGGGCGAACACAGTTGAGCTGAGGTGAGAAGCTCGATTTGAGCTTCTCTCCTCAGCCTGGCTGAGACGCGTTTTCGGGGCGAGGTGAGCATAGCTCGATGGGTTGACCCGGGCTAACAAACAGCCAATTTGCTCTCAATTTTCGGTTGGGATGGGAATCTCTGAGGTAGACCGGGCTACCAAACACGCCCTAGGTACTACTCTCTCTGTTTATAAGTATAAGATGTTTATAAATATATATATATACTAAAATTTGTCTAGATACATTTGCTCACAAACCTAAAACATCTTATATTTAAAAATAGAGGGAGTAGTTTTCTATTATTAGGTCAAGCTTCCAACTGATCTTGGGGTGAAAAAACGAAAATAGAAACTGTTGGCGCGAAAGTGAAATTTGTGGCGCGAAAGATGCTAATTTACTAACCAGTGAATCTGTGAGACATGATAAGCGATGCAATCGAAGAAGGGGCAAATCCCGTGGAGAGAGAAATGGAACCATGGGAGAGAATCGGGACAGAGAGCGTCAAGAAGGCGAAGACCTCGCCGGGGCCGCCGGTGGACGCCGTCGGCGACGATCTCCTTGGTGAGATCTTCCTCCGCCTCCCCGACATGGCGTCCCTCTCCAGCGCCGCCCTCGCCTGCAAGAGCTGGGCCCCAGTGGCCTCTTCCCCTGCTATCTTCCGCCACTTCCTCTCCCTCCGCAGGCCCCCGCTCGTCGGCTTCATCCTCGCCGACCACGGGCGCGTACCCCGCCACTGCCCTGACCTCCGCTTCATCTCCGCTGGATCTGGTAACCCCAATCTGGCCACCGCCGTTGCTGACGGCGATTTCTTCTTCGAAGACCTCCCCGAGATTGATTCGGACGACGAGGAGTACTACGACGACGAGTGGCGCCTCCGCGGCTGCGACGGCGGCCTCCTCCTCCTGTCACGCGGCCCCGACTCCGTTGATCTCGCCGTCTATGATCCCCTCGAGCGGACCGCCGTCTTCTTCCGCGCGCCTCACACCTGGCGCCTTTGGTTCCACATGGTACGCTACGCCATCGTGGCTGACGAGACCGACTCCTCCTTCCGCGTCATCGGCTTGCAGCAATGGGGATGGGTTGAGGAACCCTGCGCCGTCTTCTCCTCCAGCAACCGCAAATGGGTCATGATTGACTCGGGTGCGGACCGTGTTGTGCGTAAGTTTTATCGAATCCGGAACGATGGTATGCCCGCGGGCCGGTTCGTGTATTGGCGGTCGGACACCAAGAAGGTAAAGTACTGCAAGAGCGAAGAGAAGATCTTGGTGCTCGACACCGAAACAATGGTGTGGTCGGTTATCAAACCTCCATTCCCTTGTGGCGAATCATACTGTATCGCGGACATGGCGGAGCACGGCGGGCTCTGCATCGTGTCCAGCAAGGAGCAACGCGTGCAGCTCTGGGTCCTTAACAGCAACAATGAGTGGATGCTCAAGAAGGAGGTCTCATTGCTGAATCAGTTTGGGTACTTGAAGAAGCTTCGTTGTGATGAGTGGATGAAGAGGGTGCGCATCCTGGCAACGAAGGCTGGCTATGTCTACATGGAGTTTTGGTCCATAAGGAAGCCTCATTCCTATCTTCTTGTGCTCAACCTGAACACCATCAAGCTGGAAATGTTTTGCAACAAGTCAACTGAACCCTATAGAGGTTCTGCTTTTCCATTCTTCATGAGGTTTGCACCTCTGCCTGCTCCAGTTGATGACAAGAAACTTGGAGGTGCTTGATACAATGGAGAGTAGGTAATATTTATCTTCTATTGTTCCTACTTCCTGGATTTAGATATTCAATTATTTTTGTAGACTCCTTGTAAAAATATCAATTTAGTGCCCAATGAAGTATTTCAAAATTTGTATGATTTTTTATGCTTTTAATTTTTATTACTTGTACGGTGTATTTACATTACTTCCCCAAACCAATTTTCTTAGATCTGAACATTATGTGTAAACACTAGTTTCTTTATTTGTGACTTGATTACCTGTATGATTGTGTCAAGTTGTAACTCCATCTTGTTTATTGGGAATTTAGATATTCAATTATTTGTGTAGACTCCTTGTAAAAATATCAATTTAGTGCCCAATGAAGTATTTCAAGATATGTATGATTTTTAATGCTTTTAATTTTTATTACTTGTACGGTGTATTATCATTACTTCCCGAAACCAATTTTCTTAGATCTGAACATCATGTGTAAACACTAGTTTCTTTGTTTGTGACTTGATACCTGAATGATTGGGTCAAGTCGTAACTCCATCTTGTTTATTGGGACATACATATACTATTTAAAAAATTCTATCAGATCTTTTGTGCTATTTTCTCAGAAACCACATACTAGTAGATACTGTCACAATCAACCATACAAGTATAAGGCCTAGTTTGGCAGTAAAGTTTTTCTAAAACTAAAGTATTACAAAACCAAACTATTATGATGCCTGGCTAACAAATACTTTAGTATTAGAGAATACTTCATTTTAGAAAAAAAGAGGTCCGGCCTGAAGTTTTCAGTAAGGCAAAAAAATGAAGTTTTGGGGGATACTTCAGTTTCTAAAACCAAAGTATTTGCTAGACCCAAACACCTTAAAGTATTTGATACTTTAATATTCTTAGAAACTGAAGTATTCACAGAATACTTCAAAATTACTCTGATGCCAAACGGAGCCTAAGCGTTTTAGAAAAATGGTACTAGCCTGGTGTCCTCGGATTACTAGATGCACCTGGTCTGGATACGGCAAAAGCGTGTCCTTGTCTCTGTTGGCTATTATTTATCGATCTTCCTTCTTTTTTATGAAGTTTGGCGAGTTGGCATGGTTTGTATGTGCGCGATCAATCCAAACGAATGACCAAGTATTTAAAGGTTTTGCCTTCGATTAAAAACAGTCAGCGTCTGTAGTCCAACGGTTAGGATAATTGCCTTCCAAGCAATAGACCCGGGTTCGACTCCCGGCAGACGCAGTCTATCACGTTTTTATATATCATTTTTTATATATAATCGACCTTCTTACGTGGAAAAGAGAGCGGCAACTAATTATATTTTTCTTGCTAGTTTTTCTGCGTGTTTTATCTATGGCCACATAATAGTCATCAAGGAAATTCTTAGACATTGCCTCGGTTCCCTGAACAAAAAAAGTTGCTTCAATTATCACGTTTTTATATATCATTTTTTATATATAATCGACCTTCTTATGTGGAAAAGAGAGCGGCAACTAATTATTTTTTTCTTGCTAGTTTTTCTGCGTGTTTTAGCTATGGCCACATAATAGTCATCAAGGAAATTCTTAGACATTGCCTCGGTTCCCTGAACAAAAAAAGTTGCTTCAATTTTCTTAGATCTGAACATCATGTGTAAATACTAGTAGTTTCTTTATTTGTGACTTGATTACCTGAATTATTGGGTCAAGTTGTAACTCCATCGTGTTTATGGGGACATACATATACTATTTAAAAATTTCTATCAGATCTTTTGTGCTATTTTCTCAGAAACCACATAGTAAGTATTTTTAGAAAAATGGTACTAGCCTGGTGTCCTCCGATTACTAGTTGCACCCGGTCTGGATACGGCAAAAGCGTGTCCTGGTGTATATTTTTTTATGAAGTTTGGCAAGTTGGCATGGTCTGTATGTGTGCGATCAATACAAACGAATGACCAAGTATTTAAAGCTTTTGCCTTCGATTATGAACAGTCAGCGTCTGTAGTCCAACGGTTAGGATAATTGCCTTCCAAGCAATAGACCCGGGTTCGACTCCCGGCAGACGCAGACAGTCTCTTTTTGGTCTATCAAGTTTTCGTATCTTGGGTTGTTTTTTAATTAAATAATCCACCTTCTGTTGTAATAAAGATAGTGTCAACTAATTAGTTTTTCTGCGTGTTTTAGTTATTGGCACATAATAGTCACCAAGTAAATTCTTAGACATTGCCTCAGTTCCCTGAAAACAAGACGTTGCTTCAAATTGGTTTTTAGGATTTGTAATTTGTTCTTAGCATTGTATTGGGTCAAAGTTTTCACCAATGACCTGTAAATTTTACTTGATATATTTTCTTCATCTATGTCTATTTGATTGACAGAGTTTAAGTGCCACTGGATTTCCTTAACTGAATAATTGTGCTGAATGCCCCAAATTTGGTTACTTTCAAATGCATGAACCATGGCCATATTACATTTCTCCATTTATCTATTTCTGTACCATGTGAGTGCTAAATGATCTGTGACTAATATATTTGTTGGTGAGTGGCTTTGGTTCAGAATTAATTGTAACTGTTTTGCATTTCAGGTAAAGTAGGTTACTTCAGCTTTGATTAGGAGAAGCTGAGTTCGTTAGAGCATGAAGTCGTGCAGACATCAGTTTGAAGGGTATTGCAATCGAATCAGAGTTTTCACATGGAGTTGTAGGCCTGCCAATGCGGCCTATCTGTGACCATAGCTTCTGATTTACCACCTAAAACCAAGTCGTATTCCGGTTATGGTACCCACTCGTTAGTTAAAATCAAACTTCCCGTATCTACTGAGATGGTTAATTTAAATTCAGCTGCGATATAATGATGCTTAATTTAGATGTGTGGGATTACTGAGATTCTCACCGGTCTGCAGTAGTGTTCTGTTTCCTTGTGTCTGTGTACCTGCAGTTTATATTTGGTTTGTGTCGTATATCATGCTTACTGGCTTAGTCGTGGCGGGATCCGAAACCTCAATACAAGTGCGCAACATTCAGAAACCGCGGCCGAATTGAGGTCATCGCGGATTCGAGGCGTGTTGCTCGTTAGTGTGGAGTAAGCGTCAGGTATTGGCGTGGGGCGAACAGAACAGACACGCTTCTCTTTCGGTCAAATCTCCAAGAGAGTAATCATCTACTCCTTCTCTTTCGGTCAAGTCTCCAAGAGAGTAATCCTCTACTCCTCTTTCCGACAGACATCACCGCGGCGGAATTCGTGGAGAAACCATCTGCTCTGTCCTGACCCTTCCCCGGGATGCCGCAGATCATGTTTACCCATCTTCTCATGAGATCAGTGCCATACAAGTTGATACTTGATAGGAAGTGAAACCAGAAATCCCGCGCAGGAAAAATCAGAGCATCACAGCACAGGCATGTGCCTTGCTCCTGCTAATGAGCGGCAGTGCTTGAAACCTCTAGACAAGTTCTCATGAACTCTGGAAACAAGAGACGATGACTGCTTGCTGTTGCCGCATACTGAGACGGACGATCATGGAAGACCAAGACACGCGCCTGAAGCCCTTCTACAGCCAGATCGAGAAGAATCGGAGTGCGGCCTGAATCCTGATCGAAGACGAGCACTGAACTGAATCCGTGAAGCGGCAGCAAGTTTTCGTTTTGCAAAGTCGCCCTCCAACCCTGTCGCTTTAATAATGCCCAAAGGCAAAGGCGCGTCTCGCTGTACCTTTCACCCCCAACAACCGTTGCAGGCTCAAAGGAGGAAGAGAAGAGAAAACAAACCCGGGCAAGAGTACGCCGGCAGGTTGATAGATCCACAACCATTGTTTGTTCAGGCTGCTTCTCGAGTAACAAGAGGACCAACTAAAACTACGATTAACCCTCTGGAGGGAAGAGTACCACGCGGATCGCTAGGCACCAAAATCCTCTTCGTTCAAGTCTCCAAGATAGTAAGGGCATCTTCAGTCCGACCAAACGGGGACGTCGGTTGCGTTCTCTTCAGTGGTGCGGCCCATTCGAACCGATGCATCCGGTGAGACCCATCGATTCATCAAATTTGAGTGACCGATGCGTGGGGACAGACACTCGCACTGTCCGCCCGTGTCCTCCCGTGTGGATCTAGGGCATACATGATAGAGGCCCAACGCTGGAAGCTATGCTAGTCAAAGGCTGGTCGCGCCGCGCCGCCGCCTGGCCTCTTGTTGCGACGTCCGACGTTGGGCTTCATGCTGCGCCGCCCAACACCTGCCACGGCCATATCAATGCCGGTCTTTCGGCCTCCGCATCGGTATCCAATGCTGCAGGCCAGCTTTCTTGCACACTCTCCTCCTCCTCCTTTCTACCCCCACTCGCGAACATAAACGCAGGGCGGCACTAGCTAGGCCTTGATCAGAGGCATTGGAGCTAGGGGAGGGCGGCTTGGATGACCACCGGGCTGTGGCCATGGAGGGAGCCTTGGTGGTCGTGCCCAGAGCCCTTCGCCACCACTCGGCCGAGGACGTCGAGGACGCCGTGGTGGTTGCGGCCAAAGCATTGCGGCGCCGACATCTCCATCGCCACCCTCGATGCCCGAGCCTGTCGACTGGTTCGAGTTCGGTGTGACCCTGTACAACGACATGGACAGGGACACGCTTAGGCTTCCGCGGCAGTTCGCCTCTATGGTGGACAACCAAGAGGAGCAGTTCCTGCTGCGGGTGCGTGACGGCGCGACCGGCGTGTGGACCGCGGAGGTGCTCTTTGGCCGCTCTGGTATGATGTACCTCGCCAGCGATCGAAAGAGGTTCTGCCGCGTCCATCAAATTAGGGACGGGCACTTCCTCGTCTTCAACTACGACGGGCAGTACACGCTCATCGTCACCGTCCTCGATGAGACCATGTGCCGTCGCCACTACACTCCTACCGTCCACGCCAACGCCACGAATGACTCCTCCTCCGACGACGAGTAGCCATGGGCTACTGTTTGTTTTCGTTTTATCGTATGTATCGGAATGGTGTATGCAACTTCTTTGCAATGATCAAATGCAATGCATCTTTTATTAAACTTAGTACAAGCGACTAAACTTCTAGCTGGCCACGACGTTGACGGTGGTGCGAGGCAACAAAACCCCCCACAACGTTTCTACTTCTAGCTGGATGTGGCGGCGGAGGCAACAAAACGTACCCCACTCCATTTCTACTTGTAGCTGGCTACGAATCTGGCAGCAGCGGCGGGGCAACAAAACGTACCCCACTGCACTTTTAGAGACTGCATTGCGGCCGTCGCCGCCTCTAGGTCGTGTACACCTTGCGCGTGCTGGGACACAAGGCCACGTCAGTAGATTACCGTGCACCGCCTCCATGAGCTCAAGGTGGAGCTCTTGGAGTGTTTGCCATCGGAGGTGCGCTGGTAGCATGATGTCGCTGAGAACGTCCCACAAGAAAGACTCGTTGTTGGTCATGTTGCGGTAACTCTCATCTCGTGGCAGCATCCGAGAGCTGCCGGGATGGTGCCGCCGCCCTCGCGCCAACCTGTTGGATTTAACCCGCTGGTCTTGTGTCGGGAGCTCGCCTATCTCTCCCACACCGCCGCGACGAGCGCCACTGGTTGAAAGACAGACGAAGGCATGGTATGGTGCTTGTTGGGAGGATGAGGGGAATCCCCTCCACCGTTGGCGTCGCCTTATATATCCTGCAGCTGGACACGACGGGAAACGCCTCGAACAGGCGGGAGACAACGATGGGGCAGCGGGAAGGCGCCGGAAGTGCACGACGTCAGTACCGGTGGGAAAATTTTTGCCCATCCAAAGATAGAATTGGCCGCGCCGCTGGGTGAACTAGCTAGGCCTACCGGATCGCGATCCAAATTTGATCCAAAGCCTGACCCATTCAGATCGAATTCGACGGTTTGGGTCATCGATTTGCGTTGGACCGCTGGAGATGCCCGAATCCTATCCGCGTTGGCCTCATGCCCTTCTCTGTCCGACAGACTTCACCGCGGCGGAATTCGTGGAGAAAGCATCTGCTTTGTCCTAACCCTCTCGGACGCCGCAGATCAGGTTATGGATTGTTAGCACTAATCTTAATTAGTTGTACTCCCTCCGTTTAGAAATATAAGATGTTTTAGCTTTGTGAAGTGAGTGTATTTAGACATCTTTTAGTGTATAGGTTCGCTTGAATCTATACATAAAAAATGTCTAGATACACTCACTTCACAAAGCTAAAACATCTTATATTTTTAAACGGAGGGAGTAGTATGCATCGTAAGTTTCCTGATTAACAGCACGTGAGTGCATGTTAGTTCAGGTTAGTGTGTCCTGGTCAAATACTGTTGCTAGGCCGCATGAGTTTAGCTAGTGGTATTTGGACAGATCAAGTCGGTTTGGTAGCGTGAGGTAGTACTAGTTAGTTTTGGCCTGGATGCCAATACGTGAATAGTAGAGTCCAAGTAGTATTAGGCTCGTTGGTGTCTAGTACTTCCGTTTCGTGTTAGGAGTCCTAGTACGAGTAGGTTTGGTTTATGTCGGTTGTACTCGATATAAATATGCACTAGGTCGTGTAAGATTTTGAACCGCAAGTTGGAGAAAATAAGAGAAATAAAGAAAAATTTAGAACGTATGCTTGGTGATAAAAGTAGTCTCCGCGTGTGTTCATCTAGATTCATGTGATTGATCTGTAAGCGAATTCCAACATGGATCTTGTCATGAAATCATTGCCATACGCAGTTGATAGGAAGGGAACCCGAAATCCCGCGCATGAAATATCTGAGGATCACAGCACAGGCATGTGCCTCGCTCCTGCTAATGAGCGGCAGGGCTTGAAACCTTGAGACAAGTTCGCATGTTCTTGATCTCATCAACTCCGGAATCAAGATGATATGACTGTATGCTGTTGCCACATACCGAGACTGGCGATCATGGAAGAGCAAGACAAGCATCCGAAACCCTTCTACAGCCAGAGCGAGAAGTGCGGCCTGAATCCTGATCGAAGACGAGCGCTGAACTGAAGCGCCGCCTGAGATCCAGGGAAAGCGGCAGCAAGCAAAGTTCCCTTCCGTTCTCCAACCCTCTCGCTTTAAAAATACCCAAAGGCAAGGCGCGTCTCGCTGTACCTTTCACTCCCAACAACCGCTGCAGGCGCAAAGGAAGAAGAAGAGAAAACAAAGCCCGGCAACTGTAGGTTGACAGATCCACAACCATTGTTTTGCTCAAGAGTACTACGCGGATCACTAGGCACCAAAAAATCCTCTTCCTCGGATCGTCATGCGACACCCCTACGTGCTCGGGCACGTCACTGCCGGCCTGCCTGCTCGATCAGACACTACCTAATAACTCCAGATCGCATGTGCTGATACGTACAGTACGTGCGAGTACAGAGCCACCACGCATGCGTATGCCGTTCTCTGTCGCTTCACACCCGCAGCACTGAAGAGTGTTCGTCGGTATCAGTTGGAGCGTCATGCTACTCCATCCGTTGACAAATATAAGATGTTTTAGTTTTGTAAAGTGAATATATCTAAATATCTTTTAATATATAGATTCAATCTATACAGTAAAAGATGTCTAAATACATTAGTTTTACAGAGCTAAAACATCTTAAATTTCTAAACGGAGGATGGATGGAGTACTTCGACCGAGTACTCAAACTAGCCATATGTGAGTTGATGAGTGACAGCCGAGCTAGCCCATGTTGTCCTTTGCTTGTGTGCGAGCTCCCTCGGTTGTCTGGGCGACACTCTATTCGACTATTTGCTCAAATGCGTGAGCAAATTCCACTAGGCCATATACATTGTAATAATGTTCAGTGTTGCTTAAACAACTCTCTAAGCACCTTGCATTGTATTTATCACTTTTTAAATTAGCAGTTTTAGGTTTAACCATCACTATAAAAAATATCAAAGTTTGAAAGTATATCTGGTTTGAAAATTTACCTTTAGCTACCCAGTTTTAGGTTATATATTTTGTGTCTAACCAGTAAACTAAAACCATCAATGCACTCTAGGATGGTTCTCATCTTCAATGCAACTCTAGGGGTGTGTTTGGTAGCTCAGGTCACTTAAACATATGTTTCCCACCTTAGACATGCTGAGTTGAGAATATTGAGTTTAGATTTTGTGACCTGTTTGGTAGCTCGTATCCGTCGAGAGATTTTGGGTTCAGATGTTGTTTGGTTCAGATGTCTGCGTTAAGATATGCTGAGCCCTAAAATTTACACAAAGGTCCTTAAACAGAAAAAGAAAAAGCAATCGGATCCTTGCACAAGGCTACTATTAGGGCACGATTGGTTGCTCGCAGCTTTTTATGGCTCCCTGGGCATAGACGCTGGGAGCTAGGATCGCGTGATGCGACCCAAAAACCAACTTTAGCATTTTGTTTGCTTGCCTATAAAAAAATTAGATGTATTTCTGGGGCAACTTTGGCCCTTTGTTTGATAGTGTGCATGCTCTTGTGTAGTCACACCTTGGTATGCCACCATAGCTAGCTCAAACACATAGCACGACTTCTTTTTCCTCTCATCGCTGCGAGGCATAGGCCGGGCCGCCACCATCGTGTTGCCGCTCGCCGTCGGTAGTCGTCGAAGCCGGCGAGTCCATCGTGCGGTGCTGCCGTTTGCCGATGGTAGCCGCCGAAGACGATGAATTCGTCGCGTCGCACCGCGTCTGGACAATTTATGTGACAGCGACGGGCATGAAGACAAAGAACATACATACATACAACTTACACTATGCAGAGAGATGGAGATGGAATTATCTATGATCAGCAAAACAAAAAACTTACAACACAAGAATTGTGTGAAACGATTCGGTGAAGCTACTCGTGAAATGAAATTTTAAACGACGGACCCTGTGCGATAAATTTGACAAATTCAGTTAAAACACTTTCAAACGAAATTGAAGGTTTACACCAAACAAAACTCAAAACCAATAGTCATAATGGATTCACCTCGTCGAGGTGCATCTTTTCACGTAGAGCACATGACTAAACGGACCATGGTTATGCTAATAAGAATACCACGACAGATAGACATACGTACAGCCTTGCAGTATACAAGAGGATGGAAATAGAGTTATCTGTGATCACCCAAACAAAAACTTACAATAAGAGAGTTGTGTGTGATAGGTTCGTAGCATGGAAAACAAAAAAAATTCCTACGCATAAACACAAACTAGCCAAGAAAACTCTACGAGATGGTAGCAACGGAGACTAACCCTCAAAGACCGAAAGCGGGGATTACGTTCCCGCACAAACGTTGCCGATGGAGACTCGACGAAGACGCACGTAGTCGACGTAGTCATTCACTTGACGTAGTCGACGTAGCCGTTCACTTGACGATCTCAAGATCGTGTATAAGGCGCCACAACCGGCGGCGCCTCCGTACTCGGTCACACTTACGGCTTGTCGTCGTCTCCTCAACGCCCACGGTCCAGCGGGGCAGCGGAAGAGGGGATCCGCCGTATACTCCAACACACACTTCTCCAAGTGTGTGAACCTCGAACTAACAATCCGGCAGAGCTTCGCTAAGCTAAGACGGATTTGGGGCAGCAACTTTGCGGGAGAGGGGAAGGATGAAGCAAGCATGAACATAAAGGAGAGGGGGACCTTTTATAGGAGAGGAGGGGGCAGCCCCAAGGGGGTGTTCGCAGCCCCTAGGAGAAATTCTCCTCCTCTTCATGGTGGTAACCCCCTGTTCATGGTGGTAACCCCCTCATCAACATGAGGTAACCCCCCATTTAATTTTGCATGACATTCATGCTAATTAAATTCACACTTATTGATTTAATAAAACATTTTTATTTCTTTAATATTTGTTAATTCATTCAATTAACAAACATTAACAAATACACCCTTGAGTTATTTCGATATCCTGAAACAGTTTCGGTGCTTTTCTGAAACAACCCTCATGCTGTCCTATAATTCGATCAGAGTATCGTATCCACTTAAAAACGACGGTGAACCTTAAGTGTGTCACCCTATGGTTCGTGAATAACGTGGATATGATCGAGACTCCTCTCCGATCAATAATCATCAGCGGGATCTAGAAATCCATGACGACTCCCACTTACTCAACGATGAACTAGTGATCGTGTGAACCAATAACTAACATAGTCAATTCCTTTTGTCTTGTGATATTATTACTTGTCCAAGATCCGATCATTTGGTATCAACCATACCTAGTTCGATCTCGTTCCCGACAAGTCTCTTTACTCGTTCCGTGATAAAGCATTCCCGTGACCTAGTCGCATGCTTGCAAGAGATTTCAATGCAATATCACCGAGAAGGGCCGAGAGAATATCTTCCCATCATCGGGTCGGACAAATTCCACTCTTGATCCATGAGCCTCAACTAATACTTTCAGAATACCCAAATCAACCTTTATAATCACCCTGTTACGGTGTGACGTTTGATATCATCAAAGCACTCTTCTGGTATCAGTGATTAACATGATCTCATGGTCTGAGGATTAGAACTATTTCGTATGAGTTTGATATAGCAATGAAACTTGATGACTTGATCGTATTGCTATTCGTACTATAGGTGTGAGTGTTCATCACATCATTCTTCTAATGATATGACCTCGTTATTAACAACATCCAATGTTTATGATCAGGAAACCTTGATCATCGGTTAATCAACGAGCTAGTATAAAAGAGAAGCTTTACTAGGAACCTTTTAGTTGATTAATCACACAAGTATTAATGTTTCCGATTAATACAATTCTAGCATGAGAAATAAACATCTATTATGAACATGGAATAATATAATAACAACTTCATTATTGCCTCTCGGGCATATTCCTTTCAGTCTCCCACTTGCACTAGAGTCAATAATTTATATTACATAGTGATGAATCTAACACCCATTGAGTTCTGGTGCTGATCATGTTTTGCCTTGGGGAGAGCTTTAGTCAACGGGTCTGCCACATTCAGATCCGTGTGTACTTTGTAAATCTTTATATCACCATCCTTGACATGTTCACGGATGGAGTGAAATCGGCCCTTTATATTCTTGGAATTCTTATGAGACCTTGGCTCCTTAGCATTGGCTATGGCACCATTGTTGTCACAATAGATAACAATTGGATCCAATGCACTCAGAACCACACCTAGTTCGGATATGAACTCCTTCATCCAAACTGCTTCCTGCGCTGCTTCTGAAGCAGCAACATATTCCGCTTCTGTAGATGATCTCACTACCACGCTTTGCTTGGAACTCCTCCAGCTCACTGCTCCTCCATTCATAACAAATACGTACCCGGATTAAGACTTGGAGTCATCCGGATCGGTGTCGAAGCTTGCATCAACGTAACAACTTGCGACGAGCTCTTCTTCACCGCCATACACGAGAAACATATCTTTAGTCCTTCGTAAGTACTTAAAGATATTCTTGACCACCGTCCAGTGTTCCAAACCTGGATCGGATTGGTACCTACTAGTCAAACTAATAGCATGTGCCACATCCGGTCTTGTACATAACATGGCATACATGATAGAGCCTATGGCAGAGGCATAGGGAATCTTATTCATTTCTTCTCTATCTTCAGCTGTAGCCGGACTTTGAGTCTTACTCAATGTCTTTCCTTGCAACATAGGTAAGAACCCTTTCTTACTTCCGTCCATTCTAAACTTCTTTAGAATCTTGTCAAGGTATGTACTTTGCGATAGCCCAATTAAGCGTCTCGATCTATCTCTATAGATTTTGATGCCTAAAATATACGCTGCTTTACCAAGGTCCTTCATTGAAAACTTACTATTTAAGTAATCTTTTATGCTCTTCAAAAGTTCTGTATCATTTCCAATCAGCAATATGTCATCCACATATAATATTAGAAATGCTACAGAGCTCCCACCCACTTTCTTGTAAATACAAGCTTCTCCATAAGTTTGGACAAATCCAAACCCTTTGATGACTTCATCAAAATGGAGATTCCAACTTCGGGATACGTGCTTCAGTCCATAAATGGATCGCTGAAGTTTGCATACCTTGTTAGCATCATTAGGATCAACAAAACCTTTCGGCTGTACCATGTACAACTCTTCCTCAATGTTACCATTAAGGAACGCGGTTTTCACATCCATCTGCCAAATTTTATAATCGAAAAATGCAGCAATTGCTAACATAATCCTAACAGACTTTAGCATCGCTACGGGTGAGAAAGTCTCATCGTAGTCAACTCGTTGAATTTGTCGGAAACCTTTTGCGATAAGTCGTGCTTTATAGACGGCCACATTACCATCAGCGTCTGTTTTCTTCTTGAAAATCCATTTATTGTCAACGGCCTTTCGGTCATTGGGAAGTTCCACCAAAGTCCATACTTGGTTTTCATACATGGATTCCATTTCGGATTTCATGGCTTCATGCCATTTGTTGGAATCTGGGCTCATCATCACTTTATCATACGTCGCAGGGTCATTGTTCTCAACAATGGCATTTACGACAAGATCACCGTACCGTTCAGGAGCGGCGCATGTTCTTGTTGACCTGCGAGGTTCGGTAGCATCCTCTTTTAGAGTTTCATGATCTTCATCATTAGCTCCCACTTTATTTGGTGAAGTCACCACTCGAACAGTTTTCGGCGCTGCGCCACTCGCCAATTTATGAAGAGGAGGTTCAATAACCTCATCGAGTTCTACCTTCCTACTATTCACTCCTTTCGAGAGAAACTCCTTCCCCAAAAAGGATCCATTCTTAGCAACAAACACTTTGTCTTCGGATCTGTGATAGAAGGTGTACCCAATTGTTTCTTTAGGGCATCCTATGAAGACGCATTTTTCCGCTTTGGGTTCGAGTTTATCAGGCTGAAGTTTCTTCACATAAACATCGCATCCCCAAACTTTTAGAAATGATAGCTTAGGTTTGTTTCCAAACCATAATTCATACGGTGTCGTTTCAACAGATTTGGATAGAGCCCTATTTAAAGTGAAAGCGGCTATTTCTAACGCATGACCCCAAAAAGATAATGGCAGATCGGTAAGAGACATCACAGACCGAACCATATCCAATAAAGTACGGTTACGACGTTCGGATACACCATTGCGTTGTGGCGTTCCAGCGGGAGTGAGTTGTGAAACTATTCCACATTCTCTCATATGTGTGCCAAACTCGTAACTTAGATATTCTCCTCCACGATTAGATCATAGAAATTTAATCTTTCTGTTACGATGATTTTCTACTTCACTCTGAAATTCTTTAAACTTTTCAAATGTTTCAGACTTATGTTTCATTAAGTAAATATACCCATATCTACTTAAGTCATCAGTGAAAGTAACAAAATAACGATATCCACCACGCGCCGGCACACTCATTGGTTCACACACATCAGTATGTATGATTTCTAATAAGTCTGTCGCCCGTTCCATTGAACTGGAAAACGGCGTTCTAGTCATCTTGCCCATAAGGCATGGCTCGCATGTCTCAAATGATTCATAACCAAGTGATTCCAGAAGTCCATCCGAATGAAGCTTCTTCATGCGTTTAACACCAATATGACCTAAACGGCAGTGCCACATGTATGCGGCTATATCATCATTCAACTTAATTCTTTTGGCATTCATGTTATGAATATGTGTTTCATTACTATGAAGATTCAAAAGAAATAAACCATTCTTCTCAGGTGCATGTCCATAAAAGATATTATTCATATAAATCGAACAACCATTATTCTCAGACTGGAATGAATAATTGTCTCGCACTAAACAAGATCCGGAAATAATGTTTATGCTTAACGCAGGCACCAAATAACATTTATTCAGGTTTAAAACTAATCTAGATGGTAAATGTAGAGGCAGCGTCCCGAAGGCGATCACATCAACTTTTGATCCATTGCCGACGCACATCGTGACCTCATCCTTCGCAAGTTGTCGCTTATTCCTTAGCCCCTATTTCCAGTTACATATGTGAGCAACCGAACTAGTATCAAATACCCAGGCGCTATTGCGACTACTAGTAAGGTACACATAAATAACATCTATATCATATATACCTTTGTTAATCTTCCTGTTCTTCTTATCTGCCAAATACTTTGGGCAGTTACGCTTCCAGTGCCCCGTGCCCTTGCAGTAAAAACAGTCAGTTTCAGGTTTAGGACCAGCCTTGGGTTTCTTCTCAGAACCGGCAACATATTTGTCGTCCTTCTTGTTTCTACCCTTGGACTTATTATCCTTTCTACCTTTCTTAAAATTAGTGCTCTTATTGACCATCAACACTTGATGTTCCTTTTTTATCTCCACTTCTGCAGTCTTAAGCATTGAGAGAAGCTCGGGGAGAGTCTTCCTCATGCCCTGCATGTTGTAGTTCATCACAAAGCTCTTGTAGCTTGGTGGAAGAGATTGGAGAACCTGATGTATTCCCAACTCATTGGGAATCGTTATCCCCAGAGAGATGAGCTTATCAGCGTACCCAGACATTTTGAGTACGTGCTCGCTAACGGAGCTGTTTTCTTCCATCATGCAGCTAAAGAACTTTTCTGAAGCATCATAACTCTCTACGGCAGTATGGGAGTCGAAAATCAGTTTCAACTCTCTCATTGTATCATAAGTGTTGCTGTTCTCGAAACGTTTTCGCAGCTCGGCTCAAGTCCATACAGTATGCCGCAATGAACTAAACTGTGGTCCTCCTTACGCGTCAGAAAAACATTTTTCTCTTCATCGAGAGCATCTTCTGCAGGCGGGTTACCTAGCGGTGCCTCAAGCACGTAGCCCTTTTGAGAGGCATTGAGGAGGATCCTCAAGTTAAGTGCCCAGTTGGTGAAGTTGCTACCGTTGATGGCTAGTTTTTCTTTCTCCATCAACATATTGAAATTCAGAGCAGGTGGTGCCATGATTTACAAATTATTTGCAAAGTTAATTTAGACTAAGTTCATAATAGAATGAGTTCAGGTTAATTCAAAATTCTACGTGAACTCCCACTTAAAAACAACATCCCTCCTAGTTTTCTTAAGTGATTACACGAACCAAATCCACTATACCATAACCGATCATCACGTGCAATGGCATAGTTTCAAAGGCGAACATCACCATGTTCATCATATCAACCATATGACTCATGATTAACCTTTCGGTTCGTATTCCGAGGCCATGTCTGTACATGCTAGGCTCGCCAAGTAGAACCATAACATTCGCATATGTAAAATGGTCTTACACCCGTAGTATGTGAACGTAGAGTCTATCACACCCGATCATCACGAGGTGTCTCAAAATGACGAACTTTCTTGACGGTGTATGTTATGGAAGAACACATTTTATCTTGATATTTATGTGAGAGAGATCATCTTATAATGCTACCGCGCGATCAAATCTAAGCAAAATAAGATGCATAAAAGGATAAACATCACATGCATATATAATGTGATATGATATGGTCCTTCACGCATTCGATCTCCATCTTGTGCATCATGGCATGATCTCCATCATTCCACCGGCGCAGCACCAAGTTCCATGGCGTGCCATCTTGATTGTCTTCCTCCATTACAATATATCACTTTGATATATACATACGGCACGCAGGCCTTAAAAAGAAAAAGACAACCATATGGCTCTTGCCAGTTGTTTAGAACTTACAAAAAGATCATTGCATACAATTTGTAACATAAACAATTTAACCATATCACATCACATACCCTGCAAAAACAAGTTAGATGTTTTTAATTTGTCTTGCATATTTTACATGGTTTGGGGCTTTCTAGGAAGAACTGTTCTTACCTACGAACATGTAACCACAACGGTGATAAAAATATTATTAACAACTCTTTATAAAATAGATCATAACTATAGTGGGAAAAACATACACCCGCAAAGCCACATATGCCGAAGCATGTCAAGTGTGGGACAAGTCTCGTGAACGCGGTCACGCAAGGTTAGTCTCGGGCAGCTTCAATCCCACTATGCGACTATGATCCAAAATACAAAAAATAGCAATAACATGATCATCAACGCCCACATCACCATGTGTTCTAATCGTGCATACCAACTACGCATAGAAATGGCTCTGATACCATTGATAGGTTCGTAGCATGGAAAACAAAAAAAATTCCTACGCATGAACACAAACTAGCCAAGAAAACTCTACGAGATGGTAGCAACGGAGACTAACCCTCAAAGACCGGAAGCGGGGATTACGTTCCCGCACAAACGTTGCCGATGGAGACTCGACGAAGACGCATGTAATCGACGTAGTCGTTCACTTGACGTAGTCGACGTAGTCGTTCACTTGACGATCTCAAGATCGTGTACAAGGCGCCACAACCGGCGGCGCCTCCGTACTCGGTCACACGTATGGCTTGTCGTCGTCTCGTCCATGCCGACGGTCCAGCGGGGCAGCGGAAGAGGGGATCCGCCAGACACTCCAACACACACTTCTCCAAGTGTATGAACCTCGAACTAACAATCCGGCAGAGCTTCGCTAAGCTAAGATGGATTTGGGGCAGCAACTTTGCGGGAGAGGGAAAGGATGAAGCAAGCATGAACATGGAGGAGAGGGGGACCTTTTATAAGAGAGGAGGGGGCAGCCCCAAGGGGGTGTGCGCAGCCCCTAGGAGAAATTCTCCTCCTCTTCATGGTGGTAACCCCCTCTTCATGGTGGTAACCCCCTCATCAACATGAGGTAACCCCCCATTTAATTTTGCATGACATTCATGCTAATTAAATTCATACTTATTGATTTAATAAAACATTTTTATTTCTTTAATATTTGTTAATTCATTCAATTAACAAACATTAACAAATACACCCTTAAGTTATTTTGATATCCCGAATCAGTTTCGGTGCTTTTCTGAAACAACCCTCATGCTGTCCTGTAATTCGATCAGAGTATCGTATCCACTCAAAAACGATGGCGAACCTTAAGTGTGTCACCCTACGGTTCGTGAATAATATGGACATGATCGAGACTCCTCTCTGATCAATAATCATCAGCGGGATCTGGAAATCCATGACGACTCCCACTTACTCACCGATGAACTAGTGATCGTGTGAACCAATAACGAACATAGTCAATTCCTTTTGTCTCGTGATATTATTACTTGTCCGAGATCCGATCATTTGGTATCAACCATACCTAGTTCGATCTCGTTCCCGACAAGTCTCTTTACTCGTTTCGTGATAAATCATTCCCGTGACCTAGTCACATGCTTGCAAGCGATTTCAATGCAATATCACCGAGAAGGGCCCAGAGAATATCTTCCCGTCATCGGGTCGGACAAATTCCACTCTTGATCCATGAGCCTCAACTAATACTTTCAGAATACCCAAATCAACCTTTATAATCACCCTGTTACGGTGTGATGTTTGATATCATCAAAGCACTCTTCTGGTATCATGATTAACATGATCTCATGGTCTGAGGATTAGAACTATTTTGTATGAGTTTGATATAGCAATGAAACTTGATTACTTGATCGTATTGCTATTCGTACTATGGGTGTGAGTGTTCATCACATCATTCTTCTAATGATATGACCTCGTTATTAACAACATCCAATGTTTATGATCAGGAAACCTTGATCATCGGTTAATCAACGAGCTAGTATAAAAGAGAGACTTTACTAGGAACCTTTTAGTTTATTAATCACATAAGTATTAATGTTTCCAATTAATACAATTCTAGCATGAGAAATAAACATCTATTATGAACACGGAATAATATAATAGCAACTTTATTATTGCCTCTCGGGCATATTCCTTTCAGTGTGAAAGGATGCCATGAAGCTACTCGCTAAAGGAAATTTTAAACGGCGAACCATGTGCGACGAATTTGACAAAATTCAATCAAAACGCTTTCAAACGAAATTGGAGGTTACACCAAATGAAACTCAAAACCGATAGTCAGAATGGATTCAGCTTGTCGAGGTGCATCTTTTTCATGTAAAACACATATTTAAATGAACCATGGTTGTGCTAATATGAAGGGCTTAGGAAGGAGCGGTTTAAATAAGGGTGAATGGAAGCAAACCAAGATTCCTTTGTCAAGGCATCCGCAGTGCCTGCATCCGGGGAAACACCCAATTCAGGCATTCCTCTTGGGCTTGGTCCAATGGTGATTTTACTAGCGTGTGGGCCAAGATTTGGAGTGTGGGCATCCAATCAGCATACTTTCTGCTCGCCGGAGCCTAGTTGGCCTTCATGCGAGCTACCAATCGCGCCCTTAAGATGCGGCGCATGTTGGTGGCGTAGGGGTGCGCACTGCCGGCGCATGGAGCCGACGCGTCATGGTAGCCGAAGGAGACGCCTGGCAGCCGTATCTAGGCATCCTGACAATGGTGGATGGCTGTCGTGGAAGCACAAGGAGGCGGCGCTTTGTGGTGGTGCCATTCCATGTGGCGCTTGCTCGCTGAGGAGGCCAGGGGCAGGGCTGGCATCAAGGAGGTGTGAACTCGCGAGGGACGGCCAGGGTCAGAGCTTGTCGAGGGACATCCAGGGCTAGAGCTTGTCGAGGGGCAGCCAATGTAGGTGCTTGTCCAGGGGCAGGGGCGGAGGAGGCCAGGGCCGGAGGTGGCCTGCGGGCGGAGGAAGGCGACCTCGTGTCCGCTAGCGACTGCTCGAGGAGGTGGTGCATGCAACTTCTCTTTCTGCGGCGCTCTTCTCTGGCGAGCTTCTCTCCGCCAGCGACTCTTTGAGAGGCACTAGGCGGTCGTGGAGCCGGAGAGGTGGAGAGAGAGGAGGTTGGGGGAGAATAACGTGCGGGGCAGTTGGCCCCTTTCGTCTCGGGCCAGTCGCGGGACGGTGGGGTGGAAATTTTTGGGCGACCTGAGCCCTGCTGAGGAGCGAAGCTTGTTTTGAGCTCTTTCGGGCCAGGCTGAGAGCCGTTTTTGGGGGCAGGTGAGCAGTGCCCAGTTGACCCGACCCGACCTACCAAACAATAAAATGTGCAAAAAAAACTAGGATGAGGTGGGAAAGTCTGAGTCCAACCAATGTACCAAACAGACCCTAGAAGAACCTTTGCAGATGAAATATTGACTCAATGGCATGAGGTTACTGAAATAGCTAGGGATGTCAATTTCACTGATATGCACGGCAGTATGAATCCGAAGGGGGTTTATTCCTCTAAGTGCATGTATACGATGGCAGATTTGGGAGCGATAAAACCTGTTTATTCGCGTGTTGTGCGGGATTTTAAAATCCCTCATAGAATTCAAGTTTTTGTGTGGCTATTTGCTCGTACAAAAATATGACTAGGGATGATTTGAGAAAAAAAAGAAATACGTAAACCTTTAGACTGTGAACTATACATAGAGATTAAATCTGTTTAGCATTTTTTAATGCATAGTAGCTAAGTTGATTTAGGATCATGTGTTTGAAGTCATGTATGTTGTCTCATCACTAACTTGTGTTCTGTCTTTAATTCCTAGGTTGTAAGCAGCTCTTGGAGTTCAGATTTTTTCTGAAAATTCTCGGTACCTTTAAAGGGAGTAGTAGCTTTACTTCATGTTCATGTAAAAAAAATTAGTTTATGCTTGTTGTAATGCGTGGCAGACTATGGTTTTGTTTATTTGGAGATATCCATGTAGATTTAAAAAATGAATTTTGAAATGTAATATTATATAAGTAAATAACCACATAATTAAATTTGCATAAACATCTCTATCTCTAGTACTTATTAAGGCACCAACTTATTTAGATACAATCAATCTTAGCTGTCAAATTGTGGTGATCAAATGGCCTACATCGCTTCAATGTTAAGCTCAACTCAAAAAAGTTTTAGATCCCACAACCCATCTAGTTCATAATTTCATCTCCATTATCTCTTCGACATTTTTTCTCTGCTCCATTATTAGTCGGTAGCTTTCCTTACGCACGTCCTCTCTCCCACATCGATGATCGATCACAATCGGCCGCCACCTCTAATCTGTGGTTTCTCAACGATGGTCGGCCCGTCCTAGAGGCCGGCGGTGGCTAGAATAATACAACACCTAAACCATCCCTCCATTCTAATGGGGCTTAGAGCATCTCCACTAGCACTCCCAATAGAGGCATTGGGACAACGAATGTTTTTTTGACCAGTGGCCCCAATAGGGCGTCGATAGAATTTGGAGCCCAATAAAATAGCATGCACTCCCACGCCAGCCTAGACGCGCTAGGAGTAGATTGGGAGTACCGACACCACAAGCCACGTAGGCTCTGTCAAGACAACCCTGCTTGGCAGTGAGAGAGATGGAGGTCAACGTTATTTTATGACCAGTGCGTTAGAAAGATGTATTAGGGTTTTCCGTGGGGCAAAACCTCTCCATGCCTCTTCTATTTATATACGGCAAGGTTACATGTACAAATACAACATACGTTACATATGGGGACTGATTCATCTAATACAAGATTTAGATAGGACTTGAATCGGTCTAACATCTGCCGTGTGGCTGATTTAGTAAAAACATCAGCCAACTGATCACTAGATGAGATGAACTTCACTTGCAAGGCTCCTTCAGCAACACGCTCGTGCACAAAGTGAAAATCTATCTCTATGTGCTTCCTTCGAGCATGGAAAATAGGATTCGCCGTCAGGTAGGTAACTCCTAAGTTATCACACCATAGAACATGCACACGCTGCTGGGTGACTCCGAGTTCTGTAAGCAAAGAACTGGTCCACATGGCTTCATCTACTCCATTTGCAAGTGCTTTGTATTCTGCCTTGGTACTAGATCTCGAGACAGTGGGTTGCTTATTTGAAATCCAAGACACCAAGTTCGGACCCACAAAGACTGCATATCCTCCTGTAGAGCGCCGATCATCAACACATCTGGCCCAGTCTGCATTAGTAAAAATACTGATATCCAGCTGTGATGACTTCCAAAAATGTAAGCCAGTATCTAGCGTGCCCTTCACATAGCGCAGAATACGCTTGACTGCTTCCCAGTGTACCTCCGTAGGCTAGGAGAGAAACTGACACACTTTGTTCATTACAAAGGAAATATCCGGGCGTGTGAGGGTCAAATATTGTAAGCTGCCAACGACACTGTGGTATCGGAAAGAATCTTCAGTACCCAATAATGCTCTAGTATCGCGCGCAAGCCGCTCTGAGGGAACCAGTGGAGTAGAAGTAGGATTGCAATTCTCCATACCAACATGAAGCAGAAGACCTAGCACATACTTGCGTTGTGTGAGTGTCATGCCCTCGGAATTGTAAGACGCTTCTAATCTGAGAAAGTACTCCAAAGGATCAAGATCCTTAATGGGAAAAGCTTTGGAAAGAGACCGAACCAGCCGCTCAACAACCTCAGGTGTAGACCCAGCAATCAGAATGTCATCAATATAGACCAGCATAAAGATCTGAACACCATCGCGCCAAAAAATGAAGAAGGAGGTATCCGCCTTGGAAGGAATAAAATCAAGCTGGGACAAACGATCGCTCAGTTGTGCATACCATGCACGAGGAGACTGCTTCAACCCATAAATGGAGCATTGCAACTTGCACACATGAGACGGATAATGGGGGTCTTCGAAGCCGGGGGCTGTTGCATGTAAACATCCTCAGATAGCCATGGAGAAAAGCATTTTCTCACATCAACCTGATGAAATGTCCATCCACGAAAGACAGCAATGGAGAGAACCAAACAGATGGTCTGAGGCTTCACAACTGGGCTTAAAGTGTCACCATAATCAGTACCTTGATGTTGCATAATATCACGAGCAACGAGGTGAGCCTTGTGTTTCTCAATAGAGCCATCCGGGCGATGTTTGGTTTTGAATATCCATATACTGCCAACAATGTTGGTGCTAGGCGGCCGAGGAACCAATGTCCACGTATTGGTCTAAGAAAGAGCAGAAAACTCATCAGACATGGCAGAACCCCAAGCGGGCTCACAAAGAGCATCAAGATGGGACAATGGAGCAGCAAAGAGAGCCCGCCGCTAGGGATTGTACCGGACGGTACCATCAGCATACTTCTTCTTGTGTCGAGTGTTATCACAGAGGCGAGTGATCATGCCATGACCAGGAGCAGGCATAGGGTCAGCAGCCGAGGGAGTCGCGGCTAGGGTATGAGAACTCCTAGCAGAAGGCGACTCGGGCTTCTTAGATGCGGACGCATCACCACGGGCTGTCGTGGTAGGTGATAGGTGTGTTGTAGGCACCCAGTTGGGAACCCAAAGAGCAAGGTATGAGGAGCTGATACATCTCCAACGTATCTCTAATTTTTGATGCTCCATGCTTGTTTTTACACCATTTGCCTATTGTTTCGTTACACTTTGTGGCACTTTTATGCATTTTCCGGAACTAACCTATTAACAAGTTGCCACAGTGCCAGTTCCCTGTTTTCTGCTATTTTTGTGTTTTAGAAGTGATACACAGGAAATATTCTCGGAATTGGACGAAACAAGTTCCTAAAGTCTTATTTTACCCGGAAGCTTCCAGAGATCCGAAGAGGAGTAGGAGGGGGGCCACCAGGGCCCCACACGCCAGGGCGGTGCGGCCAGGGGCCTGGCCGCGCGAGCCTGGCGTGAGGGCGCCTGGTCCCTCCTCTGACATCGCCCCTTCGCCTATAAAGATCCCCCGACGGAAAAAAACCTAAGTACCCGATCACTTTTCCAGAACACATCGCGATACGCCGCCGCCGTCGACCCGAAGATCGGGAGGGTCCAGAAGCTCTTCCCGGCACCCTGCCGGAGAGGGGAATCGCCACCGGAGGTCTTCTTCATCGCCATGCTTGCCTCCGGAGCGATGAGTGAGTAGTCTACCTTGGACTATGGGTCCATAGCAGTAGCTAGATGGTTGTCTCCTCCACCATGTGCTTCATGTTTAGATCTCATGAGCTGCCCTACATGATTGAGATCACCGTTATGTAATTCTACATGTTTGGTTTGTTGGGATCCGGTGAATATTGGTGTTTATGATTAAGTTGCTGTACTGAATATTATCTTTTGTTATCTCTATGTTGTTTATGATCATGCATGCTCTCCGTTGTTAGTAGCTATCTTGGCCGAGTAGTTGCTAGTGACTCCAAGAGGGGGTATTTATGCTCGATAGTGGGTTCATGCCTCTATTTAACCTGGGGGAGTGACAGAAACCTCTAAGGTTGTAGATGTGCTGTTGCTACTAGGGAGAAAACAACATTCATATGCTTAAGGGCATATGCTTTGTTTACATTACACACTTTGCTTAATGCAATTATCTGTTATTCGCAACTTAATACTTGTGGAGTTCTCGGATTGATTCACCACAAGTGGATTATTAGTCATAGATGCAGTTGGATGGCGGTCTATGTATTTTGTTGTAATGCCCAGAGTAAATCTCATAGTGATCTTCTTGACATATCACGTTTATCTTTATTCTATCAATTGCCCAACTGTAATTTGTTTACCCAGCATGTGTTATTTATCTTATGGAGAGACACCACTAGTGAACTGTGGATCCCGGTCCTATTTCCATCATATTGCTATCACCTGTTTACTTTACTCGCACTGTTTACTTTACTCGCATACTCTATTATTTTCCACTCGATACGCTTATAACCTTTGTTTCAAGCAAACCGGTGAGATTGACAACCTCATCGCAAGTTGGGAATGAAGTACTTGGTTGTGTTGTGTGCAGGTTCCGCGTTGCAGCTAGCAAGCAAAGCTTGGACGAGGCGCCATATATAAATTGTCCGGAGCTGTCGCAAGCTAGCAAGCATCACCTTCAGTCGTTTGTCTCTCCTCTCCAAGAACGATAAACCTTGGTTTCGTAACTGAGGGAAAACTAGCTACTATACTCATCACACCTTCCTCTTGGGGTTCCCAACGGGCTGGTTATTCACCACGCACAAGGAAAACTAGCTTGATGTCTTTTTGATAGTATGCTTAGTGGTTTTGCTGTTGCATGACTTGTCTCAAATAACTGAGATTGCTTAATGAGCCTTTGAAAAAATCATGCGTTGTTTTTATTATATGGAAGCATTTATTTGGTTTTCTCCTTTGATGCTTTATTTGGGTTGACTTGGCACATGCTTAGACCATGTTGACTACAAAATAAGTCGCCAATAGCCTCTATGATCATTTAGTTTTTGACTTTTGATGCCATCTTATGCTTCTTTTAATGTCGCTTTGTCGCTTTGCATGATTATGGCCGTTATTGCTCTCTTAGTTGGTCGCTCCCAGTCTTTTGCTAGCCCTCGCCTTGTACTGAGTATGAGCTCTACTCGTGCATCCAACTCCCAAAAACCAAGTTTGCCATTGTGTTCACTATAAATTCCTATGCATGGTATTTGTAAGCCATTCCAAGTATATTTTCATGTGCTACCTTTCAAAAACCTTCAAAACACTTCTCGTTTTGTGACACTGTTTTCAGCTCATGGGGACGTAGTGGTCGGATTTGCTATCTTCCATATTGCTTATTCCAAAAACAAAAAAAAGGAAAAAAAAGAAAAAAGGCACTCCTCCAAGGAATGTGAATGTTGGTGGGCACCCGATGGAATCGGTTAGCCATAGTTTGTGAAAGGAAAAAAGGTGGGGAGGAGTGCCAAGCTTTATAAAAGAGCACAAAAGTGCCAATCTCTCTCTCTCTCTCTCAAAAACTTGCTTCATTTTTGTATGGAAGATAGTAAGAACCCCATTGCCAGTCGTTGACAAAGACAACCACCTCTCAAAACCAATTTTTATCTCTCTGCGAATCACTGCTTCCCTCTGCGAATGGGCCTTTCTTTTACTTTTATGTTGAGTCACCACCTTCTTTCTTTATGCACCATTAAGAGAGCATAGTTGTCATTCTTAGTGTAATATGCATTGTCGCAAAGTTCATTGATTGATTCATATTGTTGGTTTCACTTGTTCCTAAATTATTTGTATCTAGTCGCCCTCTTAAACTTGAAGGTGTCCTATACATTTATGTTTTTCTCTCTTTGAAGGACAAGCTGAAAACTATTTGTATGTTTTTCCTTATGATTTGAACACACGTTTGACTTTCATTGTTTCATTTTCATGATCTTTTGTTTATGTTCATTTGCATGTTTACAACATGGTTGCTAAGTTCTTATTGTCAAGATTATATCTTTCATGCCCATGTTTTAAGTTCTTATGATCCCAGCTCACAATGCTTACATATATGATCAAGATTGTGTAGGTGCATGTCACCTAAAAAATTATTTCTTTTGTTATCACTTACCTACTCGAGGATGAGCAGGAGTTAAGCTTGGGGATGCTGATACGTCTCCGACGTATCCATAATTTTTGATGCTCCATGCTTGTTTTTACACCATTTGCCTTGTGTTTCGTTACACTTCGTGGTGTTTTTATGCGATTTCTGGAACTAATCTATTGACAAGATGCCATAGTGCCAGTTTCCTGTTTTCTGCTGTTTTTGTGTTTCAGAAGTGATACATAGGAAATATTCTTGGAATTGGACGAAACAAGTTCCTGAAGTCTTATTTTACCCGGAAGCTTCCAGAGATCCGAAGGAGAGAAGGAGTGGGGCCACCAGGGCCCCACACACAGGGGTGGCGCGGCCAGGCCCCTGGCTGCGCGAGCCCCGTGTGAGGGCGCCTGGCTCCCCCTCTGACGACGCCCCTTTGCCTATATAAAGCCTCGGGACGGAAAACCCTAGAGGATTCGGCAATTTTCCAGAAAGAGTTCCGTAGCTCCGCCGCCGCCACCGACGAATTTCGGGGGACAGAAGTCTCTGTTCCGGCACCCTGCCGGGACGGGGAAGTGCCCCCGGAGCCATCTCCATCGGTCTCCATCGCCGTCTCTGCCGTCTCCATCGACCTCACCGCCATCTCCATCAACCTTGCTGTCTCCTATGATGAGGAGGGAGTAGTCCATCCCCGGGGCTAAGGGCTCTACCGGTAGCTATGTGGTTCACCTCTCTCTCCCATGATGTGATCTTTATGTGATCGTGAGCTTTGTATCATGTTGAACAAGTAGATGTTATTATTTAGATATTATGTGTACTCTAGTGATGTTATTAAAGTAATCTATTCCTCCTGCCATGGTGTAACGGTGACAGTGCGTGCATCATGGTGGTACTTGGTTTAGGCTATGATTGTGATCTCTTGTGGATTATGAGAGTAATTATTACTATGATAGTATTGAAGTGATCTATTCCTCCTTTCATGGTGTAATGTTGACAGTGTGTGCACCATGTTAGTACTTGGTCTAAGTTGCAATAATATCTATCTTGAGTTGTGCTTTGATTTGGATATCTCTATGAGTGGTGTTTGTCAAGTACTTGATGAACTTTAAGGGGTGCTTCTGTAGCCACTACACAATGATTAGTGTTGTTCAATAGGAGAGTAATTCAGAGTACCATAGTGAAGAGAAGTTGTTTATTTGTTCAATCATGTTATATTTGTTGGGAGTGTGTCCACTAGTGAAAGTATGATCCCTAGGCCTTGTTTCCAAGCTTTGCACACCGTTTACTTGCTGTTTTGTTACATGTTTGCTCGCAGCGATATTTATTTCAAATCACGTTTGCTACTTATAATCATCACTACCGCTTGTATTTCACTATCTCTTCGCCGAACTAGTGCACCTATACATCTGACAAGTGTATTGGGTGTGTTGGGGACACAAGAGACTTTCTGTATCGTAATTGCAGGGTTGCTTGAGAGGGATAGCTTTGACCTCTTCCTCCCTGAGTTCGATAAACCTTGGGTGATCCACTTAAGGGAAACTTGCTGCTGCTCTACAAACCTCTGCACTTGGGGGCCCAACAAGTGTCTACAAGAATAGAAGTGCGTAGACATCAGGGGGCAATGAGAGCTCAAAGCCGGTAAGTACCATAATTTTTGAAGGTTATAAAACTTGCAATCACTGCTTCCCTCTGCGAAGGGCCTTTCTTTTACTTTTATGTTGAGTCACCACCTTCTTTCTTTATGCACCATTAAGAGAGCATAGTTGTCATTCTTAGTGTGATATGCATTGTCCCAAAGTTCATTGATTGATTCATATTGTTGGTTTCACTTGTTCTCAAATTATTTGTATCTAGTCGCCTCTTAAACTTGAAGGTGTCCTATGCATTTATGTTTTGCTCTCTTTGAAGGACAAGCTGAAAACCATTTGTATGTTTTTCCTTATGATTTGAACACACGTTTGACTTTCATTGTTTCATTTTCATGATCTTTTGTTTGTGTTCATTTGCATGTTTACAACATGGTTGCTAAGTTCTTATTGTCATGATTATATCTTCATGCCCATGTTTTAAGTTCTTATGATCCCAGCTCACAAATGCTTACATATATGATCAAGATTGTGTAGGTGCATGTCACCTCAAAAATTATTCTTTTGTTATCACTTACCTACTCGAGGACGAGCAGGAGTTAAGCTTGGGGATGCTTGATACGTCTCCAACGTATCTATAATTTTTGATGCTCCATGCTTGTTTTTACACCATTTGCCTATTGTTTCGTTACACTTCGTGGCACTTTTATGCATTTTCCGGAACTAACCTATTAACAAGTTGCCACAGTGCCAGTTCCCTGTTTTCTGCTGTTTTTGTGTTTCAGAAGTGATACACAGGAAATATTCTCGGAATTGGACAAAACAAGTTCCTGAAGTCTTATTTTACCCGGAAGCTTCCAGAGATCCGAAGAGGAGTAGGAGGGGGGCCACCAGGGCCCCACATTCCAGGGCGGCGCGGCCAGGGGCCTGGCCGCGCGAGCCTAGCGTGAGGGCGCCTGGTCCCTCCTCTGACATCGCCCCTTCGCCTATAAAGACCCCCCGACGAAAAAAACCTAAGTACCCGATCACTTTTCCAGAACACATCGCGATCCGCCGCCGCCGTCGACCCGAAGATCGGGAGGGTCCAGAAGCTCTTCCCGGCACCCTGCCGGAGAGGGGAATCGCCACCGGAGGTCTTCTTCATCGCCATGCTTGCCTCCGGAGCGATGAGTGAGTAGTCTACCTTGGACTATGGGTCCATAGCAGTAGCTAGATGGTTGTCTCCTCCACCATGTGCTTCATGTTTAGATCTCATGAGCTGCCCTACATGATTGAGATCACCGTTATGTAATTCTACATGTTTGGTTTGTTGGGATCCGATGAATATTGGTGTTTATGATTAAGTTGTTGTACTGAATATTATCTTTTGTTATCTCTATGTTGTTTATGATATTGCATGCTCTCCATTGTTAGTAGCTATCTTGGCCGAGTAGTTGCTAGTGACTCCAAGAGGGGGTATTTATGCTCGATAGTGGGTTCATGCCTCTATTTAACTTGGGGGAGTGACAGAAACCTCTAAGGTTGTAGATGTGCTGTTGCTACTAGGGAGAAAACAACATTCATATGCTTAAGGGCATATGCTTTGTTTACATTACACACTTTGCTTAATGCAATTATCTGTTGTTCGCAACTTAATACTTGTGGAGTTCTCCGATTGATTCACCACAAGTGGATTATTAGTCATAGATGCAGTTGGATGGCGGTCTATGTATTTTGTTGTAATGCCCAGAGTAAATCTCATAGTGATCTTCTTGACATCTCACGTTTATCTTTATTCTATCAATTGCCCAACTGTAATTTGTTTACCCAGCATGTGTTATTTATCTTATGGAGAGACACCACTAGTGAACTGTGGATCCCGGTCCTATTTCCATCATATTGCTATCACCTGTTTACTTTACTCGCACTGTTTACTTTACTCGCATACTCTATTGTTTTCCACTCGATACGCTTATAACCTTTGTTTCAAGCAAACCGGTGAGATTGACAACCTCATCGCAAGTTGAGAACGAAGTACTTGGTTGTGTTGTGTGCAGGTTCCGCGTTGCAGCTAGCAAGCAAAGCTTGGACGAGGCGCCATATATAAATTGTCCGGAGCTGTCGCAAGCTAGCAAGCATCACCTTCAGTTGTTTGTCTCTCCTCTCCAAGAACGATAAACCTTGGTTTCTTAACTGAGGGAAAACTAGCTGCTATACTCATCACACCTCCTCTTGGGGTTCCCAACGGGCTGGTTATTCACCACGCACAAGGACCGTCTGCTACGCGTCAACTTGGCACCAGCAGGAGCACAGCAGCAAGTTTCCCTCGGTTATGAAACCAAGGTTTATCGAACTAGTAGGAGAAAGCCAAACTTCAGAAGGTGATGCTTGCTAGCTTCGCGACACTCCGGACAATGGCGCCAGAAAATGCTGGTGCGTAGTTGACGTAGGAGCTTCTTCACCTAGCAGCAACGTGGAACCTGCACACAACACAACCAAGTACTTTGCCCCAACTTACGATGAGGTTGTCAATCTCACCGGTTTGCTGTAAACAAAGGATTAAGCGTATCGAGTGGTAAAAGGTAATAGTACGCGAGTAAAAGTAAATAGTGCAAGTAAAAGTAAACAGTATAGCAATGTAAAGGAAATTAGACCGGGGTCCATAGTTCACTAGTGGTGTCTCTCCAAAAGATAAATAACAACATGCTGGGTAAACAAATTACAGTTGAGAAATTGATAGAATAAAGATAACCTACATACGTCATGAGGATCACTATGAGATTCACTCTGGGCATTACGACAAAATACATAGACCGTAATCCAACTGCATCTATGACTAATAATCCACCATCTGGATATCGTTCGAGCAACCATCGGGTATTAAGTTCTGAACAACGGATAACTGCATTAAGAAAAGTGCATAAAGTAAACAAAGCAAATGTCCTTGGACACAAGAATGTTGTTTTCTCCCTAGTGGCAACAGCACATCTACAACCTTAGAGGTTTCTGTCACTCCCCCAGATTACTAGAAGCATAAACCCAACTATCAAGCATAAATACTCTCTCTTGGAGTTACTAACATCTACTCGGCCAAGATATCTACTAGCAACGGAGAGCATGCAAGATCATAAACAATATAGAGATAACATAAAGATATATAATTCAGCACATCAACTTGACATAGTACCAATACTCATCGGATCCCAACAAACACAACATATAGAATTACACAAAGATGATTTTGATCATGTAGGGCAGCTCACAGATCTAAACATGAAGCACATAGTGGAGGAGACAACAATCTAGCTACTGCTATGGACCCGTAGTCCAAGGTAGACTACTCACACATCACTCCAGAGGCGACCATGGTAGTGGAGAAGGCCTCCGGCAGGGATTCCCCTCTCTGACAGGGTGCCGGGAAGAGCTCCTAGATCCTCTCGATCTCGCGTCGACGACAGCGGCGGCTTGCAGTATATTTCGAGGAAAAGTGATCCGTCCTCTAGGTTTTTCCCGTCGAGGTGAATATATAGGCGAAAGGGCAGCGTCAGGAGGTGGGCCAGCTGGCCTCACCACCTGGTGGCGCGGCCAGGGGCTGGGCCGCGCCACCCTATGGTGTGGCTGGCCCCTGGTCCCCCTCCGTCTCATCTTCGATCTTCGCGAAGCTTCGATAAAAATAGGAGGTTCGGCTTTTGTTTTGTCCAATTCTGAGAATATTTCCTGTGTAGCTTTTCTAAAACACAAAAACAGAAGAAAACAGGGAACTGGCACTGTGACATCTCGTTAGTAGGTTAGTTCCAGAAAATGCATAAAAAGCCACGAAGTGTAACAAAACACAAAGCAAATGGTGTATAAACAAGCATGGAGCATCAAAATTATAGATACGTTTGAGACGTATCAAGCATCCCCAAGCTTAACTCCTGCTCGTCCTCGAGTAGGTAAGTGATAACAAAAGAATAATTTTTGAGGTGATATGCACCATCACAATCTTGATCAACGATGTAAAGCATTGAGTGCTGGGATCAAGGAACTTAAAACATGGGCATAAGAGACATAATCTTGACAATAAAAACTTAGCAACCATGTTATAACATGAAAAGAAACACAAACAAAAGATCATGAGTAATGAAACATTAAAAGTCAAATGTGTGTTCAAATCATACGGAAAAACATATCAAAGTGGTTTTCAGCTTGTCCTTCATGGAATAGCAAAATATAAATGCATAGGACACCTTCAAGTTTAAGAGGGCGACTAGATACAAATAATTTAAGAACAAGCAAAACCATAATCATGAATCAATCATTGGGACTATGCACATTAAACTCAGAATGGCAACTATGCTCTCTTAGACGATGCATAAAGGTAGAAGGTGGAGACTCAACATAAAAGTAAAAGAAAGACCCTTCGTAGAGGGAAGCAGAGACTCCAAGTTTTATAAAAGTTCAAAAATTATGGTACTTACTAGCTTTGAGCTCTCATTGCCCCCATCATAGGCACCTTGAATGGTTAAAGTTAATGCGAGTACAATTATGAGCATATGCTTAACAAATCATAAGTTGAAAACCTCGTGTCCCATGAAGTACGAATACCCAAACCTCATGCTACTCGACTTAGGTCCCAAGCAAGCTCTTATCATTGTAAGTATACGCGTATCATCGAGAACCGCCAACGGGGTACCTCCTGCCCGATGAAATGGAACAAGCCCACATTAAAATGACAGGACAAGCAGACAATGAATAACTCAGCATCTCTTTTATTTACCATTGGTATAGCTTTTTATTATGAGATGCGTCGTCGAATGTCCACTATGGACATGCTGTAAATTTCCACCATGAATGATGCATGGCTTAGATTAGCGGCCCAGGCATTTCTCTAACACATATACAAACACTATGATCCCGCAAGATCCCAACTTATTTCATATCACGAGTATCCACAAATAAAAGATCACGATATCAACTCAAATGAGAGAAAGTGCAATGTTGAAAGCTTGCCCCATGACGGCATGGCTGGGCTAATTTCTAACTTACAACTTGCAAGCATAACATCAACATAAGAGAGCCACAATGTCAAATTTTTAAAAGCGAGAAAAGTAAAGTATGCCATCAGGTTCGTGAGAGCTTTACTGACTAATTTTCACATAACACCAAAAAGAGTTTAATTTGAAGGATAGATAAAAGCAAGTCAAATGTACTTGGAATAGCAAATTGCTAATAGGTATGTATGGTGGACACATTGGCAAACTTGGTTTTTGGGAGTTGGATGCACGAGTAGAGCTCATACTCAGTACAAAATGAAGGCTAGCAAAAGACTGGGAGCGACCAACTAAGAGAGCAATAACGGCCATAATCATGCATAGCGACAAAACATCATTAAAAGAAGCATAAAATGGCATCACAAGTTAAAAACCAAATGATCATAGAGGCTTATGGCAACTTTGTAAGAGACAAACATGTTGTAAGCATGCGCCAAGTCAACCCAAATAAAGCATCAAGGAGAAAACCAAATAAATGCTTTCATATAATAAAAACAACGCATGATATTTTCAAAGGCTCATTAAGCAATCTAAGTCATTTGAGACAAGTCATGCTACAGCAAAAACTACTAAGCATACTATCAAAATGACATCAAGCATGGCCTGCAAAAGTCTAAGCCGCAGTCTAAACAAGCTCTTTTTGTACCACTTTTTGCATAAAACTTTTTTCTCTTTTCCTACACCATTCAAACCTTTTTGAAATAACTCTTTTGATCAAAACTAACATAGACCAGTGGTCTAAATACACCTTGATGCAAAGATATAATAAGATCTGAACAAAAATCAAGGCGAAAAATGAAAGCTAAACACAGTTCTAGAAAAAGAGAACACTAGTTGAACAATAAGAGTGAAAACTAGAGTGTTCTTGGCAAATAAAAAACGAAGTACGTCTTCTCTAAAAGAAATTTGTTGGGGTCCAACCATTTATTGCAGCAAACAAAACAAAAGAAAACTGAAAGCAAAAGTAAAGACGCTCCAAGAAAAATGCATAGGATATGAAGCAATAAAAGTATAGTGTGTTGAAAGGTGACCTGATTTTTTCCGATGAAGAAGGGGTGCCTCGAGGGCATCCCCAAACTTTGACGCTTGTACCTCTTGGATATTTCTTGGGGTGACATGGGCATCCCCAAGCTTGAGCTTTTGTCCATACTTCATCTCATCTCATCACTCTCCATTCCCTACACTTGAAAACTTCCTTCATACAAAACTTCACACAATTCTATTAGCAACGTTAGCATAAACATAATAGTAAATCAACCCTTTTGGTTCAGTTTCAACCTCAAAAACACCACATATAAAGCATATACTACTGTAGCAACGCCCTCAAAAGTTTCGTGAACAAAAGAACTCAAAAAGAAAGCGATCGAGAGGCAAACACAAATAGTGGCAGAAATCTGTCAAAATAGAACAGCTGACAAAGGTCGATTTTTCGAGGATCTTCTGTTGCTCAAATAGAAAAGTGCAAAATTAATGAAAGTTTGGATATAACCTGGGGCATATGCATAGGAAATTTCAGATCAAAAAGATATTCTGAGAATTTTCACGAATTTTTACGGTGCAGTGCAAAAATCTGTTTTAGGACAGCAACTTTCCCAAATCTTACCTCCCTCAAATTAGAGATTCTTCTTGGTATAAAAACAAAATAAAAATGATAAGGAGCGTTCATTACAGTAGTAATAACTTCCAAGACTCAAATAAAATAAAAATTACTGAAAAGAAAAAATTGGGTTATCTCCCAAGAGTGCTTTTCTTTAACGCCTTTGAGCTAGGCGCAGAAAGTGCAAATCAAGTAATATCAAGCGATGAAGAATTAAGATCAATTGCAGAAGTCTTTTCAACAATGAATTGAATTTTATCCAAATAAGTTTTTGAAGATCCCTTGTGAACACTCTTTGGTTCACTACTTTCATCAAAAGAGTTTTCAGGACAAATCCAATTAAAATTCTTTTCCAAAGCTTCATGCAATCCTACAAGTTTGCAAGGAATTGGTACTTTGATGTCTTCTTTGGTTGTACCAACAATATTAATAGGTAAGCCAAGCATATTAAAATGCTCAAAAACTTTCCTAGCTTCAATAGCAACATCTCTAAATTCTTTACGCAAAGTCTCCAAAATAAATTCTTTCTTTTCGAAGTCTTCGATATCATGAAGCTTAAGAAACATTTGTTGCATGAAAGGATTAAGGTTAACAAACCTAGCCTCCAACATGTGAACTAAATAAGCAGCGGCAACTTCATAACTAGGAGCAAGCTTAGCCAAAGATCTATCCTCAACATCTTTATGCATACTAACATGATTAAAGAACTCCTCAATGTTACCTTTCCCAATAATAGAACCACTACCTATTGTAAGGTACTCCAAAGCATACTTAGGGAACAACATAATGAACTAAAAGTAAAAGTAATGGAATGCAAACTATCAAAGGAACTAATTTTTTTGTATTTTTGATAAGAAGATGCAAGAAAAAATAAAATAAAGCAAAACAATAACAAAGTAAAAGATTGAGCATGAGAGACTCCCTTTGCAGAAATCTTCTTTCTCCTCGGCAACGGTGCCAGAAAAATGCTTTGATAGGTGTGTTGTAGGCACCCAGTTGTGAACCCCAAGAGGAAGATATGAGGAGCACAGCAGCAAGTTTCCCTCAGTTGTCAAACCAAGGTTTATCGAACCAGTAGGAGAAAGCCAAACTTTAGAAGGTGATGCTTGCTAGCTTCACGACACTCCGGACAATGGCGCCAGAAAATGCTGGTGCGTAGTTGACATAGGAGCTTCTTCACCTAGCAGCAACGTGGAACCTGCACACAACACAACCAAGTACTTTGCCCCAACTTACGATGAGGTTGTCAATCTCACCGGTTTGCTGTAAACAAAGGATTAAGCGTATCGAGTGGTAAAAGGTATTAGCATGCGAGTAAAAGTAAATAGTGCGAGTAAAAGTAAACGGTATAGCAATGTAAAGGAAATTAGACCGGGATCCACAGTTCACTAGTGGTGTCTCTCCATAAGATAAATAACAACATGTTGGGTAACCAAATTATAGTTGGGCAATTGATATAATAAAGATAATGTACATACGTCATGAGGATTACTATGAGATTTACTCTGGGCATTACGACAAAATACATAGACCGTAATCCAACTGCATCTATGACTAATAATCTACCCTCCGGATGTCGTCCGAGCAACCATCGGGTATTAAGTTGCGAACAACGGATAACTGCATTAAGCAAAGTGCGTAAAGTAAACAAAGCAAATGTCCATAGACACAAGAATGTTGTTTTCTCCCTAGTGGCAACAGCACATCTACAACCTTAGAGGTTTCTGTCACTCCCCAGATTACTAGAGGCATGAACCCAACTATCAAGCATAAATACTCCCTCTTGGAGTCACTAGCATCTACTCGGCCAAGATATCTACTAGCAACGGAGAGCATGCAAGATCATAAACAACATAGAGATAGCATAAAGTTATATAATTCAGCACATCAGCTTGACATAGTACCAATACTCATCGGATCCTAACAAACACAACATGTAGAATTACACAAAGATGATCTTGATCTTGTAGGGCAGCTCACAAAATCTCAACATGAAGCACATGGTGGAGGAGACAACCATCTAGCTACTGCTATGGACCCGTAGTCCAAGGTAGACTACTCACACATCACTCCGGAGGCGACCATGGTGGTGGAGAAGGCCTCCGATAGGGATTTCCCTCTCCGGCAGGGTGCCAGGAAGAGCTCCTGGATCCTCCCGATCTCGCATCGACGACAGCGGCGGCTTGTAGTATGTTTTGAGGAAAAGTGATCCGTCCTCTAGGTTTTTCCCGTCGAGGGGAATATATAGGCGAAAGGGCGGCGTCAGGAGGTGGGCCAGCTGGCCTCACCACCTGGTGGCGTGGCCAGGGGCTGGGCCGCACCACCCTATGGTGTGGCTGGCCCCTGCCCCCCCCCTCCGTCTCATCTTCGATCTTCGCGAAGCTTTGGTAAAAATAGGAGGTTCAGCTTTTGTTTCGTCCAATTCTGAGAATATTTCCTGTAGCTTTTCTGAAACACAAAAATAGCAGAAAACAGGGAACTGGCACTGTGGCATCTCGTTAGTAGGTTAGTTCTGGAAAATGCATAAAAACGCCACAAAGTGTAACAAAACACAAAGCAAATGGTGTATAAACAAGTATGGAGCATCAAAAATTATAGATACGTTTGAGACATATCAGCAGGAAAGTGTACCGCGAGTGCTGCCGCGGCAGAAAGACTGTCCGACTCGTCTGCCATGGCAGGCGAAGGCGCGGCGGTAGACGAAGGCGCGGACGTAGCCGAGGGGGCTGCCGCGTCAGGGATGGCTGCCGAGGAATCATCGGTGAGAGGAACCTGCGTAGGGAGAGCATCGACTAGGAATGGCGGATTAGTGGACAGGTAGGATAAGTCATATTGACGAACATGGTCATGCATAGCCGGTTCAGTGGAAGGAAAAGTGATGGCCTGTCGATGTGTGGGTACATCAACGGAGACGCCAGGAGTGGCATATGGAAAAACAGACTCATCAAATACGACATCGCGAGAGATGTAAATGTGCCCGGTGGATTTATCTAAGCACTTGTACACTTTATGCATGGGACTGTATCCTAGAAAGACACATTGCTTAGACCGAAACGCAAGTTTATGAGCATTATACTTGCGAAGACTAGGCCAACACGCACAGTCAAAAGTACGGAGAAAATCATAGTTGGGCTGGACACTGAAAAGGTGATGCAGCGGTGTGTCCTTTTGGAGGAGCGGCGTGGGCATGCGGTTAATGAGATAACACGCAATAAGAAATGCTTCATCCCAATAGCGCAAGGGCAAGGAGGAGTGAGCAAGTAAAGCAAGACCGGTTTCAACAATGTGGCGCTGCTTGCGTTCAGTGATGCCATTCTGCTGAGAGATGTGAGGACAGGACAAACAATGAGAGATACATGTGTGTTAAAAATAGCGATGCAATTTGTGGTATTCACCACCCTAGCCAGACTGAACAGACTTGATTTTGGCATCAAAGAGACGCTCAACATGAGCCTAAAACGCATAGAAAACTTTCTCAACATCAGACTTGTGTTTCAAGAGATAAATCCAGCAGAAACGCGAATAGTCATCAATTAAGCTCACATAATACTTAAAACCACCAGAGGAAGCAATGGTAGGAGCCCAAACATCAGAGTGAATTAACTCAAGTGGATAGTGGAAACACGGTGAGACAAAGTATATGGTAATGGATGACTTTTGGCACGTTGACATGCATCACAAACTGACAAAGAACTATCAAACGGAGCACAAGATAAATCATGTGTCTAAACAATATTTTGCACTACATTATTGGTAGGATGACCAAGATGCTGGTGCCACTGAGAGGACAAAGCCGTAACACCGGATAAATCACGGCACGGCAAAGAGGATGAAGCTCGACTAAGTGGGACGGGGTAGAGGCCGCCTTTACTTATACCGTGGAGAAGAATTTTCCGCGTGGCCTTGTCCTTAAGACAGAAAAAATGAAGGTGAAATTCAACAAAACGTCATGAGCAAAGGCGATTGACTGATAAAATATGTGTGCTAAGGCGCGGAACATGGAGAATGTTTTTCAAGTGGATAGAAGAACCGGCTAACGAAGAATGACCAATATGTGCAATATACAAACCTGCACCGTTGGCCACTTGGACATGATCCATCCTGCCATAACGATCCTGGAGGTGAAGACGAGCAGGATCGCTTGTTAGGTGATCTGTGGCGCCAGATTCGAGATGTCAGACTGGAGCGTCGGTGTTGTAGCTAGTAGACGCCGCGTTCCCGGCGCGCTGGTTGTTGTTGTTGCGAGGCTGAAACTCGGGGTTGAACAGGTTCTTGCAGTCCGACGCAACATGCCCCCAATAGTTGCAAATTTGACACTGGGGGCATTGGCGGCGGCGGTTGTTCCGACGGCCACCACTATCATTGCCGCCATAATTCTGGTGACCACCGGGTTGGCCATCGGTGGGTTGGCCATTGCCGCTGTTGCTAGGGCCAGGCTGATATGCGCCAGGCTGGCAAGGAGCACCAACCGGGTAGTCGGGAGCACGCGATCGGCCAGGGTTGGAGTAGAGGCTAAGACGCATGACTGCATTCGCCGAGGAGGACCAGTCTACAGACTAATCTTGCTGCTCCTGAAGAGCCTCGAATGATAAGATGTGAGAGTAAAATTCATCAAAGGGCATGGACTTCCGAGCGTAAGAGTTGTTGTGATGGTGTTGAACTCTTTGCCGAGTCCGGTGATGATGTAGTCGACGAACTTGTCGTTGGAGAGGGGAGAATCGGCCACCGCCATAACATCACCGAGGGCCTTCATCTGCTGCATATACTGGGCAGTGGGCATCCCCTCCTTGCGAAGGGACTGGAGTTGGCGACGAACATGACGAATGTTGGCACGACTCTGCGTGCCGTACAGCCGGTGCAGGATGGCCCATACGTCCATGGCCGATGTGCAGCCAATAAGCTGGCAGGCGATGACGGGCTCCATGGAGCCGAGGGGGAAGCTGAGGACCCTCTGGTCCATGACCCACCAGCAGGAGTACTTTGGGTTGGGGACGTCAACGGCGGCATCGCCAGTGCCCTCCTTGATGGTCTTTGCCGGGGCCGTGACAGTGCCGTAGAGATGGCCATGAAGGCCGGCGCTGGCGAGAGCGGGCACGGTGAGCCCCCTCCACAACATGAAGTTGTGGGTGTCATGGCGAACGGATACGGAGGACAACGCGGAGAGACTGGTGGTGGTGGAGGCGTTGGGGACGGAGACGATCGGCCCCGATGGCGAGCCAAGCGCAAGGTTCGAAGAAGAAGACATCTCACGACAGCGCGAAGGAGAGCTCACGGCGGCGGCGGGGGAGCCCTTGGCTTCTGATACCACGTTAGAAAGACGTATTAGGGTTTTTTGTGGGTCAAAGCCTCTCCATGCCTCTTCTATTAGTGCGGTTCCCGCACGCGCCAAAGCTCTTTCCCGTCGAGGGAGCGCTGGTTCCTGCTGAGGGCACGACTATTTATTGGTCTGGCGGCGCCAAAATCAGGACAACAGAGCGGCGTCCCCCCTCTCCCACAGACACACCAATGGCAAAGTACCAGGCCACCTAGGTGAGGATTACAGAGAGAGCGCATGCGCGTTTCCCTGAAGACGAGGTCGTAAGGGAGGCCTTTGACACCGAGGAGACCGGCGCGTACGCCATCATGCAAGATGCGGCTGAGGAGGAAGATGTCGTGATCGAGGCGTAGAATGGGGCAACACGGCTGTGAGCGGAGCTACAGGGGAAGCACCCCTTGCCGATGATGATGAGGACTTTCTCGCCGACTTCGACGACTATGGCATCGAGGATGCCTCCAACGAGCCGAAGGCTTTGGTTATGTCATTCGCGACAACCTGCCGCGACGAGGCTGGCCGCCAGCGTGCGAAGAGGCTCACCAGGGAACCGAATAGCGTCGAGTGGCGTGATACGTCTCCAACGTATCTATAATTTTTGATGCTCCATGCTTGTTTTTACACCATTTGCCTATTGTTTCGTTACACTTCGTGGCACTTTTATGCATTTTCCGGAACTAACCTATTAACGAGTTGCCACAGTGCCAGTTCCCTGTTTTCTGCTGTTTTTGTGTTTCAGAAGTGATACACAGGAAATATTCTCAGAATTGGACGAAACAAGTTCCTGAAGTCTTATTTTACCCGGAAGCTTCCAGAGATCCGAAGGAGAGTCGGAGGGGGGCCACCAGGGCCCCACACGCAGGGGTGGCGCGGCTAGGCCCCTGGCCGCGCGGGCCCCGCGTGAGGGCGCCTGGCTCCTCCTCTGACGATGCCCCTTCGCCTATAAAGACCCCCCAACGGAAAAAACCTAAGTACCCGATCAGATTTCCAGAACACATCGCGATCCGCCACCACCGTCGACCCGAAGATCAGGAGGGTCCAGAAGCTCTTCCCGGCACCCTGCCGGAGAGGGGAATCGCCACCGGAGGTCTTCTTCATCGCCATGCTTACCTCCGGAGCGATGAGTGAGTAGTCTACCTTGGACTATGGGTCCATAGCAGTAGCTAGATGGTTGTCTTCTCCACCATGTGCTTCATGTTTAGATCTCATGAGCTGCCCTACATGATTGAGATCACCGTTATGTAATTCTACATGTTTGGTTTGTTGGGATCCGATGAATATTGGTGTTTATGATTAAGTTGATGTACTGAATTATATCTTTTGTTATCTCTATGTTATTTATGATCTTGCATGCTCTCCGTTGTTAGTAGCTATCTTGGCCGAGTAGTTGCTAGTGACTCCAAGAGGGGGTATTTATGCTCGATAGTGGGTTCATGCCTCTATTTCACCTGGGGGAGTGACAGAAACCTCTAAGGTGGTAGATGTGCTGTTGCTACTAGGGAGAAAACAACATTCATATGCTCAAGGGCATATGCTTTGTTTACATTACACACTTTGCTTAATGCAATTATCTGTTGTTCGCAACTTAATACTACTGGGGTGTTCGGATTGATATCCCCGGGAGTGGATTATTAGTCATAGATGCAGTTGGATGGCGGTCTATGTATTTTGTTGTAATGCCCAGAGTAAATCTCATAGTGATCTTTTTGACATATCACGTTTATCTTTATTCTATCAATTGCCCAACTGTAATTTGTTTACCCAGCATGTGTTATTTTATCTATGGAGAGACACCACTAGTGAACTGTGGAGCCCGGTCCTATTTCCATCATATTGCTATCACCTGTTTACTTTACTCGCACTGTTTACTTTACTCGCATACTATATTGTTTTCCACTCGATACGCTCATAACCTTTGTTTCAAGCAAACCGGTGAGATTGACAACCTCATCGCAAGTTGGGAACAAAGTATTTGTTTGTGTGTGTGCAGGTTCCGCATCACCTTCAGTCGTTTGTCTCTCCTCTCCTGATCGATAAACCTTGGTTTCTTAAACTGAGGGAAAACTAGCTGCTATACTCATCATACCTTCCTCTTGGGGTTCCCAACGGGCTGGTTATCCACCACGCACAAGGACAATCTGCGCCATCAACCGGTAGCAGCTTCTTTTCTGGCGCCGTTGCCGGGGACTAAAGAAGAATACTTCCAAAGATTGAAGAAAACCTCCCACGTCAACTTAGCGCCAGCAGCTTCTTTTCTGGCGCCGTTGCCGGGGAGGAAGAGAAGACTTCTGCGAGGGGAGTTTTTTGCACACACATCCTTTACTTTGTTATTGTTTTGCTTTACTTTATTTTATTTTACCTGCATTGCTTTATATCAAAAACCCAAAAAAATTAGAATCCTTGGTAGTTGCTATTTCTTTACTTTAGTTTATTATGTCTAGTTCAGTTGCTACTACTATGTCGCCCGAGGACATGATTTTTACTTTTAAGCAGAAAGATGAGGAAAGCTTTAAAGAAGCTTGGTCTAGAATTTATGATTGGCATGGAAAAACTGAACCCAAAATGGCTTTGAGTTTGCTTCTTAGTAGCTTTTACTTTGGGCTTGCTCTTCATTATAGATATGCTTTGGATGCTACTGCAGAGGGAGATTTCCTTCATTGCGATGGAGATCAAGCCTTCAACATTATAAAAAAGTTGATTACAATTTATAGCATGCCAACCTATTTTGATTCCTCTCTTGTGTGCATTTTTAATAGACTTGATACTCTTGAGACTCGCACTGCTAGTTTGAATTCTTGCTACAATACTTTGCGCCAGCATTTTGATTATGTGCCAACAAATACTGAACCTTCGAGTTGGTATCCTACGATAAAAATCACCATTAGTGCTGAAACTTTTCATGCTCGTTGTGATATTATGTCTGAATTTTGTCTCATGCCAAAGGATGTTTATGAATCTTTGAGCCTTTGGAAGCTTTCTGAGGGAGGAGAAGGAATTTCTCTTACTAACAATGCCACTATATTTCCCCTTGGAATAGCTGAAGGAGTTTTTACAGAAGTCCTAGGAAGAATGATATCTACTGATTATCTTGTTATTGAATGTATAGGAAAAGGACAAATTACACTTGGAAGATCCATCCTGAAGCTCCTGGGCGCCGTCATCGATGTGGGAAAAGGCAATGTAAGATTTATCTCTCCACCTTGCAATAACCATGTCTTTCCTAGAGTCAAGAGCAAAGGTAAGAAAGGAAGACGTAAGGCACGCACTGATCCTAGCACTTCATCACTTGATATTACTTGATTCGCAATTTTCTGCGCCTAGCTCAAAGGCGTTAAAGAAAAGCACTCTTGGGAGATAACCCAATGTTTTATTTTCAGTACTTTTTATTTTATTTGAGTCTTGGAAGTCATTACTACTGTAATGACCGTTCCTTATCTTGTTTATTTCATTTTTGTGCCAAGAGAAGCCTCTAATTTGAGTGAGGTAAAGATTTGGGGATGTTGCTGTCCTGAAACTGTTTTCGGTGCTGCACCGTAAAAATTCGTATAAATTCTCTGTATATCTTTTGGACCTGAAATTTCTTGTGCATATGCCCCAGGTTATATCCAAACTTTTCTTAGTAGAACACTTTTTGATTTGAGTAACAGAAAACCCCTCAAAAATTCGACCTTTGTCAGCTGTTCAGTTTTGACAGATTTCTGCCAATATTTGTGTTTGCCACTTTATCGCTTTCTTTTGAGTTCTTTTGATCATGGAACTTTTGGGGAGGTTGCTACAGTAGTATTTACTATATATGTGGTGGTTTTGAGTTGAAACCTGAAGCAAATAGAGGATTGATTATATGTTATGCTTACACTAATATTGCTAATAGAATTGTGTTTAGTTTTGTATGAAGGAAGTTTTCAAGTGTAGGGATTGGAGAATGATGAGATGAGTTGAAGAATGGACAAAAGCTCAAGCTTGGGGATGCCCATGCATCACCCCAAGAAATATCCAAGAAGTACAAGCGTCAAAGCTTGGGGATGCCCCCGAGGCACCCCTTCTTCATCGGCAAAAATCATGTCACCTTTCAAAACACTATATTTTTATTGCTTCATGCACTATGTGTTTTTCTTGGAGCGTCAGTTGTTTTAGTTTTCTTAGTTAGTTTAGTTTCTTTGTTTGCTGCAATAAATGGTTGGACCCCAACAAATTTCTTTTGGAGGAGATGTACTCGTTTTCATTTGCAAAGAACGCTCTAGTTTTCACTCTTATTAAAAATCGAGCGTTCTTCTTTTTCTGCTACTGCTTTTGGTTTTCGTTTTCACCTTGATTTGCGTTCAGACCTTGTCATATCTTTTCATCAAGGTGTATTTTTGCCTCTGATCTTTATAGGTTTTCATCAAAAGAGGTGTTTATAAAAATTTCAAATGGTGTTGGAAAAGAGAAAAAGCTTTGTGCAAAATAGTGGTACAAGAAGAAGCTTGTGTAGACTGCGGCTTAGGCTTTTTCATGTCATGCTTGATGTCTTTTTGATAGTATGCTTAGTGGTTTTGCTGTAGCATGACTTGTCTCAAATAACTGAGATTGCTTAATGAGCCTTTGAAAAAATCATGCGTTGTTTTTATTGTATGGAAGCATTATTTTGGTTTTCACCTTGATGCTTTATTTGGGTTGACTTGGCGCATGCTCACACATGTTAGACTCTTACAAAGTCGCCAATAGCCTTCATGATCATTTAGTTTTTGACTTTTGATGCCATCTTATGCTTCTTTTAATGTCGCTTTGTCGCTTTGCATGATTATGGCCATTATTGCTCTCTTAGTTGGTCGCTCCCAGTCTTTTGCTAGCCCTCGCCTTGTACTGAGTATGAGCTCTACTCGTGCATCCAACTCCTAAAAGCCAAAGTTTTCCAAAGTGTCCACCATACATACATACTAGCAATTTGCTATTCCAAGTAAATTTGACTTGCTTTTATTTTCTCTTCAAATTAAACTCTTACCAGTGTTATGCGAAATTCGGTCAGTAAAGCTCTCACGAACCGGAAGGCACACTTTACTTTTTCCTGTTCTTAAAAATTTGACATTGTGGTCTCTTATGTTGAGTTGTTATGCTTGCAAGTTGTAAGTTGGATTCTAGCCCATTCGTGTTGTCATGGGGCAAGCTTTCAACATTGCACTTCTTATTTGAGTTGATATCGTGATCTTTTGTTTATGGATGCCCGCGGTGTGAAATGAATTGGGAATCTTGTAGGGATCATGGAGTTTGTATATGTGTTAGGGAAACGCCGGGCCGCCAATCTAAGCCATGCATAATTCATGGTGGAAATTTGCAGCATACCCATGGTGAACATTTGACGACGCATCTCATAATAAAAAGCTAAACAAAAGGCAAATAAAAGAGATGTCGAGGTGTTCATTGTCTGCTTGTCCTGTCATTTTGGTGTGGGCTTGTTCCATGTCATCGGGCACGGAGGTACCCCATTGGCGGTTCTCAATGATATGCATATACTTACAATGACAAGAGCCTTGCTTGGGACTATAAGTAAGTAGCATGAGGTTTGGGTACTCGTATTCACGGGGCACGAGGTTTTCAACTTATGATTTGTCAAGCATATGCATCATAATTGTTCTCGCATTAACTTTAACCATTCAAGATGCTTATGATGGGGGCAATGAGAGCTCAAAGCCGGTAAGTACCATAATTTTTGAAGGTTATAAAACTTGCAATCACTGCTTCCCTCTGCGAAGGGCCTTTCTTTTACTTTTATGTTGAGTCACCACCTTCTTTCTTTATGCACCATTAAGAGAGCATAGTTGTCATTCTTAGTGTAATATGCATTGTCCCAAAGTTCATTGATTGATTCATATTGTTGGTTTCACTTGTTCTTAAATTATTTGTATCTAGTCGCCCTCTTAAATTTGAAGGTGTCCTATGCATTTATGTTTTGCTCTCTTTGAAGGACAAGCTGAAAACCATTTGTATGTTTTTCCTTATGATTTGAACACACGTTTGACTTTCATTGTTTCATTTTCATGATCTTTTGTTTGTGTTCATTTGCATGTTTACAACATGGTTGCTAAGTTCTTATTGTCATGATTATATCTTCATGCCCATGTTTTAAGTTCTTATGATCCCAGCTCACCAATGCTTACATATATGATCAAGATTGTGTAGGTGCATGTCACCTCAAAAATTATTCTTTTGTTATCACTTACCTACTCGAGGACGAGCAGGAGTTAAGCTTGGGGATGCTTGATACGTCTCCAACGTATCTATAATTTTTGATGCTCCATGCTTGTTTTTACACTATTTGCCTATTGTTTCGTTACACTTCGTGGCACTTTTATGCATTTTCCGGAACTAACCTATTAACGAGTTGCCACAGTGCCAGTTCCCTGTTTTCTGCTGTTTTTGTGTTTCAGAAGTGATACACAGGAAATATTCTCGGAATTGGACGAAACAAGTTCCTAAAGTCTTATTTTACCCGGAAGCTTCCAGAGATCCGAAGGAGAGTCGGAGGGGGGCCACCAGGGCCCCACACGCAGGGGTGGCGCAGCCAGGCCCCTGGCCGCGCGGGCCCCGCGTGAGGGCACCTGGCTCCTCCTCTGACGACGCCCCTTCGCCTATAAAGACCCCCCGACGGAAAAAACCTAAGTACCCGATCAGATTTCCAGAACACATCGTGATCCGCCGCCACCGTCGACCCAAAGATCGGGAGGGTCCAGAAGCTCTTCCTGGCACCCTGCCGGAGAGGGAAATCGCCACCGGAGGTTTTCTTCATCGCCATGCTTGCCTCCGGAGCGATGAGTGAGTAGTCTACCTTGGACTATGGGTCCATAGCAGTAGCTAGATGGTTGTCTTCTCCACCATGTGCTTCATGTTTAGATCTCATGAGCTGCCCTACATGATTGAGATCACCGTTATGTAATTCTACATGTTTGGTTTGTTGGGATCCGATGAATATTGGTGTTTATGATTAAGTTGCTGTACTGAATTATATCTTTTGTTATCTCTATGTTGTTTATGATCTTGCATGCTCTCCGTTGTTAGTAGCTATCTTGGCCGAGTAGTTGCTAGTGACTCCAAGAGGGGGTATTTATGCTCGATAGTGGGTTCATGCCTCTATTTCACCTGGGGGAGTGACAGAAACCTCTAAGGTGGTAGATGTGCTGTTGCTACTAGGGAGAAAACAACATTCATATGCTCAAGGGCATATGCTTTGTTTACACTACACACTTTGCTTAATGCAATTATCTGTTGTTCGCAACTTAATACTACTGGGGTGTTCGGATTGATATCCCCGGGAGTGGATTATTAGTCATAGATGCAGTTGGATGGCGGTCTATGTATTTTGTTGTCATATTGCTATCACCTATTTACTTTACTCGCACTGTTTACTTTACTCGCACTGTTTACTTTACTCGCATACTATATTGTTTTCCACTCGATACGCTCATAACCTTTGTTTCAAGCAAACCTGTGAGATTGACAACCTCATCGCAAGTTGGGAACAAAGTATTTGTTTGTGTGTGTGCAGGTTCTGCATCACCTTCAGTCGTTTGTCTCTCCTCTCCTGATCGATAAACCTTGGTTTCTTAAACTGAGGGAAAACTAGCTGCTATACTCATCATACCTTCCTCTTGGGGTTCCCAACGGGCTGGTTATCCACCACGCACAAGGACAATCTGCGCCATCAACCGGTAGCAGCTTCTTTTCTGGCGCCGTTGCCGGGGACTAAAGAAGAATACTTCCAAAGATTGAAGAAAACCTCCCGCGTCAACTTAGCGCCAGCATGGCGTCAAAGACTGGGACCATATGGGGATGAGGGCCGATGGTGGCAGCGAAACACTCCGCGAAGCTGAGGCTCCTGCTACCTCCATGGCACCCTGGGAGCAGGGCAAGGATGGCAAGAGGACCTTCACCTACTACCTGGAGGACGCCGAGCACCAACGCGAGTAGGAGTCCTAGGACTGGCAAGCCCATCACGAGTGGCACGAGCATGACCTCTGGCCTCGGCGTCGCGGCTACGACTGGGCTGGACTCTGCGGTGGTGGTGCTGGCCCTTCCGGCCGCTAGTAGATTATAATGTAGTTTAAATTTCATTTAGATTACGCGAAATGTGTATAAATTATGCAAACTATGTCCAAATATGAATGAAATCGGTAGTTTGAGTTTTGTTATGTTATGTAAAGGCCGGTCTATCAGGAACACTAATGTGGGAGGCCGCTTCCAATATGATGGAAACACGTGCCGGTGCTTCCAATAACGCCCTGCCGGTGCCTCTACTGGCTGCTATTTGAAAAAGGTGAAGAACTGAAGATGCTTTTAGGGCTCGCTTCCGTGCCGACGGTTGTTGGCGCTGCACCACACCCTGGTACAGGAAGTTTGTATTCCTCCTTGTGCATATTGTTTCTTCCCAGACCTATTCCTTCATCGCCCATCTCCGTTCCATGTCCACCGCTGACTGCGACCAATTGTGCCATGCTCCCTTACACTGCGTTGCCCCTATGCCCATTTTATTTCAAGTGGTGCGTCACTATTTTGTCCAAGTCTATCGACGCCTCTATTTGCAACGTATTGCAGTTGATTTGAGCACGGCCCTCACCCCTCTACCGATGATAATCAACATTTGCAAGGAAATCTGCGGTGGTGCAAATGCATTTGGATTTTATTTTCCCTGCAAATTGCATGTGCGGCCATCGTCCATCTAACATGAGGTTGTCCTATTTACCATCTCAAGCTGTTGTTGGCGCGTGTTGGCGAGTCTTCAGAGCTAACGGGTGGCCTAGGGCTCGCCTCCATGTAGGCTTCGCTTCCGCTTGACTCCACTGAGCAGAAGTCGTCTATGGTTGAGGAAGAACATCATTACGACTGTATCTCTCCTCATGGCAGTCCCCTGCCAGTCACCGCAGCTTGATGTGGCAGTTGCCTATGAGAGGGAGGGCATGGATGGGATCTTGGACCCGGTGCTGCACATCACACCAGAGTTTCATGAGTTGTGTGAGGCATCTTCTGATGTGCTTCCGTTGGAGCTGGGTTCTTTTGAGGCCTTAGTAGCCTTGCCACCGCAGTCGCCCACCTCTTTGGTGAGTGGAGCAGCCGTGGAGCATAGCTCCGATGCTCTTTTTGCTAAAGAGCTTTGCGGCTTGCTCACCATTTTGGAGGCGGTTAGCCTTGGGTATGACAATGATATTGACTGCGTCTTGGTGGGGCGGGCTTTAGAGGACTTAATCATGAAGGTGGAGAACTCTCTCGAGAAGGTAACTATCAGGGGCAAAAGGAGAAGGTAACTATCTGTGGCGGATGCTTGACTGTTCTACGCTCTGTTGTTCACCTGTTATGTGGATCTTCTTTGCGGTGTGGTGCCCTTTGTGTTGTGTTCCGTGGTTGTTGGTGCTTGTTGGTTTGGAGGTAGCGTGTTTTTGTTGTTGTCCTCTTGTGGTTTGTTGTTACCCTTTTTTGCTCGGTTTCCGTTAATTAAGTGGGCAATCTTTTTCTTAATTAATATATCAGGGCAAAGCTTTTACCCACATTTTAAAAGAAAGGTTTTGATTCTTGGATCTGTTTGGGAGGAGGGTTTTTATTTGCTGGCGTGAGGCAGATAGATCGATGTTTTTTTCCTTTCCTTGTGAGACTTTGGTTCCAATCCGAGAGAGCAACAGACTGATGGATATATATCATGATCTTGTCATACTTTGTTTCCGTTTCTACAGTCTCAAAGCTCAATTTTTATGTATCCATTTGAAATATGAAGCGAACTTCATACTAACAGCGTCTACCTTACCATTATTGCTTTCTCCTCTGTTCATTTGATGTTGCTATGCTCTTATTGTTTGTGTTCGGATGGAAAGAGAAGAATTTTGCCCTATTCATCCAATCAAACACTTCCTTGCAAACGTAAGCATAACACTTGAAAAATCGAGGAAGTCTATTTCATATCCAAACACTACTTATAATAAGATAAAGAAAATTCAGTGGTGTTTGGTCAGTTTTCTCCTGGAAGTATATCACAGGCCTAAAGTAATTACAGGTGGAGATATTTTAAAATGTTCTCAGGTGTGGCCTTAGTTAATTTCAGTGAGTAGAAAAGTAGCAGGCAGGCGGGCATGGTGTTTTGGCTTCGGGTGCATATGCTTTCTTCATTTCAAATGCATTTTTAATATATTTAAAAATGTTTAAGAAATTAAAAGAAATGTGTGTACATCTCCATGTCTTACCGTGCACATGAAGTGGTTTGAAGAAAAAAATCATGTGTCCTATGTAAAAATGACAAAATTTGATACTAAACGCTTTTTCACGATGCATCTTTTGCCTTTTTTGCATAACCCACAAAAAATGTCCGTTCTCACGAAACTATGCATGAGCACATAGAATATGGAGATATACATGTGAGTATTTTTTTTTCCTATTTTTTATATTTAAAAACATGATTTTCAGATAAAGAAAGTATACACATCCGGGATCAAAAGTGCATTTCCGTAGGCAGCATGATGGAATTGTGCTTGTAGTTCCTTGACCTTTGTTAGTTTACTAAGGGACATTAGATTGTTTATTCATTCATAAACTGAAATTTATAGAGGAATTTTCAAGGAAAAAACAATGTTATATTTGATTTAAAATAGCGGTTGAGCCTTCTTATTTTGAAATAATATGTTGACATTTGTGTGATTCATACTAAATGATCTGCAAGTGGTCTACACATGTTTCTCTATGGTGTTGAAATTAAGAAAAAAAAGTCTCATTGAATAATATGTTTTTGTTGTTCAGATTTGCACCAACAAATGTAATCGCGACACACCTATGGGATCCACTGTGAGGACTGTCACGTTAAACAATAGTATGACTAATCACTAGGTAACTTCTTAGCAATACATACTAACTAGTAGTCATAAGAAAAAACTAGTTAGACAACGCGTAAGCTGTCATAATCCATTCAAAATACCAACGGAAATCAATTAGAAGCTGGTGATCACCGAAGCAACACAAGAGTATTCGATACGCATACGCATCTGCCGGCCGGATATTTCGAATAGCTTAGCCGAAACAACTGCCGGAGACGGGAGACTAACATTTGCGAGCAGCACGCGCTCTTAGTTGACGTTTGCTGGCCCGGGCTTAACTGAATGACGAGCTTAATTTTGGATGAGATCTATGGATATATACTAAATAATTAAAATTCTTACCAACACTTGTTTATGTATTTTTTTAAAAAAAAATTTGATGTGTACAAGTGCATCATGGCGCAAAGGGCTGACATGCTGTCCCCGAAATGAAATGGAAAGAGGATCCACCGTCAAAGTGCCACGACAAGAGCGCTTGCAGTAGCCAGTAGAATGCTTTGGTGTGAGTTGTGGCTCGAGGTGAGGAGAGTTTTGTAAAAAAACAAAAAAGATGGAGGGGATCAGTTTTTCCTTGCTTCACGGCAATCCCGACTCGTGCGCAGGGGCCAGAGGCCAGAGAGGGTGTCCCCAACTTCCGTGCACCACTACTAGCACGTCAGATCATCCTATTGCTATCGCGACTCCGGCAGAGAGACAAACTCCCAGCACGAAAGAGGGGAGAAGGGATCCAAATTACAAAAGAAGCCAGAATAAGAAATTGGCAAAGAACCATGCTCACCCCTCTCTGTAACGCAAGAAAGTGGCCTAGCGGCAAGCCAAGTTGACAACCCCAAAATGATATTTCGAACCAACCCCCAAGAGAAGAAGAAAATAAACAGCCGGGGCATCGTCATCATCGTCTGCAAGACAACAAGCCCGCTCCTGCCTCCCACCATCTCCATTTACAAAAGACATCCCTTCGTTTTGGCCTAAGCTCTACTAGCCGGCTCTCACCCAACTCCCCTCCACCAATCACCACACATCCCTCTTTGTTGTCTCTCTTGTTCCGTCTCCTCTTCACTCCGAGTCGCTGTCCATGCTCTCCATCCCTTTCAGCCCTCTTCGTCTCTGCATTTCAGATCAAGAGAGTTTTCAGTTAGGGCAGAGCTCAAGAGGAATATTTGGTGAGAGAGCAAATAATACTACTACTGTCACAAGGAGTACACACTATACTTAGCAACGTTTGTGGGTCCAACAATAAACGGGAGTATCTAACACCAAGCGCGATCTAACCCACCTCCCTCCTTCAGTCTTTCGGGATAATATAATAATAGCCACCTAAACACTGGAGTTCATGTTACAAGATTCCTTTCCCCAAATCTGTACCTGATTCAGGATCTGGTGCCTTGTTCCTATCGACATGCCACAGAGACTAAACTCTGCAGAGCACTGTTGTTAATCCAAACAGACAAGCCGATGAAAAAGATGACACAACTTTTCTCCTATTATTCATTCATTAATTTTGTCTCCTTTTTCATGGTTATGATTCCAAGCTCTATCCAGGCTCGCCATCATGTGGCTCAAGCAAGTGACAGATGCAAAGCATCCACCATATCGACCCTACCCGGTGGGGCCCACTAGTCAGCCACTGACCTCCAACACCCTATTTGCAAGGGTGGGCCAGCGACGGCATGACGCTGACAGGTGGACCAGGCCAGATTTTTCTTTTGTGGCTACCGGCAGCGGTCGAGTTGCTCAACGTGTCTGGCTCTCTGGTTCGGCAAAGCACCACATGACAGCGCCGTTTGCAGATGGATGAATCTGCTAAACCTGGAGGACTCCTCCGGTCTGGTCAGGGCAGGAGGAGCATATAATACATACAGATCGCCGATCTGCATTGCATTCCACGTCCGCAGCAATAAAGCCTAGGGAAATTAACTCGGTACCATCATCAATGAGGACATCGCGGGTCATGGGGCCCACGTGACCACCCAAAAGAAAAGGGGCAACTAATTAAACAGCTTTATCAAGGCTTTAATTTACGTCCTAATTTCCTTTTCCATTCCGGTAACAGGTGAGTTGAACATGTCAAAATGAAATGTGGAAGGAGGGGATTAATCGGTATACCTTCTTCACACATTTCTTCTCCCGCACCTCGTACCGGCCCCGGGTCAAATCTGAGAGCCACATCCCGGGGAAGACGAACTGCAGCACAAACAAAACACATGTTAGTTCCGTATCAGAGCAAAAATAATCCAAGATCCGATCGGAGATGATGCATACTTGGAGGGACTTGTCCACGTTCTTGGCCCGCTTCTTGGGCCGCTGCGGCAGCTTGCTGCCCTTCATGGCCAGGAAGTCGTCCTCCTTCTCCTTGCGCGACAGCGAGATGTAGATCCGGGGGAGCTCGAACCGCTCCGCGACCAGCTTCTCGCCGGCAGCAGCAGCGCCGTTGGCGTGCACCAGCGCCGAGTCGTGGTACTGGCTGTGGTGGTTGTTCTTGGAATCCATATGATGATGGTTGTCGGCGGCGGGCCTGTTGCTGTGCGCCTTGTCCGGCGACGACCGCTTCTGCACGCCGCCCGATCGCTCCTCCCTGATCGTGCAAACAAAGGGAGAAAACATGGCGTCAATCATGGGATCGTGGTGGTGGTGGTTGGGAAGGGGAAGAAGGGTGGGTAGGGTGGATCGGTGGTCTACGAGCAGAGACTTGCCTCGACAGGATGGATACAATATGTGCAAAACTAAGCAAAGCTACTCCGTCCTAGTGCCACAGTTGATGGCCATATGGAAAGAAAAAGGAAAAAGATGGAGGCGTTGAGCTGTGCACACTCATATTTATAACCATCTGCCCTACCGGTAGTACTAGTACTCCCTTTCGCTCCTCTCCTTGATGTTGCAAAAATTCAGATCATCATCGTGCTATTGCTATTTGCTACACCCAAATATCCACTACATATATATGAACCGAATAATCCACGGTTGCCCCTAAAACTATCGACTACTGCCATCAAGGAATTTTGAGCAGATATGGAAAATCTAGCTGGGTCCCCCATGCATCACGCAATGTGTGACAAATACGGCTGCCTACGTCAAGGTGGTAAAGTTACCACCCATTCAGATCCAGACACTAAACTTTCCACCGAAAAAACTGCTTTAAAAAATGTAAAATCACACAAAAATTAGGAAACCGATCTAAGACGCGACCCAGATCATCAATACAGGCAGTATATATATAAATAAACATAAAAAATAATCAAAAAACACTTCGAATTTTTGGAGAAAATGGGAGAACGGAGAAGAAAGAATCTTTCTTCCCACTCCAGCTCTCGCTTCGGTGCCGGTAAATGACGGGTGGGCGGCCAGTACAGCTCACCATAAAACCAAAATAGACCCGAACCCGAGCACAAAAAAACCAGACGCAGCGAAGGCCACGATCCCACGACTCGAACAAGAACCAAGATGTGGCCCGGTAGTTTCCGCTTGGGGGCATAAGCGGAAAACTAAAAAAGTCGCACCGCGTAAAACCGGCGACAAACGGGGAGCAGGCGAACGAGCGGAGCTCTCACCCAGGATTACGAGACGAGACGGCGACGGGAGGCCGTACCTGCTGTGGTGGGGAGGCTGGTGGCCGGGTTCTCCACCGGCGGCGCGGGGAGGGAAGGACGACGAGGACCTCAGGTTCGACCCGCGCGTCACGGTGGCTGGGGTAGGAGGCGGCATGAGCTTCTCCGATGGCGAGGGCGTGGACGCGCGGCGCTGGATCTTGCCGCCGCCGAGGGCCTGCCGGCGCTGCGAGGACGGCGACGCGGACGAGGACGCCGCCGAGGAGTCGCGCCGACAGCGGGATCGCTTGTTGTGGCCCCACTGCAGCAGCACGTCGCCGGCGACGGCGGTGCCGCCGGTGGAGCTCGGGGAGGCCGTTTCGGAGGAGTCCGACGGGTGCTGCTGGTGGTGGTGCCCGTGCTCCCGCGCCGGGCTCCGGGTGGCCGACGATGACGGCGCGCGCGGACGCGCCGGCTTCGAGTCCGGCTGGGAGGCGGCGAGGTAGGAGGCCTGTCTGGAACCGTCGGTAGCGGCGGCGGCCGGGGCGTCCTCGTCACGGAAGGATCTCGACGCCGGCTTGCGGGCCACGCCGCCGCTGCCGCCACCGTTCGCCAGCGGGAGGCAGTCCGGGCTGAGTCTTTGGTACCTGAAACGGCGCAGATTAGCGATTTGAATCGGGCGAAGGGATCTGCTGCAGAATGTAAGTGACAAATCGGGCGCGTTTGAGTGGCTGGTGAGAGGAAAACGAAGAACCGCACGGATCGATCGACCGCGATAAAACTGAGGAAAATCGACCGCAAAATTCAACAACCACTAGCAGTTAAAATAAACATACAACGCGACCGACAGAATCGGACGGGAAGAACAGGAAATTCTTTCATGAACTTCTATGTTCACACGAAGAGAACCTGAGGATGCAAAAACGATGAAACGACAGGATGCTGTTCGTCCATATGAAACGGCCGGAAAAGCATTGGAAACAGAGAAATTTGGAATACCTTTCAGAGTACAAGCACAAGACTGCGAAATACAGAGATTAAGAACACCGAATCGGGAGTCAAACGCAGCCGCGCAAATTGGCACACTCATCAGAATCCAAATACCAAACACAGATCAACCGAGGCAAAGGAAGAACAGAGGATCCCTGAACTCGAGGAGACCGGAAAGATTAACAGAGTAAACGCATAGAAGGTGAAAAAATCACAAGGCCGGCCAGTTCCGGCGGGCGGGCGAACCGGTGAAATCCGTCACCACCAACCGTAGCAAAAATAGACGCCGAAAACGAAAATCAAACGAAGACGAGACAGAAACAGCGCACGGTTTCGATCTGAACACAAACAGACGCAGAAGAAACGAAGAACCGCACGGAGAGAAAGGAGGAGGTGGAGGGAGAGAGCTCGGAGATCTGCCGCCTACCTCATCATGTCCAATGCCGGAACGGCCTTCAGTTTCGAGGAGCTGTTGGACGCGGCGTCTCTGCCAATCGCGTGGACCTCGAGGAGGCCACGCATCAAAATTGGCCTCCGGCCACCGCGCAGGTCAGGTTCCTGCCGCCCTTTGTGCCTTCTGCCGTTGGTCTACGTCGCAGTACGCGGAACGAGCAGAGAGGCCCGCGAGGCAAATTTACAGGGAAAATTGTGAGAGGAAGAGACGAGGGGTGGGAGGGTGGAGGAGGAAGAAAGAGAGCAGCAATGGCGATGGGAGCAGAGCCGGGGGTCCAAATAGAGGCTTTATCTTTTGCGGTGTTCCATTTCTGCCCTCGGGTAGCGCTGCGTATCCACCGTTATGCCACCGCGCCTGCGTTGCCCGAACTGCCCCGCGCGGGCCGTGGCAGTTTGGTGATTAAGTGCAGAATTTGCTGGTTTTTATTTAGGTTTCTCCTTCCTCTCTTGCATCACAAGCCAGCGGAAGATCTCCTCGCGAACGGACGTCACGGGAAACCTAAATCGAGAAGTTTACTGTGGGTGGGCCACGCCTTGTGTGCGGCCCACATGGCAGTGTCATATGTTTGTGTAATCAGTATATTGACGGTATCCGTGAAAACCATGTGTCACACTAGTAAAAGTGCACGTGCAACGCACACGTGTAATATATATAATATTAGAATTGAAGAGGTTTAAAAATAGTTACATAAACATTAAATAGTATGTCAATTATACAAAGTTCAGTGTAATACAATGATGCACGGGTAACAACGACTCGGAGGGTCGGTCTGGTCCCAAACTTGACACAAACATATCTATTATTAATTATAAGAAGAAAATGCCATTTAGAAAACATAAATATCGTTTCACACACAATTTAAAACTTCATTGCTACAAGGCGACCAACCACTCTAAGTTTTACTTTTATTATTTTAGACAATCATGTCTAAAGTCTAATCAAGCTCATCCATCTTCGTAGCTCCTTTCATGCCCTCAGTTATATATCCAAATAGATACTTCATCGAGGAGGTAGGTTTCATCAAGGTAGGTGTGCGGCTAGATTCATATTTTATCTTCTTTGAGGGATGTTCTTCCGTGGGATCGACATGTCCCTCGTAGATGCCCCTCCTATATAACACCAACCTTTTAACATGTTCTCGAATCGATGTGCTAGTACGGATATGCGCCCTGACACCTAAGATATAACAAAAAAATAGTTAGAATAGAAGAACATATAATATAGCAGACAATATTTGAGTCCTTACCTTCAAAAATATCAAACTGCAAGCAGTCTGCGCGTGGCTCAAACTGCAGAGTTGTTACATTTGTGCTATCAAATGACTCTAAAAAATAATACTTACAATTAGTATATATTTGATTTTAACTATAGATACAAAATATGAAATAATTAACTTACTTGATGCATGCACAATCTTCATGTTGGAGGCCAAAAGAACAGTGTTGTTTTGTTCAGCTAAAAAACGCTGATTTTCATAGCGATACGCAAAATCAAAAAAGAAACGTAGAAATATAGGATGGTGGTTGCTATCTACTATAGCAACTTCCCTCATGCCGCCACCGGCACAAAAATCTGTTTCTAAAGGTCCGACGTATACCACAACGCCGCAAACATCTACGAAATACACCAAGTAAGCTCTAGAGTAATCAATATAAAACAACAAATTTGGTTGGAATTTATTTACCAGTTAGCGAGCCATCCGCTTGGGCCGAAACATCAGACATCTTTGAACTATACTATGGCGCAATAGAGAGTTGCGTGGAGGAGGTTAATTTTTTGAATGAGAATGAGAAAGATCAGGTACAGGAATGCGTTTGTTGACCCGGGTAGGTGAGCTTATATATAGTAATAATATGTCAGCCTGAGATCTAATTGATTACTAATTATTATTAATTTTCACATTTTCACAAAAGAGGAAAGCGGGGATCCCTTCATCTGTTAAAGGAGACAGATATGTAAATCATTAAAGCTGATTGATAACGCAGCACTAAAAATATAATTAAAAAATATATTTGAGGATTATTTCCTATTTATAAAAGGATATAAAAGGAGACATATATGTAAATCATGAAAGCTGATTGATAACGCACCACTAAAAATATAATTAAAAAAGATACTTGAGGATCCATTCCTATTTAATAAAAGGAAAATATCGTTAAAATGAAGCTAATTAATAATGCACGGATTTGTCGTAAATAATGAATTTGCAACAATATCTTTTAAAAACGAAATACAGATCAGTCTTTAATTATTCACATAATTATCCATCGATTACTTTCCTGCCAATACGTACCCCTTATATTATACTGGAATGCCCGTGCGACCTTAATCTTTTTTGTAATATGTCAATACAATAAGTACAAAAAGAGACCCTACTAAGAAAATCTTCATATCACTGAACCACACTGTATAACTCATAGTAATTGGCTGACAAGAGAAAAACATGAGAACATCCTACTGGACCCAGTATAGTTTACATGATTCTTTCTGAGACATTTTTTACTTACGGATTGTTTTACATAATATGCAAAGAAAGACAAAGAATGAAGTAGAAGCTCACCATGTCCTTGTGTTAATATTTGCTCCTTAATGGAAAGCATGTCCCCACACAAAGGAAGAGGAACAGCGACCATTCATATGCTCCTAGCATGAACCAGCACCTGCAAAAATAATTGATGGGACAAGCTACGCCGTTTCAGTTATGAGGTCTTCAAAAATTCTAGAACTTCTACTTTTAGCCTCTCATATGTGGAGAAAAGGTTAAATATTGCTCAACTATTTGACCCAATAATGTCTGCTTACATTTTGCAGAGACCTTCCGTTCTAAGCATCTCCCAATATGAATGTTGATGGACTCTGTATTATGACGCTAGATTTTTCTCCGATTGCAAGAAAATATGACGCTAGATTGCATGCAGTAATGATAAGATACAAATGAAACTTAAAGTCGAATTCCACAACTAATTAGTTCCTTTCAAATCTTTTCTCAAATAAATAAATAAATAGAACATAGAGAATATATATCTTCGTCATCTCAATCTACTTGAGGCAGGTGGATGTCTTGTCCACATAGTCTCCTGTAAGCAGGAGCAAAATGGAATAAAATTCAAGCATCGGATACAGATTCAAACCTAAGCCAAGGTTGTGGTGAATTTATGCATGAAACTGAATGCGATGCTATAAGCGTGAAACCTGAATCATTGGAGTCGCACATCCTGGAGTGAATCATACTTAGCGTGCAGAAAATGAATGTGTACAATTAATCTTTCTTGATAACAGAATACATAGATTGTACAGTGCGATAAGAGTATTAAAAAGTCTAGTGGTGTTTCACTTACATACATTCTTGAGCAACCCCCAGAAGTGTTGCACGTCCTGACACATCACCTATGTAAGTCTGAAGCATGAAAGAAAGTAGGATTTAAGCCTGTAATCAAAACAAAAATTCTCGCCCACTTGCAGGATATTGATGTCCTACTCCTACAGGATATTGGAAAAATTCTCGCATTCCAAACAAGGCATTATTAAATTAACATAATCGGAGCAAATTCTTTTACAACGAAGACACATTTTCTCAGGGATTGCATTCCTATCACACATGTCACAGAACTGCTGAAGCTGCTATGTCATAACCATGTCAGAGAACTGCTGAAGCTGCTGCATAACACAAACATATATAAATCAGGAAAAGAGAAAGAGAAGTTTGAAAAGGAGATTGGCAAAATATATGCAGTAAGAAGATTAACTAAGATAAGAAAAAATGCCGGCTTGAAGGAAGAACAAACCTGGTTCATCCCTCCAAGACATCCCTGTACACAATGTTCTTTGTGCTTTTTCCCGTGGGATCTATGTCTTTATTTGGCTTGGCCAAAATGCGAGTGGTTTGCCTTGACACACCCCTTGATAGTGCAACATAAAGCTGGCCATGCGAGAATACAGGTTCAGGAAGATAAATACCAACTGTTGGAATGGTTTGCCCCTGGGCTTTGTTGATGGTCATTGCAAAACTCAACCGTATTGGGAAATGTTTTCTCTTGAACTTGAAAGGAAGTGAAATGTCCTCCGAGGGTGACAAAGGGATCCTCGGAATGAACACTCTATTTCCAGCATGTTGTCCACCAACAATCTCAGCGTCGATCACATTATCCTGGAATGCTCTAATCATCAATCTTGTTCCATTGCACAACCCATTGTGAGGATCAAGATTTCGGAGAAGAATGACTGGACAATTAACTTTGAGTTTCAACATATGTGGGGGCAGGCCATTTGGAGTGATGGAGTTTAAATAGTCAATTGGGTAGCTATTTCGTGCATCATCCTCGACAGAGTCAAAGCTATAATATATCTTTTCCTGGCCAGGAAACTTGTCAATCAACTTTTTGTTGAGATCATCAACATGCTCATTCTTAGTTGAAAGAATGGCACATGTGCTCATGTAGGATCCTGATGCGGCGTTCTCATGAAGCGATGGAAAAACATCTTCAATAAGCTTATTCAATGGTTCTTCAGTGGGAGTGTAAGGAATAACAATGTCATCCGGAAGACGCACGTAGTCACCACCGATCGTTTCTTCAGTTCCTTCGCCAATTCTCAGGAGGTAACTGGAGAACCACTGATCAGTTTGTGCCCTCATATTACGCTTGAGGATTATCTTCCTAATCTTCTCCCATAAATAAGACCTCTGCAGGGTAGCATCAGTGATCTGCGCTCTTGTCCCACGCGCCACCACGGGTAGGACCTGCCTAAAATCTCCTCCAAACACCACGACCTTCCCACCAAAAGGCAACGCACATCCCATGATGTCCTGTAGGGTCCTATCAAGTGTCTCAATTGTTTGACGCTTTGTCATGGCAACTTCGTCCCAAATTATCAAAGCTGCCCTACGGAGCAGCTCTGCGGTACCACTCTGTTTGGTGAAATTGCACATGCTACTTTCCGTGAGCCTAATTGGAATTTTGAACCTAGAGTGGGCGGTGCGTCCACCGGGCATGATTGATGCTGCTATACCAGATGTCGCTGTTGCAATAGCTATTTTTCCCAGTGAACGGACCTTCGCAAGGAGTGCCTTATACAGATATGTCTTCCCCGTGCCACCTGGACCATCGACAAAGAAAATATGGCTTGTGTTATTGACAACGTGAGAGAGGATTTCATGAAAACCAGCACGCTGCTCTTTGTTAAGAGATGTAAACATAGTTAGATGGTCTTTGTCCACTGGGATCGACAATTCCTGTTGAACCTCTCTCCATTGGCCATTGGAACAATCATCATCAATGGGATCCAAATCAGGGAGTCCGTAACTTCTGATATCCTTCCCCATCGAGTGCACAAGATCCCTAATGTCTCTAAGGACCATTTGTTCAAGTGCTGCCTGGTTGGGCTGGATATGACGATAGTCCTCAGACATTGAGTCGAGGTGTTTCTCCCACAATGATCGGACATTGGTCGTCTCACAAAACACCAAAATGGTTGCAAAAAGCCTTCTTAGAGAACATGGCATCTGAAAAGTAGCAGACTCAGTCAAGCAATCATCGATGGACTTGTCAGTCTCTATGAGACCTCTTTGTTCACACGCTTCCCTGAAGTTCGAGCACAGCCTGCCATGCACATTTTTCAAATCCGCATACGAAGTTGCTCCTCTAACATGATTCAGCAGCACTCTCAAGAAGTACCTCTCACCTTCAGCAGGATGAGCATACACAATTCTTCCAACCTGGCCCCGCCCCTTCAATTTTCTTCTCTGCCACATCTTCTTACCCCTAATCCACCGGTAGAATTCTGGAAACTCTTTGTATAAGAAGTTTCGGGCATAAGAGTCCACCTTGTTCAATTTGAAATACTCAGTAAGCATGGTACTGGAAGAAGAGGGACGATTTATTACATCTTCTAGATTATCGCCCTCTTTGAATGTGACAGGTTGCATATCTTCCAAATGAAGCTGAAGCTGGAGAACGGAGGGAGAGACAGCATACATTGGAAAAGCGCAAATCCTGTAGAGAGACTCTGGTGGCGACACAAACCTGGCATCCCTGTACTGTTTAATCTCATTAATTATTCCGCCATCATTATCTGCTGTTGGGTCGACTGAGAATGATGCACGATCATGTCCTTTATATATGTACTTGAATAAGTATTTAACTGCTTTGATGCTCGAGCAAGCTTCAACATTTATGTGACAGTTATACCGCATAAGCAGTCCAGGGTTGTATGGGACGACCCATCTATTATCCAGTTTTGCTCCCTTGACCTTCACTTGCTGACCATCAGCTCTCCTCCTATATATAGGATAAGAGTCTTTTCCTTGCTGAGTAGCATCACAGAACTGTCGAGGATAGCGAAATCGACATTCTCCATCAATCATGCAAGGACAATTTTTCCTGAGAGCACCACATGGTCCGTGGAGCATATGTTTTACCACCAAAGCATGCAATACAGGGTGCTTGTCCTTGTTAGGAAGTTCTGCTAATATCACCTTATCATAATCATCTGGGCTTGTTAACTTGCTATCGGAGCGCATTATTAAAAGCATGTGCTCATGTGGGAGCCCCCTCTTTTGAAACTCAGTAACATGGACATATGCAGCAACTTCACCAAAGTACTTTTTCTTGATCACAAGGTCATTCATACTTCGTAATTTGGCCCTATATACTCTCGCCACAAGGTCTGGACGGTCTTGTGGTGTCTGCCCAGGTTCAAGCCTAGATGTAATTTCCTCCCAGTGCGGGTTGCAAGTCATCGTGATGAAGTAATCAGGTTTACCAAACCGCTGGACAATTGCCATCGCATCAAGGAATCTTCGCTGCATGTCTCGATCACCTCCAGGAAAGGTCCGCGGTAGCACAATTCTCTTGCCAACTTGAGAACCACGTGTCTCGCCAGCATCAATGACATCACAAACACCCTATGAAACAAACGGAACAAAACACCATTCTCAGGTCAACGAATATTATATATATTGACAGGCCTATCGATGCATTATGTATCATTGAATGGAATTTTAACTACTCGAGAGCATTATGATACCTGGTATAGATCAGCACGAATGAGCTTTTGATGTTTAGGCTTGGAGTAGAAATCTAGTCTCATAGTCTCCATCTTAATGTACATATCGACGGCCCATTGTTGGAATGCACGCGCACCGAACAATATAATGTTAAAAAGTTTTTTCCTGACTTGTATCTTGAAACAGTAGTACTCCCTTGGGCTAACAAATTTTCTGGATGATCCACCTTCATCGCCGTCCTGGTCCTCTTCATCATCTGGAATATTATGGTTAAAAAATATTAAACAATAATCTCCAACCATCCATAATGTAGTGATAAAAATGGGAGACATGTTAGAAGCATCTGTATAATTACCTGCTACCTCATCCATGTCTTTCTCCGCATGTAGATCATCATTCTCGAGGTCATCACCCTCAGTGCCGTCCTCATTCCGTTGTAGTTCGTAATTCCGTTGTAGTTCGGAATTTGGTTGTACGATGGTTTTTGGATCGTGATACGGCATCCAACGGTTCCATCCCGTCTCCCCTCCTGGGAAGAACAATGGATATGCCAGAGGATCATAGCAGCCATAGTATGCTCTGATAAATAAAGGCCGATCCCCTTTTCCATACACAATAACTTGCCTATCAAAAGTATTACGTGGGTCGCTCCCTTCAACCCACATCGCGGCAACCTGTGAAGCTGTGGGGGCATTGTACCTTCGCTGGTCCAATCTTATATCTGTGTTGAGTGAAATCCTATATTCTGCTAGGTTTGGAACAGAGCCAATGCTCTTAAAAATTTGCACGTACGGGTTGTTCTCTAGTATCTTGAGAATATTCCGTATGATATTTATATCAAGATCTGGAGACCGCTTCACTCTATGTTCCAAGGTTTCATCTGTATCATAGATGTAGAGCTGCAGATGTCTAGGCCCTTGACCAGCAGGTACCAGGTCATCCATCTTATGGTACAGTGCCCTTTGTGCCCGAAATGTATATACACCGGTTCTTGCTGAACTGCTCACCTTCTTATCAAGGGTGACTCCAAGGCTTGTGAAGGAGAAATGGGTGTTGAAATACCTTATATGCTTCCTGAAATATTTTGCATCTTCATCAATCTGACTCGTAAATAGATGACGCAACTCTTCAGGAACTTCAGGGGTAACTATCTTGACCTTTCCTTTTCTGCAACAAAATGCGGGACCCTCATATTGGAGCTTCATCGCCCCACAATGTTCACAGTCATTTACTTGCTTCAAAACATGATGTTTTTTTGGCAGATTATGGTACACATAGTCATAAGGATCATCACACTGCTGAACCGGAGCAACATCATTTGTCACTCGCCATGAATCAAACACATCGCCTGGGAAGATATAATAATGAAGAAAAAATAGATGCGCTAAATTTAGTATTAGAATGCAAGAGTGAAGTTGTATAAGTTACCTTGACCACTAAAAATCCTGCACTCGTTGTCATCATCGTGCATTGCTTGCTCCTCTTGTATGGTGTCCAATTCATCTATGATAATAAAAAGTTAGATTCATGTAACATATGTATATATCTGTTCTTTCTGAAAAAGCAAGTTCATTATACTAATTTACCTTCTAAAATAGCACCTTGTTCATTTGGCTCAAAAATAAATGCTGGATCAGATTCTTCATCATTGTTTGTGTCACCTGAAAGTTGCACAAAGCACATAAGAAAAATAACCTATTAAACATTCAGTATCATGTGAAAATACCATGAATAAGGGGTCAGTACTGCAGGAATTTTTGAGTGTTGTGCATGTGTGAGAGGTGTGCAAGGTGAGGAGATAGGTGCCTCCATAATGCCACCGTGGTCGGTAATTGTCGTGGTTTCCCGGATAGCTTTTTTGTACTCACGGTTCCTGTGCAACAATGCGTTCCTCTGTTCCTCTGTCAGTAAAGAATATCATTTTCTATGACGTTGCCGTGTTTCTTCAGAAGAATCATTCAACCGTTTCTTCTCAGAATACGCGCTTCTTGTTACGAAGCTGTTTTGGCCGTGCATAGCTGACTCGTTGCATGGTGTGTGATGGTCCTTGCTGAAGCCAGAATATGCATTTCCAATTTCCTGGGTACATACCCCTGCAGAAACACATGGAGCAATGAAGCTATAATCCCGTGATGACATGGAATGAATAGCATTGGATAGAAGCATGAAACCAAAATTGTCGAAAATAGAGTTTTAGCGCTTGCAAGTGTGTTGGTTATGTTGCTCAGTGGGGTACATTGTGAAATCCGTAAGGAAGCCTCAGGTGTGTGATGATCCTTCGTGAAGCCGGAATATGCATTTCCATTTTCCTGGGTACATACCCCTGCAGAAACACATGGAGCAATGAAGCTATAATCCCGTGACCGTGACGACATGGAATTAATAGCATTGGACAGAAGCATGAAACCAAAAATGTCTAAAATAGAGTTTTACCGCTTGGAAGTTTGTTGGTTATGTTGCTCAGTGGGGTACATTGTGAATTCCGTAAGGAAGTCTCGGGTGTTTGAGACCCCTGGTCCAAATTAACAATACTCTGGGTTGCAGCCTTTTTTTTCTGTCGGACTATACTTTGACGCTGTTTGTACTCAGTTCGTTTCTCATCAGTCAATTGAGCATACCAACTTTGAACCAGTCCAGAATCATCAGAACGTGAAGACAAGCCATGTTGATGGAGAGCAACATTGTTATAGCCAACAATAGGATCAACACCTGAACACCTCAAACAATGATAGAGATTATAGAGCAGTATATATATATATGTATAATAAAGTAATATGAGTGGACTAAACCTGTTATACGCAAATTTTCTTGATCTGTTTGTTTTGATTGAACATCTGCAGGCACACCTACAAATCGATTGTAGATAAAAACCAGTATGTTAATACATGTATTTGCATGAAGTAATATGAGGGCTATTTGTTGCAAGAGAACAGTACCTCCTGTAGGTGTTGTGTACGGTTGGCTGACTCCAGATTGTCCAGTAGCTGGTGAATCACATACCATGTTTTCGTTGTTGGCAGGGGTTGGTGTCTGCTTTTTAAGTTCATGGGCTTGACGCCTGCGCTTTGCAATCTCATCTTTATTCTTGGCGTAATACTCTCTATTTCTCTGTCTTTTGAGCTCTCTAGGATCTATATATATGACGCAATTTAATCACATCGGTCAGTAAACACTATAGTAGTTGAACATAGCAGGTAATCACCTTGGTTTTGCATATTTGAAATGCTACAGTAGATGTTGGAATTGAAAAATCCGTCCTCCCTGAAAAATGCGTAACATTATTCAGAATTTACAAGCTCATGATGAATTGGAAATAAATTGCATTGGGTAGTACAATGTAAAAGTACAGGTAAGTTTATATCTAGATCGACTGAAATCATCACTTCAGGAGTCTGGAAGTGTAGAAACAAAACAGAAGAGCATAAGAGACAATTTTGGTGGTCTGATCGGCGCATAAGAGACAACACTTCAATCATCACAGGTAAGAAATTTGTAGAAACGGGCAAGAATGGTTGGTATAGATATTGAAGGGAATATGCCCGAGAGGCAATAATAAAGTGGTTATTATCATATTCCATGTTTATGATAAATGTTTATTTCTCATGCTAAAATTGTATTAATCGGAAACATTAATACATGTGTGATTAATAAACCAAAAAGGTTCCTAGTAAAGCCTCTCTTTTATACTAGCTCGTTGATTAACCGATGATCAAGGTTTCCTGATCATGAACATTGGATGTTGTTAATAACGGGGTCATATCATTAGAAGAATGATATGATGAACACTCACACTCGTAGTATGAATAGCAAAACGATCAAGTCATCAAGTTCATTGCTATATCAAACTCATGCGAAGTAGTTCTAATCCTTAGACCATGAGATCATGTTAATCACTGATACCAGAAGGGTACTTTGATGATATCAAACGTCACACCGTAATAGGGTGATTATAAAGGTTGATTTGGGTGCTCTGAAAGTATTAGTTGAGGCTCATGGATCAAGAATGGGATTTGTCCATCCAGATGACGGAAAGATATTCTCTGGGCCCTTCTCGGTGATATTGCATTGGAATCGCTTGCAAGCATGTGACTAGGTCACAGGAATGCATTATCACGGAACGAGTAAAGAGACTTGTCGGGAACGAGATCGAACTAGGTATGGTTGATACCAAATGATCGGATCTCGGACAAGTAATAATATCGCGAGACAAAAGGAATTAACTATGTTCGTTACTGGTTCACACGATCACTAGTTCATCGTTGAGTAAGTGGGAGTCATCATGGATTTCCAGATCCCGCTGTTGATTATTGATCGGAGAGGAGTCTCGATCATGTCCACGTTATTCACGAACCGTAGGGTGACACACTTAAGGTTCGCCGTCGTTTTTGAGTGGATATGATACTCCGATTGAATTACAGGACAACATAAGGGTTATTTCAGAAAAGCACCGAAACTGTTTCGGGATATCGAAATAACTCAAGGGTGTATTTGTTAATGTTTATTAATTGAATGAATTAACAAATATTAAAGAAATAAAAATGTTTTATTAAATCAATAAGTGTGAATTTTAATTAGCATGAATGTCATGCATTAAAATGGGGGTTACCTCATGTTGATGAGGGGGTTACCACCATGAAGGGAATGAAGAGGGGTCATGAAGAGGAGGAGACCTCCTTGGCCGGCCACCCCTTGGGGGCTGCCCCTCCTCCTCTATATAAACCCCTCCCTCTCCTCCATGTCACATACTTCTTGATCCTCCCCTCCCTTGCATAGTTGCTGCCCACTTTCCGTCTTGGCTTAGCGAAGCTCTGCCAGAATTGTAGTTCATAGTTCATACACTTGGAGAAGTGTGTGGAGGAGTGTCCGGCGGATCCCTTCTTCCGCTGCCCCGCTGGACCGAGGGCGTGGAGGAGTCGACGTCGAGCTGTACGTGTGACCGAGCACGGGGGCGCTGCCACTTGTGGCGCCGGGTACACGATCTTGTGATCGTCAAGTGAACCACGACGTCGACTACGTCAAGTGAACAACTACGTCGACTACGTGCGTCTTCACCGACTCTCCATCGTCAACGTTTGTGCGGGAACGTAATCCCCGCTTACGGTCGTCGAGGGTTAGTCTCCGTTGCTACCACCTCGTAGAGTATCTTGGCTAGTTTATGTGTTTTTGCGTAGGAAAATTTTTGTTTTCTATGCCACGAACTCATCAGTGGTATCAGAGCCATATCTATGCGTAGTTGGTATGCACGGTTAGAACACATGTGGATGTGGGCGTTGATGATCATGTTATTGCAATTTTTTGTATTTTGGATCATAGTGGCATAGTGGGATTGAAGCTGCCCGAGACTAACATTACGTGACCGCGTTCACGAGACTTGTCCCACACTTGACATGCTTCGGCATATGTGGCTTTGCGGGTGCACGTTTCTCTCACTATAGTTATGATCTATTTTACAAAGAGTTGTTAATAATATTTTTATCACCGTTGTGGTTACATGTTCGTAGGTAAGAACGGTTCTTCCTAGAAAGCCCCAAACCACGTAAAATATGCAAGACAAATTAGAAACGTCTAACTTGTTTTTGCAGGGCATGTGATGTGATATGGTTAAATTGTTTATGTTACAAATTGTATGCAATGATCCTTTTTGTAAGTTATAAACAACCGACAGGAGCCATATGGTTGTCTTTACATTTAAATGGCCTGTGTGCCGAATATATATATATCCAAGTGATATATTGTAATGGAGGAAGACAACCAAGGTGGCGCGCCATGGACCTTGGTGCTACGCCAGTGGAATGATGGAGATCATTCCATGACGCACAAGATGGAGATCGAATGCGTGAAGGACCATATCATATCACATTATATATGCATGTGATGTTTATCCTTTTATGCATCTTATTTTGCTTAGATTTGATCGCGCGGTAGCATTATAAGATGATCCCTCTCACATAAATATCAAGATAAAAATGTGTTCTTCCATAGCATGCACCGTCAAGAAAGTTCGTCGTTTCGAGACACCACGTGATGATCGGGTGTGACAGACTCTACGTTCACATACGACGGGTGTAAGACAGTTTTACACACGCGAGTGCTATGGTTCTACTTGGCGAGCCTAGCATGTACAGACATGGCCTCGGAACACGAACCGAAAGGTTAAGCATGAGTCATATGGTTGATATGATGAACATGGTGATGTTCGCCTTTGAAACTATGCCGTTGCACGTGATGATCGGTTGCGGTATAGTGAATTTGGTTCGTGTAATCACTTAAGAAAACTAAGAGGGATGTTGTTTTTAAGTGGGAGTTCATTTAGTAATTTTGAATTATAGAACTCAATTTATCATGAACTAAATCAAAGTGAATTTGCATAGTTTGTTGTAGTTATTGGCATCTGTTTACTACCTTGCGTTTAGCTATAATTGAGATAATAGAACTATAGAATTCTGGATGTTAACTTTACGAACTGATATCATATTGTTTGAATGTCAATCTAAAGTTTAAAGTCCTATTGCAAACTTTTAGCAAACCCTTGTTACTCGATAAAATTTAATAAGTAGTATTAAATCAAGAGTAACAATTCCAGTGTTAGTATCTAAGTATCACACTTGCCTCCATGATCCTTGATATTCAAAAGTTGTTTTTAGTATCAAGGGTATCTAGGAGTTGAAAGAATTGTTTCATAAACTATCATATGTGGAAGATATTTTGATATCTGAAACATTGTTTGGTTGCAATGTGATGGAGTATAATTTAGTAAGACATATGTTCTCGTATTGTATGAGAATTTGTGAAGATTGGAGATGCTAGGCGTCCAAATCTCCTAAAAGGTTTAGGAACTAACATTATACTCACAATTCGTCCTCATGAGCTATAGTAGCTTGATCATGAAAGTTGTCATGATAGGATGAATGGAAAATGTAGGTAAAATGTTTACTACATTAATAGATTTCTAAAGAATGGAATTTGGAAGAACGCCAAATATGTGATTATGGTGATCTACTTCAAAGTGTGAGTCCAAGGGTATTAGTGTTTGACTAATCCTGCCTTGAACTATGTGCAATGTGTATGGCGCCACTATTGATGTTGATAGATTCTTCTAAAAAGGAAAAGAATTGCTAAAAGAGAATCCAAAATTTATTCTGGCGGAAAAGAAAAGACTGGAAATGTCCAGCTCAGGTATATAGAAGATATACATGTTATGGTTGTATTCGTTGCTTGTTAAAACAATGTGGTTCTTGGGTATTTGATACTAAATTGGTTGGTATGAACTGTCATACAACGCAATACAAGAACTACAATGGCCTAATTAACTAGCAAATGAATATCGGATGATTCTCATCGAAAACAAATAAAGTGTTATTGTGTTTCATTGGAATTAAACCTAGCCTTCAAGATTTATTTGAATAATTGTTATTTTGTTCTGGTATTATGAGAACAATGGTTGTTCAAATTATTACCGCATTCATAAAAGATGAATGAACGCTTATCTTGTTGGAGAAATCACATCCATAACACTGATGCTAAAAATGTCTCAAGACAAATGATTAGAAGATCACTTATGAGTGACACCACCGTTTAAATCATATTGGAAAGAAAACATGAAGGAACTCCATATTGATGGAATTCTGGAGCCTTTTGATTTTGAATCAATTGACACTTGTGAGAATTTCCTAGATATGATTAAAACTCCGTTCATGGGCCAAAGAAGAACGGACGACTAACTTATTGGATATTGTACATGTTGATGTATATAGTCCATTATGTGTAGCCGTGTGTGGTGAATTCTTGAACTTCATTTACTTTAACCAATGATTTGAGTAGATATATGTGTATATTTACTTGATAAGGAAGAAGCATGAAATATTTGAATATTGTTCAAAGTATTTCTAGTTGAAGTTGAAAATCATTGTAACAAGAGAATAAAGAATTTATGATTGGATCATAAAGGAAGATATTTGAGTTACAAGTTTAGCAAACACCTAAAAGTTGAGGAATCGTTCCATAGACTTGTATTTCCCGAAACACCATAGGAGTATGGAGTGTTCGAGAGATGAAATCAAACTTTGTTTGACATCGTTGGATCAAAGGTGTCGTCTATAAAACTGCCATTATATTTTAAGGATAAAGCTTTAGAGACTACCGCTTTTACACTGAAAAGAGCGCCATCATGATCCATTGAAATGACACCATATGAGATATGGCATGGGATAAAACCCAAGTTGTCTTTTCTAAAATTTTGGTATGCTATGCATATGTAAAATGTTTACAACCAAAGTCGGATAAATACGTCTTTGTAGGTTATCCCAAAATAAATGTTGGGTATTCCTCCAGAACACCTAAGACAAAAGTGTTTGTCGTCGAAAACGTCAAGTTTCTCCAGAAAGAATTTTTCGCAAAAAGTCAAGTGGGAGGACAATAGAACTTTGATTAGGTTGTTGAACCTAAGCTATATGTGCTGAGTAGCGCAGCACTGGGAAGTGTCCCAGAGGCGGCCACAATGCGCATGGCTGTCGTACCTCAAAGGTTGTGGTCACATAGATCAAAGTTCCTATTGAACCGCGTGAGTCGGGTAACAATCAAATAGTTAGATTTGAGAATGAATCATTATTGTTTGACAATGATGAACCGACTGCATGCAAAGAAGCAATGATGGGCCCTGACTCCGTCAAATGGCTAGAAGCCATAAAATCTATGATAGTTCCATACACGAGAAACCAAGTTTATGAACTTGGAAGACCCTCAAAAGGCATGAAGCCTAATGAACGTAATTGGATCTATAAAGACAGACATGGATGTTTAACATCTTTGAAATAGTCGACACATCGTTAAAAGAGTTTACGATTGTGTTCAATGAGTTGACTATGACAAGATTTGATCTTTCATAGCGATATTTTGTCTGGAAGGATTACTGTAGCAACCACTACATATGCCAAGTTTGGTATATGTTAGTTGAACAAACAAGACAACATTCTTCTAATAGAATGGTTACCTAGGACATGTACATGACATGGTTCAATGGGTTTTGTAGATTCAGAGGATGCTAAAAGGCATGCAAACTTCAATGGTTGAAGTAAGCATCGCGGAGTTGGAATATTCACCGTGATGAAATAATTAAAATGTTTAGTTTCATCAGATACGATGAATATGCTTGCATTTGCAAGAAATTAAGTGGGAGCGCTGAGACATATTTCCAGTACATTATGTAGAAGACATATTGTTAATTGGAAATGATGTATCTTTTATTGGCATAGGTTAAGAATTTCATTAAAATTAGATTTCAATGAAAGACTTAGGCAAAACCAAAATATTGGGTCTCGATGTCTATATAGATAGATCGAGGTACCAATATGGTTGTGCCAAAGTACATAGATGAAATATTGAATGAAGTTCAATATGGAAACGACAAGAAAAGTTCTTGTCGCATGGAAGAGGTTGAAACAAGATTCAGGTGTTTTTGACACTTGATGAGTGAAGCCACATGAATGATTTGATCGATCATGTATACCATGATATGTACATATCCAGATATGTCCTATGCTCTAAATGTTATGAGCATATACCAGAGTGATAAAAGTCATAAGATGATCACTGGACAATAGTAGAGATATCCTTATGTGCTTTGGAAGGACTAAGGATATATATTATGTATGACAAAGTGACACATAATTCATTGTAAAGTGTTACATTGATACTAAGTTTGTCACAAGATACAAATTAAGTTTATCTCAATTTTAGCTGTATGTTTAGGTGGCACAATGTAATGGAAGGAAGTTCCATGATGGATTTGGATGAGTTCCAAAGTCAAGACATTGTGATGGATTCTACAACAAAGGTTGAGTATATGGCTGCTTTAGAAGCAGCAAAAGAGGGCATTTGTGTCAAGAAGTTTGTTATCAAACTAGGTGTAGTTCCAAGCTGGCTATTACTGTGAAGATCTATTGTGCGACAATAGTGACAAGATGATTTTAGCTAAAGGAACTAAGGTCTCACCTAAGGACCAAATTTATACCCAACTATCTCATTTGAGAAATGAGTGATGCGTAGAGACGCAAAGACATGCAAATACACACAGAACTGAAAGTGTCAGATCTGGAGATCAAATTAACCACTTGCAACGCGTATGGATAACACGTGAATGCCATAAGTGTTATATACGCAAGTATCAACTAGATTATTGACTCTAGTGCAAGTGGGAGACTGAAGGGAATATGCCCGAGAGGCAATAATAAAGTGGTTATTATCATATTCCATGTTTATGATAAATGTTTATTTCTCATGCTAAAATTGTATTAATCGGAAACATTAATACATGTGTGATTAATAAACCAAAAAGGTTCCTAGTAAAGCCTCTCTTTTATACTAGCTCGTTGATTAACCGATGATCAAGGTTTCCTGATCATGAACATTGGATGTTGTTAATAACGGGGTCATATCATTAGAAGAATGATATGATGAACACTCACACCCGTAGTATGAATAGCAAAACGATCAAGTCATCAAGTTCATTGCTATATCAAACTCATGCGAAGTAGTTCTAATCCTTAGACCATGAGATCATGTTAATCACTGATACCAGAAGGGTACTTTGATGATATCAAACGTCACACCGTAATAGGGTGATTATAAAGGTTGATTTGGGTACTCTGAAAGTATTAGTTGAGGCTCATGGATCAAGAATGGGATTTGTCCATCCGGATGACGGAAAGATATTCTCTGGGCCCTTCTCGGTGATATTGCATTGGAATCGCTTGCAAGCATGTGACTAGGTCACAGGAATGCATTATCACGGAACGAGTAAAGAGACTTGTCGGGAACGAGATCGAACTAGGTATGGTTGATACCAAATGATCGGATCTCGGACAAGTAATAATATCGCGAGACAAAAGGAATTAACTATGTTCGTTACTGGTTCACACGATCACTAGTTCATCGTTGAGTAAGTGGGAGTCATCATGGATTTCCAGATCCCGCTGTTGATTATTGATCGGAGAGGAGTCTCGATCATGTCCACGTTATTCACGAACCGTAGGGTGACACACTTAAGGTTCGCCGTCGTTTTTGAGTGGATATGATACTCCGATCGAATTACAGGACATCATAAGGGTTATTTCAGAAAAGCACCGAAACTGTTTCGGGATATCGAAATAACTCAAGGGTGTATTTGTTAATGTTTGTTAATTGAATGAATTAACAAATATTAAAGAAATAAAAATGTTTTATTAAATCAATAAGTGTGAATTTTAATTAGCATGAATGTCATGCATTAAAATGGGGGTTACCTCATGTTGATGAGGGGGTTACCACCATGAAGGGAATGAAGAGGGGTCATGAAGAGGAGGAGACCTCCTTGGCCGGCCACCCCTTGGGGGCTGCCCCTCCTCCTCTATATAAACCCCTCCCTCTCCTCCATGTCACATACTTCTTGATCCTCCCCTCCCTTGCATAGTTGCTGCCCACTTTCCGTCTTGGCTTAGCGAAGCTCTGCCGGAATTGTAGTTCATAGTTCATACACTTGGAGAAGTGTGTGGAGGAGTGTCCGGCGGATCCCTTCTTCCGCTGCCCCGCTGGACCGAGGGCGTGGAGGAGTCGACGTCGAGCTGTACGTGTGACCGAGCACGGGGGCGCTGCCACTTGTGGCGCCGGGTACACGATCTTGTGATCGTCAAGTGAACCACAACGTCGACTACGTCAAGTGAACAACTACGTCGACTACGTGCGTCTTCACCGACTCTCCATCGTCAATGTTTGTGCAGGAACGTAATCCCCGCTTACGGTCGTCGAGGGTTAGTCTCCGTTGCTACCACCTCGTAGAGTATCTTGGCTAGTTTATGTGTTTTTGCGTAGGAAAATTTTTGTTTTCTATGCCACGAACTCATCAGATATATACCTCAGAATTTCCTCCGATGAACAGCAGGAGCAGTGTTCTTGTGGTCTGACGGTGTGTACAGTCTACACGCGGCGCGCAGGTCGGTGACAGGGGCAGCGGGTGCGGCATTTCGTCGCGTGTTGCTGGTCGGAGGTGCGGTATGTGTGGCATCCGACGGCATCTCCCTGCGGTGCGCAGGTCGGCCGTCGGCGGCAGGAGAGCGGGGGCGCAGCCTTCAGGCGGCAGCGTGGCTGACCGGCAGATTGCAGAGGTGACGGCGTCCTTGTTGGCGCGATTCCGGCTAGGCACCGTCTCCTTGCGTCGCGCAGGTCGGCGTCGGGACAGCGGGGGCGTGGCTGGCCGGCAGATTGCAGAGCTGGCGACGGCGTCTTTGAGGGGCTAGGCGTGGTTTCCGGGCTTGACGCAGGTGGAGCGGTGGCGTGGCTGACCAGCGGCGGTGTTAGTTTGGCGGCCAGGGGCGACCGCAATTCCGGCTAGGCGGCAGTGGTGGTTTCGCGGGGGAGGCGAGGGCAATGCGGCGGCGTTGGTTTCGCAGGGGAGGCGGGGGAGGCGAGGGCAATGCGGCAGCGTTGATTTGGGGGGTTTCTTTTTTGGTCCCAGACAACGCAGGTGGAGCGCTTGGTTTGACCATGGCTGACAGTATGTTTTAGCGGTAATTGCGGATTAGTCTAGGATCGTTAGATGTTGTAGTGAACGTCCCAGATTATCTGGATCAACACCCTATGTGTCTTTTTATATTGGTATAGATGTACGGTGATGGCACCTCCTCTGACACAGTCACTGATATGTGGGTCTTCCAGTTGAGTGGGCCCATTAGCCAGAGGGCGCCGATTTGGTTTCGAACGAGCGGACGCCATAAGTTGATCGCCAAACACACGGTGCTTACGGTGGTGCGACCCAACCGCCTAAATTGCGGATGGCAGACGTTAGACGTTGTCGGCTGTGTACTTACCATGATCAAATGAGTTGCAATACTATGAATCAAACAATGCACAAAAGGGAACAAAGTCAGAGGTTTTCTTAAAAAATTCTGCATGGATCCTTTTAATTTATGATACAGATATCAGTTTTAACATTGCTAAAACTGTGGCCACGTAAAATTTCGACCAAAGTTCGCGGCTAGCCAACATTTTGCAGAGTGTACCTGAGCTAAAGCATACGAACCCCGACTTTTTATTTTAAAAATATTATGTAATTGTATTATGAACGCTTAATATTTGTCATAGGTAGGGTATATTCGTAGAAAAAGTTCAAAATATTGTATGTAATGACATGGTTTCATCTATTTTTTAAATTATAAAATTCAATTGCCAAAAAGTTGGTTCTCATAATCTACACCCACACTATTAAAGATATTATTAAATGTGTTGAGAGACTAATAGCCTCAACCACCCATCAAATCTGATTGATGGTTCTAAAAATACACCTTTTTCTAACAGGATGTATTAATACAATTAATCACTTCTAAATATATTTTTCGTGTTATCAGACCAAAGTATAAATTGTCACCAGCCTTTCTATGTCTCTCTCTCCACCATTCAGGCATTATACCTTGTTTATCTACAAAGACACGAATTAGTGAATGTGGGGAAATGTTGATTATTGTGTAGATATGGCCGTTATGGTAGTTTTGTTTTCATTTTTCCTAACTTGAATTGTACTCCAGCATGATCCATGTACGCGTATATATAGTCCTCCAAGAGACTGGATATAACATCCAACATATTAAGCGAATAGCCTCTACCACCCATAAATCTGGTAGATGGTTATAAAAATTAAGGGTGTAGGGGGTAATTCAAAATATGCGATATTTGTAATAAAGAAATTGAAATGGATGTGAAAAATATCTGCATTCAAACCAAAGTGGAAAGGGATAATTCAGTCAGGTATTGTTACACAAGTCTCAACTAGAACAAAGTTGAAACTCATGTATAACTCATCATATGTCGGCATGTATAACGAAGTAAATTCATGGGTCTGGATTTTTTTCTCGGCTACAACCCAAGTGAGGACGGAGAAATCACAGTAATCCATGTGCAACTGGAAAATTTTAGTTGCAACTTATGTGCATTTGGGGAAATCTTAGTTGCAACCTGTGAGCAACTTAATCGTACAACAAAAACCACAACGTAATCCAACGGTTTAGAAATTGACTCAGGTTTAGATAATTCTCATTCGACTTAGAATTAGCAAAAACACAAACGATAATCTATGCATTTTTCCTCACGGAAAAACTCACATATGTTCCCACATGCACACATAAGCACCCACGCACACACGCAATAGCATCTCCAGCAATGCCCGTGTATCCCTGATGGATGAACGCATGTGGATGCACATAAAGGCCGGCGTAGCCACATAAAATCCTCCTGGTGGTGGTGGATCGATCACATTAGTGTGGAACACTTTTTTGGGAGGCGCCTCATGGCATCCATTCTACTTTTTGAAATAACCCTAGTTGGGACTCCAATCGCAGAGTGATGCAACATCATAGTTTTACCTCACAAAGGTGAGTAAAGGGTTTATATCAAACTCTCGGCGAAAAATGTGGAACTCCTCCTTGTCCTTTCAAGCAACATGCAACATAAAACAACATTTTTTGTCACCAACTCACCAGAGTGTTTGTCAGGCACTCACGACGTGTAAGCAATACAAAACTTAACTTAATAAGTAAAGGAAACAAAACAAAGTATTTTTGTATTTTTAGATTTAAATAATAACTAAAAATAATACGACAAACAAAGTAGTGTAGACGGTGTTTTCTTATGGCTAAAAGTGGACCTGGATCATGATTTCACTTGATCTCTGCCTCAAACATGTGGTGGTGATAAAGCTTCTGAAAGTACATGGATGTCGCCAAGAGGGTGTGAATAGGTGATTTAAAACTTATATTGTGTTGACTTGTACAAATGCGGAGTAAAAATAGCATTTAATTTGTTGAGCACAAAACCTAATTAATCTAGGCTTAACTAAGTGCACCAACAACTTACGCTAAACAAGATAAACAAATTTTAGATGCCAAGATATATAACTTCAAGCACAAAGGCAATCACAAAGTAAATTGCATAAGTAAAAGAGCTCGGGTAAGAAAATAACCGAGGCACACCGAGATGATGATGTATCCCGAAGTTCTCACCCTTGCGAGTGCTACTCTCCGGTTGAGCAGTGTGGAGTCTCAAGGATCCCCAAATGCCACAAAGGCTCGCTATATTCTCCTTGAGCCTTCCCACCATGAGGGAAGTCCTCGATCCACTATGCGACCCTTGAGGGCGGTCACCAAATCCATACACGCTTGGTGCAATCTCCACAACTTAAGTAAATGCTCCCAAGTAATCCACAAAACCACAATGCTTGGGGAAATATCCACAACTAATTGCAAGCTCCCAAGTAATCCACAAAACCACAAAGCTTGGGGAAATCTCCACAATTTAACTAGAGGCTCCAATAATCATCATAAAGTCCACAAAACCACTAAGCCATCTAGGATTCGAAGAACCCATGAGTAATAATCTTCTTACTTTCTCACAACCAAATCTTGATACGTCCATTTTGCATCACTATTTTATATCATAATTTACTGTTATTAATTGATATATTTCATATTTTGAGATGATACTTATGTTATTCCTCCAATTTTGCAGGTTTGATGATTATTGGAGAATTCACTGCCGGAGTTAGGATTCTGCTGGAAAAAAGACCGTCAAGATACAAAATTTCTAAAGACCAGCAACTCCAGGGAAATACCCAGAAATTCATATTTTGCCGGAAGACGGAAGAAGCCAGAAGGAGAGGGTGAGGTGAGCCACTAGGGGCCCAGACCACCTGGTGGCGCGGGCCAGCCCTAGGCCGCACCGCCTGGTGGTGTGGCCGCCTTGGCCCACCTCTGCCATCGTCCCTTCGCGTATATCGTCTCCTCGAAAACCTAAGACTGAGAGAGAGGATCGCAGATAGAATCCGCCGCCTCTGCGGGGCGGAAAACAAACAGAGAGAAAGCTCTTTGACAGGCAGAAATCTGCCGGGGAAATTCCTTCCCAGAGAGGGGTGATGCCGAGTAAATGACCGGCCAGTTGGGAACCCCAAGAGAAAGGTGTGATGAATATAGCAGCAAGATTTTCCCTCAGTAAGAAACCAAGGTTTATCGTTCAGGAGAGGAAAGAGCCAAACGACTGAAGGTGATGCCCACTAGCGTGCGACAGCTCCGGACAATTTATAGGGCGCCTCGTCCAAGCTTTGCTTTGCGAGCGGCAACGTGGAACCTGCACACAACACAATCAAATACTTTGTTCCCAACTTACGATGAGGTTGTCAATCTCACCGGTTTGCTTGAAACAAAGGGTATGAGCATATCGAGTGGAAAGTGATAATAATATGCGAGTAAAGTAAACAGTGCGAGTAAAGTAAACAGGTGATAGCAATATAAAGGAAATAGGACCGGGGTCCACAGTTCACTAGTGGTGTCTCTCCATAAGATAAAATAATACATGCTGGGTAAACAAATTACAGTTGGGCAATTGATAGAATAAAGACAACGTGCATATGATGAGAGGATCACTATGAGATTTACTCTGGGCATTACAACAAGATACATAGACCGCCATCCAACTACATCTATGACTAATAATCCACTTGTGGCGAATCAATCCGAGAACTCCACAAGTATTAAGTTGCGAACAACAGATAATTGCATTAAGCAAAGTGTGTAATGTAAACAAAGCATATGCCCTCGAGCATATGAATGTTGTTTTCCCCCTAGTAGCAACAGCACATCTACAACCTTAGAGGTTTTTGTCACTCCCCCAAATTAAATAGAGGCATGAACCCACTATCGAGCATAAATACCCCCTCTTGGAGTCACTAGCAACTACTTGGCTAAGATAGCTACTAACAACGGAGAGCATGCAAGATCATAAACAACATAGAGATAACATAAGATAAATTTCAGTACATCAACTCAAGCATAACACCAATATTCATCGGATCCCAACAAACCAAACGTGTAGAATTACATAACGGTGATCTCAATCATGTAAGGCAGCTCATGAGATCTAAACATGAAGCACATGGTGGAGAAGACAACCATCTAGCTACTGCTATGGACCCATAGTCCAAGGTAGACTACTCACTCATCGCTCCGGAGGCAAGCATGGCGATGAAGAAGACCTCTGGTGGCGATTCCCCTCTCTGGCAGGGTGCCGGGAAGAGCTTCTGGACCCTCCCGATCTTCGGGTCGACGGCGGCGGCGGATCGCGATGTGTTCTGGAAAAGTGATCGGGTATTTAGGTTTTTCCCATCGGGGGGTCTTTATAGGCGAAGGGGCATCGTCAGGAGTGGACCGAGGTGGTCTCACACATAGGGGGCGCGGCCTACCCCTGGGTTGCGCCACCCTAGTGTGTGGGCACCTCGTGGCCCCACTCCGTCTCCTCTTTGGCTCTCTGGAAGCTTCGGTGAAAGTCTGGGCGACTGGCTTTGGTTTCGTCCAATTCCAAGAATATTTCCTATGTAACTTTTCTGAAACACAAAAACAGCAGAAAACAGGGAACTGGCACTATGGTGACTTGTTAGTAGGTTAGTTCCAGAAAATGCATAAAAGTGCCACGAAGTGTAATGAAACACTAAGCAAATGGTGTAAAAACAAGCATGGAGCATCAAAAATTATGGATACGTTGGAGACGTATCAGCATCCCCAAGCTTAACTCCTGCTCGTCCTCGAGTAGGTAAGTGATAACAAAAGAAATAATTTTTGAGGTGACATGCACCTACACAATCTTGATCATCTATGTAAGCGTTGTGCGTTGGGATCAAAAGAACTTAAAACATGGGCATGAACGACATAATCTTGATAGAAGAAACTTAGCAACCATGTTATAACATGAAAATGAACACAAACAAAAGATTATGAAAATGAAACAATGAAAGTCAAACGTGTGTTCAAATCATAAGGAAAAACATACAAATGGTTTTTAGCTTGTCCTTCATGGAGAGCAAAACATAAATGCATAGGACACCTTCAAGTTTAAGAGGGCGACTAGATACAAATAATTTAAGAACAAGTGAAACCAACAATATGAATCAATCAATGAAAACTTTGGGACAATGCACATTATACTAAGAATGACAACTATGCTCTCTTAATGGTGCATAAAGGTAGAAGGTGGTGACTCAACATAAAAGTAAAAAAGAAAGGCCCTTCGCAGAGGGAAGCAGTGATTGCAAGTTTTATAAACCTTCAAAAATTATGGTACTTACCGGCTTTGAGCTCTTATTGCCCCCATCATAAGCATCTTGAATGGTTAAAGTTAATGCGAGAACACTTATGCTGCATATGCTTGTCAAATCATAAGTTGAAAACCTCGTGTCCCGTGAATACGATTACCCAAACCTCATGCTACTTTACTTAGAGTCCCAAGCAAGCTCTTGTCATTGTAAGTATATACGTATCATCGAGAACCGCCAACGGGGTACCTCCGTGCCCGATGACATGGAACAAGCCCATATCAAAATGACAGGACAAGCAGACAATGAACACCTCGACATCTCTTTTATTTACCATTTGTATAACTTTTTATTTTGAGATGCGTCGTCGAATGTCCACTATGGGCATGCTGCAAATTTCCACCATGAATTATGCATGGCTTAGATTGGCGGCCCAGGCGTTTCTCTAACACATATACAAACTCCATGATCCCGCAAGATTCCCAATTCATTTCACACCGCGAGTATCCATAAACAAAAGATCACGATATCAACTCAAATAAGAAGTGCAATGTTGAAAGCTTGCCCCATGACGGCATGGTTGGGCTAATTCCCAACTTACAACTTGCAAGCATAACAACTCAACATAAGAGACCACAATGTCAAAATTTTAAGAACGAGAAAAATAAAGTGTGTCATCCGGTTCGTGAGAGCTTTACTGACCAATTTTCGCATAACACTGGTAAAAGTTTAATTTGAAGAGTAGATAAAAACAAGTCAAATGTACTTTGGAATAGCTGATGACCCACAAGTATAGGGGGTGTATCGTAGTACTTTCGATAAATAAGACTGTCGAACCCAACGAGGAGCAGAAGGTGTTGATGAGTGGTTTTGATCAAGGATTCACTGTAAATACTAGCAATTAGGTTTTCAGGGGTATTTGGTAATACGAGTAAATAAAGTGCGAGTAAATAAAAGACAGTAGTAACAATTGCAGCAAGTGGCCCAATCCTTTCTTCAGCAAAGGACAAGCCGGTTGTGTAACTTATAATAACCAAACGTTCTCGAGGACACACGGGAGTTTCTGTCAAGAGCTTTCGCTTCATAAAGCCAATAGTATTTATTGGTTTGATAGGTGTTATGGGGGTGAACCTGTGCTAGCGCACTACCCTTACTAGGATAAATACACACTTATGATTATACCCCTTGCAAGCATCTGCAAATATAAGAAAGTAATTAAGATAAATCTAACCACATCCTTAAACTCTAAGATCCTACGCTCCCTGGTGCAAAGGTTTCCCAACGGAGGTTTAGGTTTCTGTCACTCCAGCAACCCCACAATTGGTAGCCAAATACACAATGCATCTCACTAGGCCCATAAATGGTGAAGTATCATGTAGTCGACATTCACATGACACCACTAGTGAAATAGCACCACAACAATATCAAACCATTAAATATTTCTCAACAATAATTCACTACTAACATCTTGACTTCTCCCATGTCCTCAAGAACTAAACGAACTACTCACAAGACATCATATGGATCATGATCAGAGGTGAAATAATGGTAAATAACAATCTGAACATAAACCTTAATTCAACGGTTCCACTCAATAGCATCAACTACAAGAGTAATCAACACCGGGAAAGTTTCCCTTATGAATATAGCAAGATCCAACTCAAGATGTTACAGCGGGATGGCATGGTGATGGTGGATATGAAGGTGCTGGTGAGGGAGATGATGATGATGATCCCGATGAAGTCCAGTGCGATGGTGATGACGATGGCGACGATCTCCCCTCTCCGGGAAGGAATTTCCTCGGCAGATTTCTGCCTGCCGGAGAGCTTTTCTCTCTCTGGTGTTTTCCGCCCCGTAGAGGCGGCGGTGTCTAACTCTGAGCCCCCCTTGACTTAGGTTTTTGGGGACGATGAAGTACGGGAAGGGGCGATGGCAGAAGTGGGCCAGGGTGGCCTCACACAGGGCTGGCGCGGCCAGGGGTCAGGCCGCGCCACCCTGGCATGAGGGCCCCTCCTGGCTCCTCTCGACTCCTCCTTCTGGCTTCCTGAGTCTTCTGGGAAAATATAATTTCCTGGTATTTTTCTAGAATTTTCCTGATCTTCAAAATATGGTCCCATGATGGTCCTTTTTCCAGCAGAATCCTGACTCCGGCAACAAATCCTCCAATGATCATCAAACATGTGAAAACAAGGGACATAACATAAGTATCAACTCTAAATATGAAATATATCAATGAATAACAGTAAATTATGATACAAAATAGTGATGCAAAATGGACGTATCAACACCCCCAAGCTTAGACCTTGCTTGTCCCCAAGCGAAAACTAAACTCGGTAAACATGACCACAGGTTTATGGAGTGAAGTGTCGATAATCAAAATACGGACAAGAAGCATCACATTCACCAAGGCACAAATTATAATAGACAGCAACTTCCCTTTATAAGATGTAGACTTGCAATAGGTAAAAGGGAATCACATGTAAAGATGCACAAGGTAAACTATAATTGGCAATGGCAAACCTTAGTTCTTGGTCAAAGAATGATGAACTAGCTATTCTTTCTTTTAAACGGAGCCTTTTAAAACAGAGCTAATATAGCAAAGACCATATGCTCAACAAAATAAACTTTTACATTCATAGAAAGCTTTCAAAGATATATTCCTTCAGGCAAAAGCATTGTACAAAACAAGGAAGATAGTAAACATGATTAAACGAATCAACATATGGATGAGTGAAACATAACAACTCAAATGCTTGCTTGAGATAGAGGGGAAATAGGTTGACTCAACATAAAAGTAAAAGATAGGCCCTTCGCAGAGGGAAGCAGGGATTAAACATGTGCTAGAGCTTTTCATTTGTAAAACAGAGGTAAAAATTGTTTTGAGAGGTGGTTGCTTTTGTCAACGACTAGCAACGGAGTTCTTGATATCTTCCATACTAAACAAGTGAGAGCGGTTCCGACATGTTTGATTAATTGGCACATTGGTGCTCTTTTATAGCTTTGCACTCCTCCCCACCTTTTTCCTTTCTCAAACCATGGCTAACCGATTCCATCGGGTGCCAACCAACTTTCACATACCATGGAGGAGTGCTCTTTTTCTTTCTTTTCTTTTTGAGATTATAATGGTCTGACCAGCTCCCTTGCAAAATTAATGACGAGCAGATGAAGCTGCCTAGTCGAGGGGTACTTAATTTAGTATGGAAGATAACAAACCCATCCACTACGTCCTCATGAGCTAAAAATAGTGGCACAAAATGAGAAGTGTTTGAAGGTTTTTGAAAGGTAGCACATGAAAATTTACTTGGAATGGCTTGAAATACCATGCATAGGAATTTATAGTGGACTCTTTGGAAGTGACTTGGCTTTGGGATTTGGATGCACGGGAAGTATTTCCTCTCAGTACAGGTTTTTGGCTAGCAAGGTTGGGTAGCAAGCATAAAAGTTGCATGGAACAGACAAACATACATATAATAAGAACAATCATGCAAACTCCCTTGAAGGCACACCGATTTTGACTTTAGGAATAACAATGCTTATAAGCCAAACATAAAGGATAAACTGAAGTGATGTAACTACAAGCACTTCTTTATTCTTTTCTACTCAAACCTCAAGGTAAAGTTGCTACTGACCAAGCTATGTTTGCCAAAACCAACTAAATTTACTCATGCTCCCAAAGTGATACCAATACCAATCAACAAGACTAGTCATACAAGAGAGATTGCAAACTAACATAAAGTGTGCGGAAAGTAAATGATAAAACTTCTCATTAATATTTTATTACCGCAACTCACACCAAGGGATACATAGATAACCAACTAAGGAGGATACTTCCAAATTGCAAACTATTCTATAAGATAACTTCTCTATTCATGATATGACTCTACTTGAAAAGTAAATGAGCAAAAGGTAATGATGTGATACCGCGGCACTCCCCCAAGCTTGAAACAAGCCAAGGGGATGCCTATACCAATGACGAATTACTCCTGTGGCGGTGGCGGTGGATAATCTTTAATAAGCTTCTCAATCAAATCTTTCAGATCATCAATCTTGTGCTCGAGGTTACGGATCATCTCATAATTGTGCTCAATACGGTTCATGAACCTGTCAGCAAGAGAATCCCAGCTCTTGGAATTATTTCCCCATCCTTCTTCACTCTTGGAGCTTTCTATCCCTGCATTGTTAGAACGATTGATATCCCAACCAGAGGGTAATCGTGATCTGGGCACCTTTTGAACCTGATGTTCATGAATTAGAGTATGGAAAGGATTTTGGCCTGACGGAGATGTCCGTGGAGCTAAGGTGTGACGCGGCACACCCCCTCCGGTCCTTATGCGAGCACTCTTCTTGAACTTGTCATGATCTGTCACCACCCCTATGCTGGCAATCATGGTGTTTGGCCTTGAACTTTGATCTTCCTCCTCGTCTTCACTTTCAACCTCTTCTTTCAGCCGAAAGTCTTTGGTGTCATCTTCCGGAGGTGTCTTCTCCTTGTCATCGCTTGAAGAGGCCATGGCTCCCCCAAGCTTAAGATCAACTCCTGACAGAAACAGCTCGAAACAAAACACGACGAGAAAACGATATACAGACCTCGGGGACTCCGGGGGGTTAAATAGGCAAAAATTATACATCGAAACGAAATCACAAGAGGAAACCGGGACGGAAACGAGTTCCGGGGTGCTCTCACACCTGGGTGGCGCGGCCAGGGGTGGGCCCGCGCCACCTATGTGTGAGAAGCACACTGACTCCTTTTCCTGCCCGTTTTTGTCTCGTGATTTTTCATATTTAGTAAAAACAGCAAAAATATTAAAGGAAGAGCTTTTAGCGAAACTTCTCTGACTAGAACTGTTACCTATTCGAAAACGAATTTTGCAGGTACCTGCAATTTGTCTTGGATGAATTCTTTCGGAGAAACTGTTTCAATAACATCAACATCTTCATTATAAGAATCTCCAGAAATATAATGTTTGAGTCTTTGCCCATTCACCACTTGTGTAGAGTCATCTTTCAATGAAGCAATCTTAATAGCACCTGAGCGGTACACTTCCACAATAATATATGGTCCTTCCCATTTAGAGAGTAATTTTCCTGCAAAAAATCTGAGATGAGACCTATACAAAAGAACTTTCTCACCAACATGAAACTCTCTCTTAAGAATCCTCTTATCATGCCATTGCTTGACTTTCTCTTTAAAAAGCCTGGCATTCTCATACGCTTCGTTTCTCCACACATCTAAAGAACTCAAATCTAACAACCACTTCTTACCGGCTAGCTTAAAATCTCTATTAAGCTCTCTCACTGCCCAAAAAGCTTTGTGTTCTAATTCTAAGGGCAAGTGACACGCATTCCCATAAACCATCTTATAAGGAGACATACCCATGGGGTTCTTATAAGCAGTTCTATAAGCCCATAAAGCGTCGTTTAACTTACTAGCCCAGTTTTTCCTAGATCTATTGACAGTCTTCTGCAAGATAGACTTGATTTCTCTATTAGAAAGCTCTACCTGCCCACTAGTTTGGGGATGATAAGCAGAAGCAATTCTATGATTGACATCATATTTAGCAAGAGTTTTTCTAAAACCACCGTGAATAAAATGAGAACCTCCGTCAGTCATAAGATATCTAGGCACACCAAACCTAGGAAAAATAACATCCTTGAGCATTTTTAACGAGGTCTCACCATCGACACTCTTTGTAGGTATGGCTTCTACCCATTTAGTAACATAATCAACAGCAACAAGTATATGGGTATAGCCTTTTGAAGGAGGAAAAGGACCCATAAAGTCAAATCCCCAACAATCAAATGGTTCAATAACAAGAGTGTAACTCATAAGCATTTCATTGCGTCTAGAAATATTACCAACTCTTTGACATTCATCACAAGATAAAACATACCTTCTGGCATCTTTAAAGAGGGTTGGCCAATAAAAACCTGATTGTAGAACCTTTTGCGCGGTTCTATCTCCAGCATGATGCCCTCCATAAGCGCTGCTATGGCATTTTCTTAATATCTCTTGTTGCTCATATTCCGGTACGCATCTTCTCATAATACCATCAACTCCTTCTTTATATAAGTGTGGGTCATCCCAAAAATAATGCCTCAAATCATAAAAGAATTTTCTTCTTTGCTGAGCTGTAAAAGTTGGAGGCAAATACTTGGAAACAATAAAGTTAGCATAATCAGCATACCAAGGAAGGTCTCGCGAAGTTACATTTATTGCAGCCAACTGTTCATTTGGAAAACTATTATTAACAGGAATAGGATCAAAAGAAATGTTTTCCAATCTAGATAAGTTGTCAGCCACAGGATTTTCAGCACCTTTCCTATCTACGATATGCAAATCAAATTCTTGTAAAAGCAACACCCATCTAATAAGCCTAGGCTTAGCATCCTTCTTAGTCATAAGATATCTAATAGCAGCGTGATCAGTATGAATAGTAACTTTAGAATCAACAATGTAAGATCTAAACTTATCACATGCAAAAACAACAGCAAGAAACTCTTTCTCAGTAGTAGCATAATTCTTCTGAGCAGCATCAAGAGTCTTACTAGCATAATGAATAACATTCAACTTATTATCTATGCGCTGTCCAAGAACAGCACCAACAGCAAAATCACTAGCATCACACATAATTTCAAAAGGTAAATTCCAATCAGGTGGTTGAACAATAGGAGCAGTAGTTAAAGCCTTCTTAAGAGTTTCAAAAGCTTCCTTACAATCATCATCAAAGACAAATGGTACATCTTTTTGAAGAAGATTAGTAAGAGGCTTTGAAATCTTGGAGAAATCTTTAATAAACCTCCTATATAAACCAGCATAACCAAGAATACTACGAATACCTTTAACATCTCTGGGACAGGGCATTTTCTCAATTGCCTCTACTTTTGCTCTGTCAACTTCAATACCTCTTTCAGAAATTTTATGTCCAAGGACAATTCCTTCATTCACCATAAAGTGGCATTTCTCCCAATTAAGAACAAGGTTAGTTTCTTCGCACCTCTACAAAACTTTATCAAGGTTGTGCAAACAATTATCAAAAGAAGTTCCATAGACGGAGAAATCGTCCATGAAGACCTCCACAATTTCTTCACAAAAGCCATGAAAAATAGCAGACATGCATCTTTGAAAAGTAGCAGGAGCATTGCATAAACCAAAAGGCATACGTCTATAAGCATAAGTTCCATAAGGACAAGTAAAAGTGGTTTTCTCTTGATCTTCCTTCTTAATAGCAATTTGAGAAAAACCAGAATAACCATCAAGGAAACAAAAATGAGTCTTCTTAGACAACCTTTCTAACATCTGATCTATAAACGATAAAGGATAATGATCTTTCTTAGTAACTTTGTTTACCTTCCTATAATCAATGCACATTCTATAACCAACTACTACCCTTTGAGGAATCAGCTTGTTATTCTCATTAGGCACAACAGTCATACCTCCTTTCTTAGGAACACAATGAACAGGACTAACCCATCTACTATCAGCAATAGGATAAATAATACCAGCATCAATGAGCTTTAATACCTCATTTCTTACCACATCCTTCATCTTGGGAATTAGGCGGCGTTGATGCTCCACGACTGGCTTCGCGTCTTTCTCCATATTAATGGCATGCTGACATAAAGTGGGAGAAATCCCTTTTAAATCATCAAGAGTATATCCCATAGCTCCTCGGTGTTTCCTCAATATCTCCAATAGTCTTTCTTCTTCCTTTCCTGAAAGTTTAGAGCTAATAATAATAGGATATATTTTCTTATCATCTATATAAGCATATTTAAGATTATCAGGCAAAGGCTTTAATTCGAACACAGGATCTTCCTTAGGTGGCAAAGTGGTACCAAGATCCTCCACAGGTAGATTATGCTTGATTAATGGTGGTTGACGAAGAAGAATATCGTCAATCTCTTCTCTTTCCTTGCTGAAAACATCACTTTCATGATCTTCCATGAATTGCTGCAAGGCATTATTAGGAGCAAGAGCAATAGAAGCAAGCTGTTCAACTCGAAAATTTTCATTAGGCGTGTCATTTTCATAAGAAGTCTTAGCAAACTTGGAAAAATTAAACTCATAAGACTCTCCATTAAACTTAGTAAAAAAATTCTCCTTCTTACAATCTATCACAGCGCCACAAGTGTTCAAAAATGGTCTACCAAAAATAATAGGACAAGTTTTACTAGCCTCCTTACCAAGTACTAGAAAATCAGTGGGATATTTAGTCTTACTGCAAAGAACTTCCACATCTCGAACAATACCAAGAGGCCAAACAGTCTCTCTGTTAGCAAGCTGAACAACCACATCAATATCTTCAAGTTCACAAGCGCCAATCTCATGCATAATTTCTTTGTAAAGCTCCAAGGGAATAGCACTTGCACTAGCACCAATATCACATAAACCATAATAGCAATGATCTCCAATCCTGACAGAAATAACAGGAACACTTGTTTTCCTATGCTTTTTAGGATGTGAGAGAATGTTAGAAGCATCTTCACAAAAAAGAATATATTCATCCCCTACATCTTTAGTAACAAGATCCTTTAATATAGCTACAGGAGACTTAATAGTAATTTGCTCACATGGTTCTGCAGCTTTCTTAGTACTTTTATTAGACACACTTACCAAAGTAGAATACTTCTTTACCTTAGCAGGGAAAGGTGTCTTCTCAAAATAATGCTCAGGCACAATGCTATCAACAGTACAAACTTCAGTAGCTGCAGCAGGTATATGACTAATAGAGTCTTTATAAGGCGCATGATATTTGTTCCAATCTTTCTTTGGAACATCAAGATAAGAGGCAAAGGCCTTAAGACAATTAGCAAGTATTTGTGAATCAAGACCATAAGCAGTGCTAACACTATGGAAGTCATCGGTTCCCATAAAAGATTTAATGCATTCATAATCATAGTTTATACCTGACTTCCTACCTTTGTTGTTTTCCCATCCTTCAGCATTCTCTTGTATACGGTCAAGAAGTTTCCACTTAGCATCTTCTTTCATATGAGTAAATGAGCAAGAAGCATCCAAGTAATCCTTATCAGGAAGAGTAAGCCGCGCATAAAAATTATCAATAACAATATTATTGGGGAGCTCATGAATGGGGCATTTGAGCATTAGTAACTTCAATCTCCCCCACGCTTGGGCAATACTCTCTCCATCATGAGGCCAAAAATTATATATCCGGTTACGGTCTTTATGAATTTCACTTGGAGGATAAAACTTGGAATAAAAGAGAGGTACAATATCCTCCCATGCCATAGATGGACCATCTTGGAGTAGTCGATACCACTCTTCAGCTCTGCCTTTCAATGATAATGAGAATAATTTCTTCTTGACTTGGCTTGGT
>QXEO01000911.1:0-102623 GCA_007115705.1 Dactylis glomerata | reverse complement strand
ACAAACATGTAGAATTACATAACGGTGATCTCAATCATGTTGGGCAGCTCATGAGATCTAAACATGAAGCACATGGTGGAGAAGACAACCATCTAGCTACTGCTATGGACCCATAGTCCAAGGTAGACTACTCACTCATCGCTCCGGAGGCAAGCATGGCGATGAAGAACACCTCCGATGGCAATTCCCCTCTCCGGCAGGGTGCCGGGAAGAGCTTCTGGACCCTCCCGATCTTCGGGTCAACGGCGGCGGCGGATCGCAATGTGTTCTAGAAAACTGATCGGGTTCTTAGGTTTTTCCCGTCGGGGGGTCTTTATAGGCGAAGGGGCATCGTCAGAAGTGGACCGAGGCGGTCTCACACATAGGGGGCGTGGCTAGGGCCTGGGCCGCGCTGCCCTGGTGTGTGGCCACCTCGTGGCCCCACTCCGTCTCCTCTTCGGTTCCCTGGAAGCTTCGGTGAAATTTTGGGCGACTGGCTTTGGTTTCGTCCAATTCCGAGAATATTTCCTGTGTAGCTTTTCTGAAACACAAAAACAGCAGAAAACAGGGAACTGGCACTGTGGCGACTTGTTAATAGGTTAGTTCCAGAAAATGCATAAAAGTGCCATGAAGTGCAACGAAACACTAAGCAAATGGTGTAAAAACAAGCATGGAGCATAAAAAATTATGGATACGTTGGAGACGTATCAGCATCCCCAAGCTTAACTCCTGCTCGTCCTCGAGTAGGTAAGTGATAACAAAAGAAATAATTTTTGAGGTGACATGCACCTACACAATCTTGATCATGTATGTAAGCGTTGTGCGCTGGGATCAAAAGAACTTAAAACATGGGCATGAAAGACATAATCTTGATAGAAGAAACTTAGCAACTATGTTATAACATGAAAATGAACACAAACAAAAGATCATGAAAATGAAACAATGAAAGTCAAACATGTGTTCAAATCATAAGGAAAAACATACAAATGGTTTTCAGCTTGTCCTTCATGGAGAGCAAAACATAAATGCATAGGACACCTTCAAGTTTAAGAGGGCGACTAGATACAAATAATTTAAGAACAAGTGAAACCAACAATATGAATCAATCAATGAAAACTTTGGAACAATGCACATTATACTAAGAATGACAACTATGCTCTCTTAATGCTGCATAAAGATAGAAGGTGGTGACTCAACATAAAAGTAAAAGAAAGGCCCTTCGCGGAGGGAAGCAGTGATTAAACATGTGCTAGAGCTTTTCATTTGTAAAACAGAGAGATAAAACTTGAGTTTTGAGAGGTGGTTGCTTTTGTCAACGACTAGCAATGGGGTTCTTACTATCTTCCATAAAAAACTGAAGCAAGTTTTTGAGAGAGAGATTGGCACTTTTTGTGCTCTTTTTATAAAACTTGGCACTCCTCCCCACCTTTTTTCCTTTCTCAAACCATGGCTAACCGATTCCATCGGGTGCCCACGAACATTCACATACCATGGAAGAGTGCCTTTTTTTCTTTCTTTCTTTTTTCTTTTTGGAATAAGCAATATGGAAGATAGCAAATCTGACCACTACGTCCCCATGAGCTTAAAAACAGTGGCACAAAACGAGAAGTAGTTGAAAGTTTTGAACGGTAGCACATGAAAATTTACTTTGGAATGGCTTACAAATACCATGCATAGAATTTATAGTGGACACATTAGAATAACTTGGTTTTGGGGAGTTGGATGCACGAGTAGAGCTCATACTCAGTACAGAACGAAGGCTAACAAAAGACTGGGAGCGACCAACTAAGAGAGCAATAATGGTCATAATCATGCAAAGCGACAAAGCGACATTAAAAGAAGCATAAGATGGCATCAAAAGTCAAAAACCAAATGATCATAGAGGCTATTGGCGACTTTATATGAGTCTAACATGTGTGAGCATGCACCAAGTCAACCCAAATAAAGTATCAAGGAGAAAACCAAAATAATGCTTCCAAACGATAAAAACAACACATGATTTTTTCAAAGGCTCATTAAGCAATCTCAGTTATTTGAGACAAGTCATGCTACAGCAAAACCACTTAGCATAGTATCAAAAAGACATCAAGCACGACATGCAAAAGCCTAGGCCGCAGTCTACACAAGCTCCTTCTTGTACCACTTTTTTGCATAAAGCTTTTTCTCTTTTCCAACACCATTCAAACTTTTTATAAACACCTCTTTTGATGAAAACTAATAAAGACCAGAGGCAAAAATACACCTTGATGAAAAGATATAACAAGATATGAACGCATATCAAGGCGAAAACAAAAACTAAACGCAGTTCTAGAAAAAGAAGAACACTCAATGAAATTATAAGAATGAAAAACGGAGTGTTCTTGGCAAATGAAAAGCAAGACAACTTCTCCAAAAGAAATTTGTTGGGGTCCAACCATTTATTGCAGCAAACAAAACTAAACTAAACTAAAAACTAAAAACAACTGATGCTCCAAGAAAAACACATAATGCATGAAGCAATAAAAATATAGTGTCTTGAAAGGTGACTTGATTTTTGCCGATGAAGAAGGGGTGCCTCGGGGGCATCCCCAAGCTTTGACGCTTGTACTTCTTGGATATTTCTTGGGGTGATGCATGGGCATCCCCAAGCTTGAGCTTTTATCCGTTCTTCAACTCATCTCATCACTCTCCGATCCCTACACTTAAAAACTTCCTTCATACAAAACTAAACATAAATCTATTAGCAACATTAGTGTAAGCATAACATAGAATCAACCCTCTTTTTGCTTCAGGTTTCAACCTAAAACCACCACATATTAAGCATATACTACTGTAGCAACTTCCCCAAAAGTTCCGTGATCAAAAGAACTAAAAAAGAAAGCGATAAAGCGGCAAACAGAAATATTGGCAGAAATCTATCAAAACAGAACAGCTGACAAAGGTCGAATTTTTGAGGGATTTTCTGTTGCTCAAATAAAAAAGTGTTCAACTAATGAAAGTTTGGATATAACCTGGGGCATATGCACAAGAAATTTCAGGTCCAAAAGATATACAGAGAATTTTTACAAATTTTTACGGTGCAGCACCAAAAACTGTTTCAGGACAGCAACATCCCCAAATCTTACCTCACTCAAATTAGAGGCTTCTCTTGGCACAAAAATGAAATAAAAAGGATAAGGAGAGGTCATTACAGTAGTAATAACTTCCAAGACTCAAATAAAAGAAAAAGAACTGAAAGTAAAAACATTGGGTTATCTCTCAAGAGTGCTTTTCTTTAACGCCTTTGAGCTAGGCGCAGAAAATTGTGAATCAAGTATTTTCAGAAGGAGCATTAAGATCCATTGTAGGAACAAAGAAATGAATTCTGTCCAAATGAGGTTTTGAGTACCCCTTGTAGTCACGCCTTGGTACACTATTTTCATCAAAAAGATTTTCAGGACAAATCCAACTAAAAATATTTTCCAAGGCATCATGAATTCCTACAAGTTTACAAGGTATTGGCATTCTAGAATCTTCATTGGGTGTACAAACAACTTCGACAGGCGAGCCAAGCTTATTAAATTTCTTAAAAACTTTCCTAGCCTCAATGGCAACATCTCTAAATTCTATGCGCAAAGTTTCCAAGATAAAAGCTTTCTTCTCAGGATCTTCAATTTCATGAAGCTTAAGAAACATGTATTGCATAAAAGGATTAAGGCTAGCAAACCTAGCTTCCAACATGTGAACTAAATAAGCAGAAGCAACTTCATAACTAGGAGCAAGCTCAACCAAAGACTTTTCCTCAACTTCTTTATGCGTACTAATATGATTAAAGAACTCCTCAATGTTACTTTTTCCAATAATCGAACCACTACCTACTGAGAGGTCCTCCAGAACATACTTAGGGAACAACATAATGAACTAGAGCAAAGAAATAACAACTACCAAGGATTCTAAATTTTTTGGGTTTTTGATAAAACGATGCAAGTAAAATAAAGTAAAGCAAAACAATAAACAAAGTAAAGGATGTGCGTGCGAAAAATCCCCTCGCAGAAGTCTTCTTCTTCCTCCCCGGCAACGGCGCCAGAAAATATGCTTGATGCCGAGTAAATGACCGGCCCGTTGGGAACCCCAAGAGGAAGGTGTGATGAATATAGCAGCAAGATTTTCCCTCAGTACGAAACCAAGGTTTGTCGATCAGGAGAGGAAAGAGCCAAACGACTGAAGGTCATGCTTGCTAGCTTGCGACAGCTCCGGACAATTTATAGGGCGCCTCGTCCAAGCTTTGCTTTGCTAGCTGCAACGCGGAACCTGCACACAACACAACTAAATACTTTGTTCCCAACTTACGATGAGGTTGTCAATCTCACCGGTTTGCTTGAAACAAAGGAATGAGCGTATCAAGTGGAAAATAGTAATAGTATGCGAGTAAAGTAAACAGGTGATGGCAATATAAAGGAAATAGGACCGGGGTCCACAGTTCACTAGTGGTGTCTCTCCATAAGATAAAATAATACAAGCTGGGTAAACAAATTACAGATGGGCAATTGATAGAATAAAGACAACGTGCATATGATGAGAGGATCACTATGAGATTTACTCTGGGCATTGCAACAAGATATATAGACCGTCTTCTAACTACATCTATGACTAATAATCTACTCATGGGGATATCGTCCGAACACCCCATGAGTATTAAGTTGCGAACAACAGATAACTGCATTAAGCAAAGTGTGTAATGTAAACATAGTATATGCCCTCGAGCATATGAATGTTGTTTTCCCCCTAGCAGCAACAGCACATCTACAACCTTAGAGGTTTCTGTCACTCCCCCAGATTAAATAGAGGCATGAACCCACTATCGAGCATAAATACCCCCTCTTGGAGTCACTAGCAACTACTCGGCCAAGATAGCTACTAACAACGGAGAGCATGCAAGATCATAAACAACATAGAGATAACATAAGATAAATTTCAGTACATCAACTCAAGCATAACACCAATATTCATCGGATCCCAACAAACTAAATATGTAGAATTACATAACGGTGATCTCAATCATGTAGGGCAGCTCATGAGATCTAAACATGAAGCACATGGTGGAGAAGACAACCATCTAGCTACTGCTATGGACCCATAGTCCACGGTAGATGATACTCCAAGTGGATGTGGAAGATCAGAGGTCCTTGTGCGTGGTGAATGACCAGCCCGTTGGGAACCCCAAGAGGAAGGTATGCTGAGTATAGCAGCTTGTTTTCCCTCAGTTAAGAAACCAAGGTTTATCGTTCAGGAGAAAAGCAGACAATGACGACTGAAGGTGATGCTTGCTAGTTTGCGACAGCTTTGGACAATTTATATATGGCGCCTCGTCCAAGCTTTGCTTGCTAGCTGCAACGCGGAACCTGCACACAAACAACCAAGTACTTTGTTCCCAACTTGCGATGAGGTTGTCAATCTCACCGGTTTGCTTGAAACAAAGGTTATGAGCGTATCGAGTGGAAAACAGTAGAGTATGCGAATAAAGTAAACAGTGCGAGTAAAGTAAACAGGTAATAGCAATATGATGGAAATAGGACCGGGGTCCACAGTTCACTAGTGGTGTCTCTCCATAAGATAAATAACACATGCTGGGTAAACAAATTACAGTTGGACAATTGATAGAATAGAGATAAACGTGATATGTCAAGAAGATCACTATGAGATTTACTCTGGGCATTACAACAAAATACATAGACCGCCATCCAACTGCATCTATGACTAATAATCCACTTGTGGTGAATCAATCTGAGAACTCCACAAGTATTAAGTTGCGAACAACGGATAATTGCATTAAGCAAAGTGTGTAATGTAAACAAAGCATATGCCCTTGAGCATATGAATGTTGTTTTCTCCCTAGTAGCAACAGCACATCTACAACCTTAGAGGTTTCTGTCACTCCCCCAGGTTAAATAGAGGCATGAACCCACTATCGAGCATAAATACCCCCTCTTGGAGTCACTAGCAACTACTCGGCCAAGATAGCTACTAACAACGGAGAGCATGCAAGATCATAAACAACATAGAGATAACAAAAGATAATATTCAGTACAGCAACTTAATCATAAACACCAATATTCATCGGATCCCAACAAACCAAACATGTAGAATTACATAACGGTGATCTCAATCATGTAGGGCAGCTCATGAGATCTAAACATGAAGCACATGGTGGAGAAGACAACCATCTAGCTACTGCTATGGACCCATAGTCCAAGGTAGACTACTCACTCATCGCTCCGGAGGCAAGCATGGCGATGAAGAAGACCTCCGGTGGCGATTCCCCTCTTCGGCAGGGTGCCGGGAAGAGCTTATGGACCCTCCCAATCTTCGGGTCGACGGCGGCGGCGGATCGCGATGTGTTCTGGAAAATTGATCGGGCCCTTAGGTTTTTTCTATCGGGGGGTCTTTATAGGCGAAGGGGCGATGTCAGAGGAGGGCCCAGGTCGCCTCACACCATGGTGGCGCGGGCCAGGGGCTGGCCATGCCACCTATGCGTGTGGGCCCCTGGTGGCCCCTCTTCTTCTCTCCTTCGGATCTCTGGAAGCTTCCGGGTAAAATAAGACTTCAGGAACTTGTTTCGTCCAATTCCGAGAATATTTCCCGTGTATCACTTCTGAAACACAAAAACAGCAGAAAACAGGAAACTGGCACTGTGGCGACTTGTTAATAGGTTAGTTCCGGAAAATGCATAAAACTGCCACGAAGTGTAACGAAACAATAGGCAAATGATGTAAAAACAAGCATGGAGCATCAAAAATTATAGATACGTTGGAGACGTATCAAGCATCTCCAAGCTTAACTCCTGCTCGTCCTCGAGTAGGTAAGTGATAACAAAAGAATAATTTTTGAGGTGACATGCACCTACACAATCTTGATCATATATGTAAGCATTTGTGAGCTGGGATCATAAGAACTTAAAACATGGGCATGAAGATATAATCTTGACAATAAGAACTTAGCAACCATGTTGTAAACATGCAAATGAACACAAACAAAAGATCATGAAAATGAAACAATGAAAGTCAAACGTGTGTTCAAATCATAAGGAAAAACATACAAATGGTTTTCAGCTTGTCCTTCAAAGAGAGCAAAACATAAATGCATAGGACACCTTCAAGTTTAAGAGGGCGACTAGATACAAATAATTTGAGAACAAGTGAAACCAACAATATGAATCAATCAATGAACTTTGGGACAATGCATATCACACTAAGAATGACAACTATGCTCTCTTAATGGTGCATAAAGAAACAAGGTGGTGACTCAACATAAAAGTAGAAGAAAGGCCCTTCGCAGAGGGAAGCAGTGATTGCAAGTTTTATAACCTTCAAAAATTATGGTACTTACCGGCTTTGAGCTCTCATTGCCCCCATCATAAGTATCTTGAATGGTTAAAGTTAATGCGAGAAGAATTATGAAGCATATGCTTGACAAATCATAAGTTGAAAACCTCGTGCCCCGTGAATACGAGTACCCAAACCTCATGCTACTTTACTTAGAGTCCCAAGCAAGGCTCTTGTCATTGTAAGTATATGCATATCATTGAGAACCGCCAATGGGGTACCTCCGTGCCCGATGACATGGAACAAGCCCACACCAAAATGACAGGACAAGCAGACAATGAACACCTCGACATCTCTTTTATTTGCCTTTTGTTTAGCTTTTTATTGTGAGATGTGTCGTCGAATGTTCACCATGGGTATGCTGCAAATTTCCACCATGAATTATGCATGGCTTAGATTGGCGGCCCGGCGTTTCCCTAACACATATACAAACTCCATGATCCCCACAAGATTCCCAATTCATTTCACACCGCGGGCATCCATAAACAAAAGATCACGATATCAACTCAAATAAGAAGTGCAATGTTGAAAGCTTGCCCCATGACAGCATGGCTGGGCTAGAATCCAACTTACAACTTGCAAGCATAACAACTCAACATAAGAGACCACAATGTCAAATTTTTAAGAACAGGAAAAAGTAAAGTGTGCCTTCCGGTTCGTGAGAGCTTTACTGACCGAATTTCGCATAACACTGGTAAGAGTTTAATTTGAAGATAAAATAAAAGCAAGTCAAATTTACTTGGAATAGCAAATTGCTAGTAGGTATGTATGGTGGACACTTTGGAAAACTTTGGCTTTTAGGAGTTGGATGCACGAGTAGAGCTCATACTCAGTACAAGGCGAGGGCTAGCAAAAGACTGGGAGCGACCAACTAAGAGAGCAATAATGGCCATAATCATCTAAAGCAACAAAGCGACATTAAAAGAAGCATAAGATGGCATCAAAAGTCAAAAACTAAATGATCATAGAGGCTATTGGCGACTTTGTAAGAGTCTAACATGTGTGAGCATGCGCCAAGTCAACCCAAATAAAGCATCAAGGAGAAAACCAAAATAATGCTTCCATACAATAAAAACAATGCATGATTTTTTCAAAGGCTCATTAAGCAATCTCAGTTATTTGAGACAAGTCATGCTACAGCAAACCACTAAGCATACTATCAAAAAGACATCAAGCATGACATGAAAAAGCCTAAGCCGCAGTCTACACAAGCTCCTTCTTGTACCACTATTTTGCACAAAGCTTTTTCTCTTTTCCAACACCATTTGAAATTTTTAAAGACACCTCTTTTGATGAAAACCAATAAAGATCAGAGGCAAAAATACACCTTGATGAAAATATATGACAAGGTCTGAACACAAATCAAGGCGAAAACAAAAACCAAAAGCAGTAGCAGAAAAAGAAGAACACCCGATTTTTAATAAGAGTGAAAACTAGAGTGTTCTTGGCAAATGAAAAGCAAGGCAACTTCTCCAAAGAAAATTTGTTGGAGTCCAACCATTTATTGCAGGAAACAAACAAACTAAACTAACTAAGAAAACTAAAACAATGGACGCTCCAAGAAAAACACATAGTGCATGAAGCAATAAAAATATAGCATTTTGAAAGGTGACCTGATTTTTGCCGATGAAGAAGGGGTGCCTCGGGGGCATCCCCAAGCTTTGACGCTTGTACTTCTTGGATATTTCTTGGGGTGATGCATGGGCATCCCCAAGCTTGAGCTTTTGTCCATTCTTCAACTCATCTCATCATTCTCCAATCCCTACACTTGAAAACTTCCTTCATACAAAACTAAACACAATTCTATTAGCAACATTAGTGCAAGCATAACATATAATCAACCTCTTTTGCTTCAGGTTTCAACTCAAAACCACCACATATATAGTAAATACTACTGTAGCAACTTCTCTAAAAGTTCCATGATCAAAAGAACTCAAAAGGAAGCGATAAAGTGGCGAACACAAATATTGGCAGAAATCTGTCAAAACTGAACAGCTGACAAAGGTCGAATTTTTGAGGGATTTTATGTTGCTCAAATCAAAAAGTGTTCAACTAACAAAAGTTTGGATATAACCTGGGGCATATGCACAAGAAATGGCAGGTCCAAAAGATATACAGAGAATTTATACGAATTTTTACGGTGCAGCACCGAAAACAGTTTCAGGACAGCAACATCCCCAAATCTTTACCTCACTCGAATTAGCGGCTTCTCTTGGCACAAAAACAAAATAAACAAGATAAGGAGCGGTCATTACAGTAGTAATGACTTCCAAGACTCAAATAAAAGAAAAATTACTAAAAAGAAACATTGGGTTATCTCCCAAGAGTGCTTTTCTTTAACGCCTTTGAGCTAGGCGCAGAAAATTGCGAATCAAGTAATATCAAGTGATGAAGCATCAAGCTCATAATTTGCTCTAAGTATAGAGTCAAAAAGTAATTTCTTACTCTTCCTAGGGAAGTGTTCCATACCTTTCTTTAGTGGGAATTGATATTTGATAGTGCCTTCCCTCATATCAATGATAGCACCTACAGTTCGAAGAAAGGGTCTTCCCAAAATAATAGGACATGAAGCATGGCATTCAACGTCCATAACAAGAAAATCAACGGGAACAAGGTTATTGTTAACCACAATAAGAACATCATTAATCCTTCCCAAAGGTTTCTTCTTTGCAACATCAGCAATAGGAACATCAAAATAACATTTTTCAAGCGGTGGTAAATCAAGCATGTCATAAATCTTTCTAGGCATGGTAGAAATACTAGCACCTAGATCACATAAAGCATGGCAATCATAACCATTAACATGCATATCAATGATGGGTTCCCAACCATCTTCTAACTTCTTGGGAACAGAAGCTTTTTGCTTCAACTTTTCATCCCTAATTTTCATGAGAGCATTGGTAATATGCTTAGTAAAAGCAATATTTAGAGAAATAGCATTGGGAGTCAAAGCAAGCTTTTGCAAGAACAAAATTACTTCAGATATATTGCAGCCATCAACATCAAAATCATTAAAAGAAGTACAGCTATCATCTCCCACACTCCGAAAAATTTCAGCACTCTTTTGAGAAAAAGTTTTGGCAGTTTTAGGCTTTTTAACACAAGGAGTGGGAGTTTTCTCTACACCAATCAAAGTAAGAGGATTGCTAGCATTAGGAGCAACATCATTAGAGGTAGTAATGGTACATACCTTCATCTCTCTAGCCATCTCATCTTCTCTTTCCCACCTGGCATGCAATTCCGCTAACAATCTAATATTTTCATCAATTCCAACTTGAATAGCATTAGCGGTAGCAAAAACATTGTTCTCTTTCACATCATTAGGCAACACTTTTAATTTCAGAAGTTCAACATCATGAGCAAGGCTATCAACTTTAGAAGCAAGAATATCAATTTTGCCTAACTTTTCCTCAACAGACTTGTTAAAAGCAGTTTGCTTACCGATGAAGTCCTTGAGCATTACCTCAAGCTCGGAGGGCGCGGCCCTAGTGTTGTTGTAGGAATTACCATAAGAGTTACCATAACCATTACCATTGGTAGAAGGATACAACCTATAATTGTTACTAGCAAAATTGTTCCTATAAGCATTGTTGTTAAAATTATTGTTTCTAATGAAATTCACATCAACATGCTCTTCTTGAGCAACCAGAGAGGCTAAAGGAACATTATTAGGATCAACATGAGTCCTATCATTAGCAAGCATAGCCATAATGGTATCAATCTTATCATTCAAGGAAGAGGTTTCTGATACGTCTCAAACGTATCTATAATTTTTGATGCTCCATGCTTGTTTTTACACCATTTGCCTATTGTTTCGTTACACTTAGTGGTACTTTTATACATTTTCCGGAACTAACCTATTAACGAAGTGCCACAGTGCCAGTTTCCTGTTTTCTGCTATTTTTGTGTTTCAGAAGTGATACACAGGAAATATTCTCGGAATTGGACGAAACAAGTTCCTGAAGTCATATTTTACGGGGAGGCTCCCAAACATCCGAAGACTTGACGGAGGGGGGCCACGTGGCCCCCACACATAGGGGCGGCGCGGCCACCCCCCTGGCCGCGCCGGGCCCACGTGAGGGGCCGTGGTCCCTCCTCTGACATCGTCCTTTCGCCTATATATACCCCCTGACGAGAAAAACCTAGGCCCGATCAGTTTTCCAGAATACATCGCGATCCGCCGCCGCCGTCGACCCGAAGAACGGGAGGGTCCAGAAGCTCTTCCCGGCACCCTGCCGGAGAGGGGAATCGCCACCGGAGGTCTTCTTCATCGCCATGCTTGCCTCCGGAGCGATGAGTGAGTAGTCTACCTTGGACTATGGGTCCATAGCAGTAGCTAGATGGTTGTCTTCTCCGCCATGTGCTTCATGTTTAGATCTCATGAGCTGCCCTACATGATTGAGATCACCGTTATGTAATTCTATGATGTTGGTTTGTTGGGATCCGGTAAATATTGGTGTTTATGATTAAGTTGCTGTACTGAATTATATCTTTTATTATCTCTATATTGTTTATGATCTTGCATGCTCTCCGTTGTTAGTAGCTATCTTGGCCGAGTAGTTGCTAGTGACTCCAAGAGGGGGTATTTATGCTCGATAGTGGGTTCATGTCTCTATTTCACCTGGGGGAGTGACAGAAACCTCTAAGGTGGTAGATGTGCTGTTGCTACTAGGGAGAAAACAACATTCATATGCTCAAGGGCATATGCTTTGTTTACATTACACACTTTGCTTAATGCAATTATCTGTTGTTCGCAACTTAATACTTTTGGGGTGTTCGGATGATATCCCCGATGGTGGATTATTAGTCATAGATGCAGTTGGATGGCGGTCTATGTATTTTGTTGTAATGCCCAGAGTAAATCTCATAGTGATCTTCTTGACATATCACGTTATCTTTATTCTATCAATTGCCCAACTGTAATTTGTTTACCCAGCATGTTATTTATCTATGGAGAGACACCACTAGTGAACTGTGGACCCCGGTCCTATTTTAATCATATTGCAATCACCTGTTTACTTTTCCCGTACTGTTTACTTTACTCGCATATTACTACTGTTTTCCACTCGATACACTCATAACCTTTGTTTCAAGCAAACCGGTGAGATTGACAACCTCATCGCAAGTTGGGGACAAAGTATTTGTTTGTGTGTGTGCAGGTTCCACGTTGCTGCTGGCCGAGGACGAGTCAACAAGTATCGTTAACGGCGCCCTTGTTGGAGTGTTACTAAGCCAGTCCGCATCACCTTCAGTCGTCACCGTCTCTCTTCTCCTGATCGATAAACCTTGGTTTCTTAACTGAGGGAAAACTAGCCGCTGCACTCATCATACCTTCCTCTTGGGGTTCCCAACGGGCTGGTCATTCACCACGCACAAGGACTGTCTGTTGCCACATTCACCTGAAGCATCAGCTACTTTTCTGGCGCCGTTGCCGGGGACTTGAAGAAGAATAAGCTCCTACATCAACTATACTCTCCCACGTCAACTACGCGCCAGCAGCTACTTTTCTAGCGCCGTTGCCGGGGAAGAGAGAAGACTTCTGCGAGGGGAGTTCTTCGCGCACACATTCTTTACTTTGTTATTTGTTTTGCTTTACTTTATTTTATTTTACCTGCATTGCTTTATATCAAAAATCCAAAAAATTAGAATCCTTGGTAGTTGTTTTTACTTTACTTTAGTTTATCATGCTGTTCCCTAAGTTCGTTCTGGAGGACCTCTCTGTAGGGAGTGGTTCGATTATTGGCAAAAGTAACATTGAGGAGTTCTTTAATCACATTAGTATGCATGATGAAGATGAGGAAAAGTCTTGGGTTGAGCTTGCTCCTAGTATTGAAGTTGCTTCTATTTATTTAATTGATATGTTGGAAACTAGGTTTGCTAGTCTTAATCCCTATATGCAATACATGTTCCTCAAGCTTCATGAAATTGAGGATCCCGAAAAGAAAGCTTTTATCTTGGAAACTCTGCGCCTAGAATTTAAGGATGTCGTTGTTGAAGCTAGGAAGGTTCTTAAATGTTTTAATAAACTCGGTTCTCCTATAAATGTTATTAGTACAGATGATAAAGAGCCCGAAATACCTATTCCTTGCAAGCTTTTGGGATTGAGTGAAGCTTTTGAAAATAATTTTGACTAGATTTGTCCTGAAAATCTTTTTGATGAGAATAGTGTACCAAAGCATGATCACCAAGGGTCTTCTAAAACTTATGTGGATGAAATACAATGTCTTATTGATAAGACCTCTGCTGTTGATCTTAATGCTTCTTCTGATATTACTTGATTCGCAATTTTCTGCGCCTACACTACTGCAGAAAGACTTACCAGTGACATGCGCTTTTGGCTTACTAGTGATGGGCAAACTGCCCGTCACTAGTATACCGTCACTGGTAACATGTTACTAGCGATGGGCAATATGCCCGTCACTGGTAACATACTACCAGTGACAGGCATAGTCCATTGGCCTGTCACACATAAATTCATTACCAATGACAAACATATTTATGTGCCCGTCACTACTAAGTTCTTACAAATTAAAAAAAATATAAAATTATACATCCAGAATGCATTCATACATACAATGCACACATAAATGCATACATTCCGTATAAGCTCAAATATTATTCACTTTCCAATATCTACTATACATTTATTATTCATACGGCCTTCATAACAAGTACTATCAAGTCTCTACTAATAACTCAACCAAAATAACTAGTATTATCCAAGTTGGCATAGGAAGCCAATGACCGATGAAAGCCAAACCAAAATTAATAGCTACAGCGCTGAAATTAGAAGCTCAACATAGGCTACTAGCATGTTGTTCTTCAGGACAACAAGATCTTCTAGAGTTCTGATTCAAGCAACCACATCAGCAACCTGCGTAAGAAAAACTCTTCAATAATACACAATCCATAGATGCTACTACGTACTTGCTTAATGTGTTTTTTTTTACCGAAGTGGGCAACATATACATCCTTAATGTTATTTGACCTTCTTTAATGTTATTTGACCAAAGTGGGTAGCGTTCTGCCCATAACTGATCATACACCATTGCACGCCAGCTATAGCTTAGAAGTAAGCAGAACCAACACATACCTGAGCATTTACAAGGAAATCCACATAAAGATTTTTCTCCATTGATGTGGTTTGTAGTGAAGAGAACACCCTCTTGCAAAAAACTGCATGTTTTAAGAAAACATATGCTTCAGACAAATAAACCACTTGCTGAACTTGAGGTGCTCAGTTTTTATTATAAGGATAGCAGGAATCGAAAAGAGGCCTACCTAAGATAAATGTGTTGACACCATTGCAGAACTGATTTTCAACATGAAAAATTATTGGAAGGGCACAGTTCCCAGTGCAGCTGCTAAGGCCTAATAATGTAACAAGTGACTTATAAAATATCCATGTATACAAGCTAAATCAGTCATACTGAAAGAACAGTAGTATCATCAGAACTTGGCATGTTGTTCTAAAGCATATATCCAGACAAATCAACTAGTATACAATTTTCTAAGCCACCTTTACTAATTCCGGACCAAAGATCAGCAAACATGCCTGATGTATATCATTCTCTACTTGTGAAAAGGCACGCCATGTGACTTCAGTTTTACTAGATTATAAAATGTGCAGGTTAAAAGTAAATGAGGTAAGCAGCCTATGCATCAATCGTGTTGGGCATTTAAAGACTTGTGCACAAGAGCAGTAATATATCACACTATCGAAGCATATAAATATAAAGCCTACAAGTAGATCGCATCATAAAAAACTTGAACAGAAACAGTACTACAAATCTGCAATTTATCAGTACTACATCAGATGGCTGCTTGTGAAACTAACGTGAGAGGCTAGCTATAAATTTTCCAATACCAAGAGAGGGCTTCTATTATGGAAACTAGAGAACCGATGGCCTGGGTACATGAATGTTTAGATTTGGTACCAACAAGCATAGGACTTACAAACATATGCTAGTTCATCTAAGACCAGATAACAATAATCTAAATAGCATTTAGGCATTTGACTTACCTATGTAAGCAATTATGATTCGAAACAAATTTTCCATATAAATCAAAAGGCTAAGTTGCAACTCCCAGATGGAACAATGGCATTATTTCTGTTGTATGCACTTATTCAGCTAGCCTATGAACAGTCCCAATACTGATAGGGAAGACAATTACAACATACTATCATTCACAGCATGGCATTAACTGAATGACTTAACAACATAAATTACTTACATATGTAAGAATAGCAGATCTTGTAATCATCTGAGGTTTTTCGGCAAATAGTACAACCAACAGCCTAGTAACTGCAACTGGATCAACGATAGACAATAATTGTAAGGAGCCAAATGATCATTGAGGAGACCCTTGACTTGACCAACATGACCTCAATAATTTTGCAGCTTCCGTTCATGGTATTGTGATTGATTATAAGGTGCATCTAGATATACTGTATAGTGCTGCGATGAACAGCTTCAGCGAGCAAGCTTTTCTTGCAGCCTAGTCTGATCTGATGGACAACAATGCATAGGGCTCTGCATATAAAAGCAGTTAAAGCTGGCTGTTGAAAGAAAGTATACTTGACAATAACTCAGCTCATGCTAAGTCCCTTTTCAGGCTTTCATCCTAACGATCTGACCCGCATGTACTCAATTCTACAATTTGTCATGTTCTACCAAATCAGAATCTTCAAGGAAGCTTAGAAAAACTAAGCACGAAACTCCAAGTACGGGGCTTTGTCTGCCCAACTAATGTTCCATCAATAAGCAAGTCCTCACACGTGCAGATCTTGGACCCCAAAGAAAAAACAAATCGGTTAAGAAAATACCTCACCAGTGGTCGTTCACACTTGAGGACGCGAAATCAGGAGACGCTACCGGCAGGGATGGTGAAGGGTGCTGGAGGCGGGGAGCTGACGTGGGGTCAATAGGTCGCGGCGGCCGGAGATCCATGTGAGGGGAACGGGTCGTCCATCCATTGATGGGGGCGCCCGTCTGCCTCGTGGAGGATCAAAGAAGTGTGGGAGGTTGGGACTCACCGGCACAGGGTGTGGAAGGGGGTGGAGGCGGGCAGACAGTCGGTAGGCTGCGGCGCCCACCGGCGCATGCAAGATGCGATCAGGAGGGAGATAGCGTGGGTAACGAACGGGAGCCTGGTGGATGGGAGCCCGTTTTGTTTTTTCTCTTGGGAGAGCAAAGTAGAATAGATAACTGTCTACAACCACATTAGCGACGGCCAGTTCTACAGGGACGTCGGTGGTGGAACCAATATCTGCGACGTCCACTAATAAAAGTCTGTCACTAGTAAAATTTTATTATTCAGTAGCATCCATAAGAAATATTAGTGACTAGCATTTATGATGCCTGTCACTGGTAATTTGTGTCAGCGACGGTCATTAACCCGCCTGTCACTGGTAATGGTTATCAGTGACGGACTTATTTTTTAATGTCACTAATTATCATGCGGCTATAAGCCTTTCTGCAATAGTGCTAGCTCAAAGGCGTTAAAGAAAAGCACTCTTGGGAGATAACCCATTGTTTACTTTTCAGTACTTTTTCTTTTATTTGAGTCTTGGAAGTCATTACTACTGTAATGACCGCTCCTTATCTTGTTTATTTCGTTTTTGTGCCAAGAGAAGCCTCTAATTTGAGTGAGGTAAAGATTTGGGGTTATTGCTGTCCTGAAACTATTTTCGGTGTTGCACCGTAAAAATTCGTGAAAATTCTCTGTTTATCTTTTGGACCTGCGATTTCTTGTGCATATGCCCCAGGTTATATCCAAACTTTTCTTAGTTGAACACTTTTTTATTTGAGCAACGGAAAATCCCTCAAAAATTCGTCCATTATCAGCTGTCCAGTTTTGACAGATTTCTGCCAATATTTGTTTTTGCCACTTTATCGCTTTCTTTTGAGTTCTTTTTTATCATGGAACTCTTGTGGAAGTTGCTACAGTAGTATATACTTTATATGTGGTGGTTTTGGGTTGAAACCTGAAGCTAAAAGAGGTTGAATATATTTTATGCTTCCACTAATGTTGCTAATAGAATTGTGTTTAGTTTTGTATGAAGGAAGTTTTCAAGTGTAGGGATTGAAGAATGATGAGATGAGTTGAAGAACGGACAAAAGCTCAAGCTTGGGGATGCCCATGCATCACCCCAAGAAATATCCAAGAAGTACAAGCGTCAAAGCTTGGGGATGTCCCCGAGGCACCCCTTCTTCATCGGCAAAAATCAGGTCACCTTTCAAAACACTATATTTTTATTGCTTCATGCACTATGAGTTTTTCTTGGAGCGTCAGTTGTTTTAGTTTTCTTAGTGTGTTTAGTTTGTTTGTTTGCTGCAATAAATGGTTGGACCCCAACAAATTTCCTTTGGAGGAGATGTACTCGTTTTTATTTGCAAAGAATGCTCTAGTTTTCACTCTTATTAAAAATCGAGCATTCTTCTTTTTGTGCTACTACTTTTGGTTTTCTTTTTCGCCTTGATATGCGTTCAGATCTTGTCATATCTTTTTATCAAGGTGTATTTTTGCCTCTGATCTTTATTGGTTTTCATCAAAAGAGGTGTTTATAAAAATTTCAAATGGTGTTGGAAAAGAGAAAAAGCTTTGTGCAAAATAGTGGTACAAGAAGGAGCTTGTGTAGACTGTGGCTTAGGCTTTTTCATGTCATGCTTGATGTCTTTTTGATAGTATGCTTAGTGGTTTTGCTGTAGCATGACTTGTCTCAAATAACTGAGATTGCTTAATGAGCCTTTGAAAAAATCATGCGTTGTTTTTATTGTATGGAAGCATTATTTTGGTTTTCTCCTTGATGCTTTATTTGGGTTGACTTGGCGCATGCTCACACATGTTAGACTCTTCCAAAGTCGCCATTAACCTTCATGATCATTTAGTTTTTGACTTTTGATGCCATCGTATGCTTCTTCTAATGTCGATTTGTCGCTTTGCATGATTATGGCCATTACTGCTCTCTTAGTTGGTCGCTCCCAGTCTTTTGCTAGCCCTCGCCTTGTACTGAGTATGAGCTCTACTCGTGCATCCAACTCCTAAAAGCCAAGTTTGCCATTGTGTCCACTATAAATTCCTATGCATGGTATTTGTAAGCCATTCCAAAGTAAAATTTTTGTGTGCTACTTTTCAAAAACCTTCAAAATACTTCTCGTTTTGTGACACTGTTTTCAGCTCATGGGGACGTAGTGGTCGGATTTGCTATCTTCCATATTGCTTATTCCAAAAAAGAAAAAAAAAGGGAAAAAAGAAAGAAAAAAAGGCACTCCTCCAAAGAATGTGAATGTTGGTGGGCACCCGATGGAATCGGTTAGCCATGGTATGTGAAAGGAAAAGGTGGGGAGGAGTGCCAAGTTTTATAAAAAGAGCACGAAGTGCCAATCTCTCTCTCAAAAACTTGCTTTATTTTTGTATGGAAGATAGTAAGAACCCCATTGCCAGTCGTTGACAAAGACAACCACCTCTCAAAATCAAGTTTTATCTCTGTTTTACAAATGAAAAGCTCTAGCACATGTTTAAATCACTGCTTCCCTCTGCGAAGGGCCTTTCTTTTACTTTTATGTTGAGTCACCACCTTCTTTCTTTATGCACCATTAAGAGAGCATAGTTGTCATTCTTAGTGTGATATGCATTGTCCCAAGGTTCATTGATTGACTCATATTGTTGGTTTCACTTGTTCTTAAATTATTTGTATCTAGTCGCCCTCTTAAACTTTGAGGTGTCCTATGCATTTATGTTTTGCTCTCTTTGAAGGACAAGCTGAAAACCATTTGTATGTTTTTCCTTATGATTTGAACACACGTTTGACTTTCATTGTTTCATTATCATGATCTTTTGTTTGTGTTCATTTCCATGTTTACAACATGGTTGCTAAGTTCTTATTGTCATGATTATATCTTTCATGCCCATGTTTTAAGTTCTATTGATCCCAGCTCACCAATGCTTACATATATGATCAAGATTGTGTAGGTGCATGTCACCTCAAAAATTATTCTTTTGTTATCACTTACCTACTCGAGGACGAGCAGGAGTTAAGCTTGGGGATGCTTGATACGTCTCAAACGTATCTATAATTTTTGATGCTCCATGCTTGTTTTTACACCATTTGCCTATTGTTTCGTTACACTTAGTGGTACTTTTATACATTTTCCGGAACTAACCTATTAACGAAGTGCCACAGTGCCAGTTTCCTGTTTTCTGTTGTTTTTGTGTTTCAGAAGTGATACACAGGAAATATTCTCGGAATTGGACGAAACAAGTTCCTGAAGTCATATTTTACGGGGAGGCTCCCAAACATCCGAAGACTTGACAGAGGGGGGCCACGTGGCCCCCACACACAGGGGCGGCGCGGCCACCCCCCCTGGCCGCGCCGGGCCCACGTGAGGGGCCGTGGTCCCTCCTCTGACATCGTCCTTTCGCCTATATATACCCCCTGACGAGAAAAACCTAGGCCCGATCAGTTTTCCAGAATACATCGCGATCCGCCGCCGCCGTCGACCCGAAGATCGGGAGGGTCCAGAAGCTCTTCCCGGCACCCTGCCGGAGAGGGGAATCGCCACCGGAGGTCTTCTTCATCGCCATGCTTGCCTCCGGAGCGATGAGTGAGTAGTCTACCTTGGACTATGGGTCCATAGCAGTAGCTAGATGGTTGTCTTCTCCACCATGTGCTTCATGTTTAGATCTCATGAGCTGCCCTACATGATTGAGATCACCGTTATGTAATTCTATGATGTTGGTTTGTTGGGATCCGGTGAATATTGGTGTTTATGATTAAGTTGCTGTACTGAATTATATCTTTTATTATCTCTATGTTGTTTATGATCTTGCATGCTCTCCGTTGTTAGTAGCTATCTTGGCCGAGTAGTTGCTAGTGACTCCAAGAGGGGGTATTTATGCTCGATAGTGGGTTCATGTCTCTATTTCACCTGGGGGAGTGACAGAAACCTCTAAGGTGGTAGATGTGCTGTTGCTACTAGGGAGAAAACAACATTCATATGCTCAAGGGCATATGCTTTGTTTACATTACACACTTTGCTTAATGCAATTATCTGTTGTTCGCAACTTAATACTTTTGGGGTGTTTAGATGATATCCCCGAGGGTGGATTATTAGTCATAGATGCAGTTGGATGGCGGTCTATGTATTTTGTTGTAATGCCCAGAGTAAATCTCATAGTGATCTTCTTGACATATCACGTTATCTTTATTCTATCAATTGCCCAACTGTAATTTGTTTACCCAGCATGTTATTTATCTATGGAGAGACACCACTAGTGAACTGTGGACCCCGGTCCTATTTTAATCATATTGCAATCACCTGTTTACTTTTCCCGTACTGTTTACTTTACTCGCATATTACTACTGTTTTCCACTCGATACACTCATAACCTTTGTTTCAAGCAAACCGGTGAGATTGACAACCTCATCGCAAGTTGGGGACAAAGTATTTGTTTGTGTGTGTGCAGGTTCCGCGTTGCTGCTGGCCGAGGACGAGTCAACAAGTATCGTTAACGGCGCCCTTGTTGGAGTGTTACTAAGCCAGTCCGCATCACCTTCAGTCGTCACCGTCTCTCTTCTCCTGATCGATAAACCTTGGTTTCTTAACTGAGGGAAAACTAGCCGCTGCACTCATCATACCTTCCTCTTGGGGTTCCCAACGGGCTGGTCATTCACCACGCACAAGGACTGTCTGTTGCCACATTCACCTGAAGCATCAGCTACTTTTCTGGCGCCGTTGCCGGGGACTTGAAGAAGAAGAAGCTCCTACATCAACTATACTCTCCCACGTCAACTACGCGCCAGCAGTTTCCTCAACAGAATTTACCTTCTTACCTTGTGGAGCTCTCTCGGTGTGCCATTCAGAATAATTTACCATCATGTTGTCAAGTAGCTTTGTTGCGGCGCCCAAGGTAAGGGACATAAAAGTGCCTCTAGCAGCTGAATCAAGTAAGTTCCTTGAAGAAAATTCAGTCCTGCATAAAAAGTTTGGACAATCATCCAAGTAGTCAGTCCATGAGTGGGGCAATTCTTTATCATAGATTTCATTCTTTCCCAAGCTTGAGCAACATGTTCATTATCAAACTGAGTAAATTTCATAATATTGCTACGCAGAGATATAATCTTAGCAGGAGGATAGTATCTACCAATAAAAGCATCCTTACACTTAGCCCATGAATCAATACTATTCTTAGTCAAAGATAGCAACCAATCTTTAGCTTTTCCTCCCAAAGAAAAAGGAAACAACTTGAGCTTAATAATATCACTATCAACATCCTTATATTTCTGCATCTCACATAGCTCAACAAAATTATTGAGATGAGCTGCAGCATCTTCAGTACTAGCACCAGAAAATTGCTCTTTCATAACAAGGTTCAACAAAGCAGGCTTAATCTCATAAAAGTTTGCAGCAGGAGCAGGTGGTGCAATAGGAGTGCAGATAAAATCACTATTGTTTGTGCTAGTAAAGTCACACAACTTGGTGTTTTCAGGATTGGCCATTTCAGCAAAACGAAAGTAAACAAGTAAAAACAACTACCAAGGATTCTAATTTTTTTTGGGTTTTTGATATAAAACGATGCAGGTAAAGTAAATAAAGTAAAGCAAAACAATAACAAAGTAAAGGATGTGTGTGCGAAAACTCCCCTCGCAGAAGTCTTCCACTTTTCCCCGGCAATGGCGCCAGAAAAGAGGCTGATACTCCAAGTGGATGTGGAAGATCAGAGGTCCTTGTGCGTGGTGAATGACCAGCTCATTGGGAACCCCAAGAGAAAGGTATGATGAGTATAGCAGCTTGTTTTCCCTCAGTTAAGAAACCAAGGTTTATCGTTCAGGAGAAAAGCAAACAATGACGACTGAAGGTGATGCTTGCTAGTTTGCGACAGCTTCGGACAATTTATATATGGCGCCTCGTCCAAGCTTTGCTTGCTAGCTGCAACGCGGAACTTGCACACAAACAACCAAGTACTTTGTTCCCAACTTGCAATGAGGTTGTCAATCTCACCGGTTTGCTTGAAACAAAGGTTATGAGCGTATCGAGTGGAGTATGCGAATAAAGTAAACAGTGCGAGTAAAGTAAACAGGTAATAGCAATATGATGGAAATAGGACCGGGGTCCACAGTTCACTAGTGGTGTCTCTCCATAAGATAAATAACACATGCTGGGTAAACAAATTACAGTTGGGCAATTGATAGAATAGAGATAAACGTGATATGTCAAGAAGATCACTATGAGATTTACTCTGGGCATTACAACAAAATACATAGACCGCCATCCAACTGCATCTATGACTAATAATCCACTTGTGGTGAATCAATCCGAGAACTCCACAAGTATTAAGTTGCGAACAACAGATAATTGCATTAAGCAAAGTGTGTAATGTAAACAAAGCATATGCCCTTGAGCATATGAATGTTGTTTTCTCCCTAGTAGCAATAGCACATCTACAACCTTAGAGGTTTCTGTCACTCCCCCAGGTTAAATAGAGGCATGAACCCACTATCGAGCATAAATACCCCCTCTTGGAGTCACTAGCAACTACTCGGCCAAGATAGCTACTAACAACGGAGAGCATGCAAGATCATAAACAACATAGAGATAACAAAAGATAATATTTATTACAGCAACTTAATCATAAACACCAATATTCACCAGATCCCAACAAACCAAACATGTAGAATTACATAACGGTGATCTCAATCATGTAGGGCAGCTCATGAGATCTAAACATGAAGCACATGGTGGAGAAGACAACCATCTAGCTACTGCTATGGACCCATAGTCCATGGTAGACTACTCACTCATCGCTCCGGAGGCAAGCATGGCGATGAAGAAGACCTCCGGTGGCGATTCCCCTCTCCGGCAGGGTGCCGGGAAGAGCTTCTGGACCCTCCCGATCTTCGGGTCGACGGCGGCGGCGGATCGCGATGTGTTCTGGAAAATTGATCGGGCCCTTAGGTTTTTTCCGTCGGGGGGTCTTTATAGGCGAAGGGGCGATGTCAGAGGAGGGCCCAGGTGGCCTCACACCATGGTGGCGCGGGCCAGGGGCTGGCCGTGCCACCTATGCGTGTGGGCCCCTGGTGGCCCCTCTTCTTCTCTCCTTCGGATCTCTGGAAGCTCCCGGATAAAATAAGACTTTAGGAACTTGTTTCATCCAATTCCGAGAATATTTCCTGTGTATCACTTCTGAAACACAAAAACAGCATAAAACAGGAAACTGGCACTGTGGCGACTTGTTAATAGGTTAGTTCCGGAAAATGCATAAAAGTGCCACGAAGTGTAACGAAACAATAGGCAAATGATGTAAAAACAAGCATGGAGCATCAAAAATTATAGATACGTTGGAGACGTATCGATAGACTACTCACTCATCGCTCCGGAGGCAAGCATGGCGATGAAGAAGACCTCCGGTGGCGATTCCCCTCTCCGGCAGGGTGCCGGGAAGAGCTTCTGGACCCTCCTGATCTTCGGGTCGACGGCGGCGGCGGATCGCGATGTGTTCTGGAAAAATGATCGGGTTCTTAGGTTTTTCCCGTCGGGGGGGGGGGGTCTTTATAGGCGAAGGGGCATCGTCAGAAGTGGACCGAGGCGGTCTCACACATAGGGGGCACGCCCAGGGCCTGGGCCATGCCGCCCTGGTGTGTGGCCACCTCGTGGCCCCACTCCGTCTCCTCTTTGGTTCCCTGGAAGCTTCGGTGAAATTCTGGGCGACTGGCTTTGGTTTCGTCCAATTCTGAGAATATTTCTGGTGTAGCTTTTCTGAAACACAAAAACAGCAGAAAACAGGGAACTGCACTGTGGCGACTTGTTAATAGGTTAGTTCTGGAAAATGCATAAAAGTGCCACGAAGTGTAACGAAACACTAAGCAAATGGTGTAAAAACAAGCATGGAGCATCAAAAATTATGGATACGTTGGAGACGTACCAGAGAGGAGGGCCCCGCCGTCGTTGCCACTTGGTGGGATGATATCCTATTCCCTCCATCAGCCGCACAATCTTTGCAGGCGGCGGCGTCCGGTGGCTGCGGGGATGGGCGAAGATTGCAAAGCTTTTACCCATGGAAGGAGAGTATACGTCTATGGGAAGCTCGTTCTCCGTCCTTTTATTGGTACACTAACAAAAGTTTTTGCCCTGACGAGATAACAAACGACACACAACATTGTATTATATGCTCTCTTAATCCAAGAGTTGATGGATAATCACTAATTAAACGGTCAAGCGCCATCCAGTAACTTATACATGCTAGTGAATATATGTTCTTTGACCCAAGTATCCATGGATACCTCACACCATCATGTTTCTTCATAAACTCTTACGAATTTTCTTTCATATTCCCCCCCCCCATAAGTTGGGGTTGGGGGGGGGAAGGGGCGGTTGACCCCCGACATCGGAATAGCTTCTCTAGTGGAACCAGTTGAGTCATTTTGCAAGTTGTTGTACTAGTTGGCGTATTCTAAACAAGTTTATTTATGTCGGTTATTATTACCTTGTTCTCTTATTAAGAACTTGACTGAGTTCTCCGAGTTGTGGGAGGAGAGTATATGCCTATGGGACAGCTAGTTCTCTGTCATTTCTTTAATAAGCTTGCAAAAGATTTCCCTTCTCATTAAGGTGAGAAGGCATAATACATGTTATATTAATCCCAAAATCGATGGACAAGCATAATATAAATGGCTAGGCGTCGACCGGCAAGACACGTAGTATCGACGGATACTTCACACCCATCATGTTTCTTCGCGAACTCTTACAAATTTGTCATTTTCATAGTGTCCACTATAAGTAGTGTATATGTGTTTGTGTGTGTGTGTGGGAGGGGGGGGGATCCCTGTTGGGCACGGAGTGGGCCAAGTAGTGTATATGTGTATAGGCGGCATCATAAGATAATTCACGGTATTTGTAAACACTCTCGATATAGTGAAGTTTTGCTTATTGGCGCCCGTGGTTTTTACCTCTCTTTGTTGGAGGGGGTTTTACACGTTAATTTTTTTTTGTCTCTGTGCTGTGATTTCCTTTTTGTTCTTCGTTATTGTCTATCACGTTTATAACAGTTAGAACATGTCGAACAAGTTTATGCACAACAAATACTAGCCGTGGGACCATCTGACCCCTTACCTCTTTCTCTTATTGATAACTTAAGTGAGTTCACCCTAGCAGTGGGAGGAGAGGATATGTATATGGGGAAGCTAGTTGTCTATCCTTTTTATGGAAAACTAGCAAAATGTTTGCCTTTTCAACAAGGGCAAAAAGATAATGGACTACATACAACCCTTTATGGTGGGATCCATTAGCACCTATCATGCTCGTCCGCCGGTCCTTGAAAAGAGAAGTTTGCCCATGATGTCTTCCAAATATCATGCATGTTTATTTGATCATATGGTATATTGTGCCTGGGAACTTGTTACTAAGATAGTGCTCAACAACGTAGTATTAGAGAAGAAACATATAATGCCCACTTAATATCTGAAAACAAGGAAATGCATATTTCCTATTTTTAGTGGATGGTCATCTATTGCACAGTTCGAAACCTGAAGTAACACCCAACTTTTGAAATGGATAACTCGGCAGTTGAGTACTTGTACGGTTGAAATGGCTAGCTCAGTTTTTGAAATCAATGCTCACGACGATATCATCATCAGTTGATACGGTATGAGGATGGTTTTTTTTCCCGCGTGAGTTCCCTCTTTTCCACATAAATATAGTCATTTGTTTAACGAATTTGCTAGAAATCAGGCGCCTGATCTCTAACTAGAGACCAGTCGCCTGATGTAGCCGTCTGATTTTGTTGGAGACTCATGCTAGTGAGCATGTTTTCCAATTTTGTTCAGATTCAAATTTGTTCAAATTCAAAATTTGTTCACATTTGAATTTTGTTAACACTTTGAATTTGTGTTAACATTCCAAAAATTGTCCAGATTCAAAATTTGTTCAAATTCAAAATCTGTTTATATTCCAAATTTATTTAGATTCAAATTTTTGTTGAAATTCAAAATTTGTTCATAATTCAAAATTTGTTCATATCGAACTTTTTCCATGTTCCAATTTTGTACCAAATTCAAAATTTGTTCAATTTTTGTTCAGATTTTAATCAAATTTTGCTCACAATTCGATTTTTCTGAAAAAGGAGGATGGCATCAGTTGGAGATCAGGCCCTTTGTTTAATTGTTTGGGTTGTGTGTATTGACTCCAGCAACGCTTCTCTCATGTGGAGTGTACCTTGTTGGGTGATGTTGCCTGCCCTTGATTAGGATGTGGCACCAAGCTTGTATACCAGTATTATTCCCGGAAACAGCCATGCTGCTAGCTGTTGTTTGTGCCACGTTTACTAATGCAACAACAACTAACACCTGCGTGCAGCAAATACTAAAATACTGCCGCCTGTTAGGATGCCATTTCAGTTGCCTAGCTGGCTAGCTGCTCTGTTCATCAGTGCAGATCGGCCGGGCACCCAGCCAGCGTCCACCACCTCCTCTCTTACCAAAGGCTAATCTAGCTAGCTAGTCTCGAAAGAAACTTCTCGAAAGAAAGAAAAGACTCCTTTTGGAGAAAACAAGGCCTGCTCATGGTTGTACGTACCACAGGTCTACCATCCCCTATACTAGCAGGTTAACCTCCAGAATAAAGAGGGCGTGCAAACGCAAGCCGCTGATGCTCTCTAGACACCCGTACAAGCTGCATTGCACGCACGATTTGACCAGAAGAGAGCAAGAAGAAGCAGGCACGCAGAAGAATGCAGGCCGGGCGTGCGCAGGGATCCCGAGAGCGCCCACATGAACAATGATGCCTAGCTTGATGCCGATGCTGCATTATCTTAACCAATTGCGGCCGTTGTGGTGTCCATCGATCTCTGCCTCCGATGCTGCTGACTGCTGATGAAGAGAGACGATAAAACCTGCCGCCTACCTGCATGCACCTGCTAGCCTTGGTAGTTGTTGCGGTTGCAGGTCTCTAGGCCCTTCTTGAGACGGCAAAGGCCATCATTGACAAGCTCTAGGGGCCAGCCATGGGATGATGAGAGCTAGCCTTGTTTTTGGCGCTCGAGGGGAGGCTTCTCCAGCTGCGCGTGCGCGTCCGTGCATGTACCTGGGCTAGACATAAGCCAATATACAAGGTGGCCGAGTACTAACCCTGTGTTTAGCTGTTCTCCCCGAGCTCAACCACGGCCCTGTCGATTTGTCCCTCTGTCTGATTGTCTCCAACAACTTGCCAAAACCAAACTCCTTCTCATTGCCTTCTCTGAATGATTAGCTAGGATCCCACCTTTATGGCTAAGGTTTGCGTTGTTAAGTAGTATATACAGTCAAGGAGGAACAGCTAACACTAGTGCTCCTAGTAGTCTTTAATTGGTTAGATTGTTCTTATTTGAGCCAACACATTCCTCCTTTTTGGTCTCCTCTCCACTCGATTTATGCATGGATATGTCATGTTGCCATTTCAATGCCATATACAAAGAAATCTTATGCTATTAAGTAATTATTATGTTAATCCAAAAGGCTTCCATGGACCATGATCTCCGATTCTCTCGTCCGTATGGCTGCACTAGATCTAACCCCACTTGCGCCCAGCATTTGCCCCAGGTGCATGCATGAGGCGATCGAAATCGATGCAAACAGCACATGGTTTCAGTTTTCGCGCCTGTTCTCCTCTCCTGGTACAGCAAACCATGCTTGCTTGCTCCAACCAATATCCGGTCTTGGCTCTGGACAGGAATTTAGCTTTGCTATGCCTCTGTTGTGTACGCATTAGGACAGGACTGATCATTAACTGCCCCACTAGCTAGCTTGAAGAGTTAGTGCCTAGATGCTTCTGCTCCTAGCTACTAAGGGCAATGATGTGCTAGTGCTCGATCGCTTTTCTCGCTAATGAATTCCGATCCTGCCTGGGCTTGTCTAGCATATGTGTGCAGGTGTTTGGACTGAAATTTGACGGTCATTTTCGTTGCAGGTTTTGCTACGATAGCTCGTGCATTCTATAGTACTCCTGCCTATATGTTTTGTTCCATCTTTTCCCGTGCCAAAGAACTTCTTGATAATTTAGTACTGTCTCTTCACAATAATATATTGCACATAAGTTTTTTGAAAAGTTATAATTTATCAAATTTGACCAATTTTATTGAGAAAAATATCTACATCTATAATACAAAATGTATACTATGGTTCGAAAAAATACAAAATGTATACCATTCAAAATATACATCATGATGAATCAAATGATCTCGATTTGGTATTTTAGGTATTGATATTCTTTTCTACATTCTTGGTTAAACTTTACACCATTTAATTTTTGAAAAACTTATATACACTATATTTTTGCAAGGAGGGAGGACTACAACAACAATAGCATAAGCGTGTTTTCGTACTCGGGAGACCCTTTATTTGAATTGCATCTTAGACGTGGTTTGAATATGTCAAAAAAAAATCTAAACAAAATTTCACGCCTACACTTTTACATGCTACGTGTGCGCAAAGTTGCTTCACGAAAAATTGAGATGTCCTGTGACATATGTGGAAAAGACAACTTTTGGGGTGGCTTTTCATGAGACATTTTTTTATCTTCTTTACACAGACCATGAAACATATCGTCTTTTCAAGAAATTTTACAAACATACATAGATTATTGAGATGTACATGCAAACAATTTTGTTAGAGTTTTTTTTGCAATTTTAAATGTGTTTTTTGGTGGGAGGGAGCGTACGACGCCACCCGGGAGCTGAATTGAAACTGTCCTATTTTAATTTTTGGATTCCTAACAAAACAAGACGGCAATGACATGCGGATGTGCGGCTATCCTCAGACCAGGCCACCAGGGCAGGGAGACCGAGACTGCTCTGTTAGGTTTAACGGTTTTGACTCCAGAGTTTGGCTGTACATGCCTAGCACAGGCAGGCTCTCGACGGTACGGTACGGTCGAGAAGACGAAGCTAGCCTTCTGTACAGAAGCTTCCATCTACGCGCGCGACGTTAGGTGCCCAAAAATAATCTAACATCACCACTGATATTCTCCCTTGTTTTGACAAATGCAGCAGACCCATAGCACGACTTGGCAACGCCCATTGGCGGCAGACAGTGGGCTCGACACGCAGCGAGGAGGCGACGCTCACCATGCTTAACCCCATGAAGCTAGTCGTCTGAAATGGATATATGGTCGCTGTTCTGCTGCAGTCGTCGATCCCTGCTTGCGCGGCCTGCCGAGTGCCGACCATCACGTCCACGTCCATTGCGTATCTTGCGATTACGGGCAGCAAAGCTGCATATCTAGGAAGCGAGCGCGTGCGTGGAGCTCTGAATTCCGAAGGATGTGACCGGAGCATGGCGGCATCGTCGGTGGTTGGCCGGAGACTTGAGCCACGGCGACCACGACCTGTGGCAGGCCGGCGCGCTCGTGACGGCAACGGCCGCGAGAGCGTCGCCGGCCGGCCCGACTCCTGGTCCGTGAACCCGACCGCCCCTTTTGACATTCATTGCAGCGGAACAGGAGCACCGCGTCGCTTCACGTCCGGTCGCCGTCGTCACCGCGCGCGGAATGACTCGGTTCCCGGCCGATCTTCTGATGTGGGCGTTGGTGACATGCGATGCGATCGGGGACGAAAAGAACATGCCGACGATGCCGCGTGGCAAGTAAAATGTACTCCCTCCGTTTTAAAATATAGGACGTTTTAGGTTTGTAAAGCAAATGTATTTAGACATGTTTTAGTGTGTATATTCAAGTGAACCTACACACTAAAAGATGTCTAAATGCATTTGCTTCACAAAACTAAAACATCTTATATTTTAAAACGGAGGGAGTACTACAGTACTAGTACGGTATTTTTTGCGACCAAGAGGTCGGTCGATCGGAACTTCCGCTCCACCTCCACGGCATGGGAAGATCGAAACGATAAAACTTCTAGGCTATGCAAGATTTCAAGTTGTAGGAATACCTTGCGTGTACCATGGTCTTTTTTCGTGTGGCTCACGCCAATTCGTGCTAGCTTGGGCCGAAAGCCAAGAGGTTCATCAGGCCGACGTGACATGAACATGATCACATGAATACAGGAGTAGCCAGCCATAGGGTGAAGAGGATATGGGGATCGAGCTTTACACACGATGGCGACGTCGATCAGCTGTCACGGTGACCATTATTCTTCAGAAACGTCGCTTCAGACCTACCATTGCACGCTTCATTTTCCTTAATTACTTCCCCTGTCTGAGGGCACTGTCGAACTAGGACTCTAGGAGTAGCTCTCACTCGCGGCGTGGGCGCGTTCTCGCTGTCACGGCCGGAGACTTGGTGCCTCTGCCGACATCTGTTTCCGACGCCGGCCGGCTGGTCAAGCTCATGCTTGGATATAGAATAAACGCTAAGAAATGACATTCAGCTCCCATTTTATGGCTTAGCGATCCTCCAAATTACTTTTTTTTTTTGAAAATGATCGTCCAAATTACTAATATCGTTTCCCCCGTGATGAACGATGAATCTGGGATCTGGCCAACTGGACACGTTATATGGTTTCCACGCCTATACTAACCTGTATAGTAAACGGCCGCATTTCTTTGGATCGCTGCCTGGCCTGGTCCACTACGAAGTTCACCCGCGCCGGGTAGAGATTAGTGGGGGCTCCTAGTCTCCGCCCGCGGGCGCACCGGAGTTCGCTCCGCCCGTATGATTTTCTTGTTGGGCCGGCCCAGGTGACACTTCTTCTCTGTTTCTTCTTTTTCCTTTTTTTTCTAAAATTTGAATAATTCAATTTCGAAATTTGTTCAGATTTCGAATTTGAATAAATTTAGATTTTGAAAAAAATTCGAATTTGAACAAAATTGAGATATGAACAAATTTAGAATTTATTCAAATTTGAAACATGGTTTTTTTTTTGTATTTGAACAAAATTCGAATTTGAATAAATTTTGATTTTGAACAAAATTCGAATTTGAACAAATTTGAGATACGAACAAATTTCAAATTTGTTCAAAATTTGAAAGATAATTTTTTTTGTATTTGAACAAAATTCGAATTTGAACAAATTTTGATTTTGAACAAAATTTGAATTTGAACAAATTTGAGATATGAACAAATTTCAAATTTGTTCAAAATTTGAAACACAAAGAAATTTCATATTTGAAAGAAACTTGAATTTTAACAAATTTTGATTTTGAACAAATTACAATTTTGAATAAAATTCGAATCTGAACAAATTTGAGATATGAACAAATTTCAATTTTGTTCTAAAATTTGAAACACGAACAAATTTCGTATTTGAACAAAATTCAAATTTGAACAAATTTTGAATTTTAAACAATTTTTAAAGTTAAATAATTTTAGATTAAAAATATTCAAAAATCGCCCAGCAAAACCAAAAAAATGGAAATCCAGATAATCAGTAAAAAACAAAGCCCAAAAACCTTCAGAAATAATAACAAAACAAAAGAAGAAAACAAAAAAGACAGCGTTGATGGGCCGCGGCCCATATCTCTCCGCCCGCGGGCGGAGCAAACAAAGGCGCACTTGCGGGCGGAGTATAGGAATCGCCGAGATTACGGGCTATTCAGTTTGCGGTCACCAAGTTGTTTGGCACAGGCTCACAGGTGTCTTTCTTCGCTGCAATCACATCGCAGAACGGCAAGTTCATGGGGTCAATTACTGAGAGGGTCATTTCTGGGTCAAATTCGAATAGCCCAAATAATACCGGTTAAAATTGTTTGAACACAAATATCTCCGTTACGGTGATGACTCGGCGCTCCACTTGGCAGGATACCCCGTTATTGCTTTGCCACCATGGCTGCCAGGTGGCGTACCTCGTCCACGTAACCTTTCTCTTCTCCCCCCATTGTTCTTCAAGCTCCTGGTCCCGCTCGCCTACCGAGATCTTAGAGTACCACAGCGTTGCTGGCGCCGCGCAGGGGACATGGCCTCGAGGTTGAAAGCGGGTTCTCCTCGCTGTGGATCTGGCAAGATCGGGATCGGGAACTGGGAAGATCTGGAGGAGGCTGTTCTCGTGCTGGAGAAGTTGGGGCGGAAGCCAGTGATCATGGGGAGGTTGTTCTCGTACTGGAGAAATGGTGGCTGTTCTCAGCCTTCCATCAATTCCAGCAGCTCTAAGAGAAATGGAGAAGTAACAGGTATGCAAAATTTGAATTCTCTCTGAATTTGAATATATACGATGAATACTCTCTGAATATGCACATATAACGCTGGATTCTATTATGTTGCTCTTGCTCTCTGGTGAAATGCAGATTATCATATTCCAGGACAGCATCATCCTCTTGCTCTACTATATCCTGAACTTAGTTATGATCATCAACCTTTCTGTCAACTGTAGCATTACAAATGTGATTATCTGCGGCATCTTTTTGCCAAGTATCATCATCTGCTTCTCCTTCTTGACAAGTAGGCTGTTCTGCTTCCGGTTATGTTTCTTGTCCAGTTCTATGACTTGTATGAATATCTACTGGTGGTTGTGGTTCTTGAGTAGTTCCATGATTTCTGTGAAATATTACTGGACACCAATTCCTTAAACATTTCTCTCATTTCTCTGATGTGATCCAGTAGATATTATGTTGCCAAGTAGATGGTCAGTCTGACTACTGGCTCATGTGCCCTTCCATGCTTGTGCAAATCACTTCTCAAACATTGCACAAAATTTGTGTGATCAGCATATAGGTTCAGTACTGTCAACTATCAGTCGATGTCAACTATGTGTGTATCATTAACTAATTTACTATTTTCTGATGCTGGAGTACTTAGATCATGTCAATTTAGCAAATCCACCAACTGAACATCAATGCTTTGCACGAAAACTAACACATAAAAATCAATAAAAATGGTGCATTTTCTAAATCTTGCAAATCCACCAACTGAACATCAATACTTTGCACTTTCTGAATATTGCAAGATCATGTCAATTTAGCAAATCCACCAACTGAACATCAATGCTTTGCACGAAAAATAACACATAAAAATCAACAAAAATGGTGCATTTTCTGAATCTTGCAAAGAACAGAGGGAACATGACAGCTTCCAGAGAAGGCTAGAGGGGGAATTGGCAGTACCTAGCTTTTATGTAACAGTAAAATACAGATAATCATAACACAACAAAATATGTCAATTTAGCAAATCCAAACAACAGAAGATTATTCCATTGCTTGGTCATACAGATAAACATAACACAACAAAATATGTCTGTTACAAGGAGATAATCAATCACAGAGGCATTACACATCATCATACTAGTGTTCGTTAACTTAAGTTTAAAAGTAGAACACTTCAACGTAACTAGTCTTGTGGCTATTCCCAACGATGAGTTGAGGAAGCCCCAGGCATTGTTGGGAAGATCCACATTGGCGCCTCCCACTCATTGTAATAAGTGGGTCCGTATATCAGTTGTGATCCTATTACCGGAGCTCCTCCATTGATGTGTATACGGCTCCAATCTGGCACTGGCCTCTGGGTGTAGGGACGGGCTCGATGGTATGCAACAAACACACAGTCTTCTTGTAACAAGGACATGCCTTGTCCAGCAGATGGACCAGCTTTTGCAACATCATAACAGAGTTCTCGGTGGAAGATTGGGTTGTTGATTCCAAGAAATACTGAAAGCCCGTGCAGATGCTCCTGCCTGATCCACACTAGACCATCAACAGGATCTTCTACTTCCGGGCGAAGATTAAAGGGATGCCTTACAAAAATGTGGCACCGTAGACTAGGATAAGTGCTGAACCGTATCCCATCTTCAAACTGTGCAGGAGCATTGCTGTGTCTATCACCATCTATCTGAATCCAAAGTAGATCGAAATTGCCATAATGGTAGGTATTGGATGCCAAGAACCAGGTAGTTTGTGAATTAACCACTACAACTTCTTCAACGTCTTCATCTGGATCGGCAGGAAATACATCTCCTTCAGCCGCATCGCTAGCAACTGCAGTTGAGCCGCATCGCCAGCAACTGCAGCGGCTTGAGCCGCATCGCCAGCAACTGCAGCGCCTTCAGCCACATCCCCTGCAACTGGATCCTCGATGTTTGGGGCAAGTATTAGACGCGGGCCTTCATCTATGCCTGCGTACGGAAGAAGATAAGCCACAATACAACAATACAGTAAGTAGGTAGAACTACCTGTAAATTCAGATAGGAAGAGGGCATAACTCACCCCAAGTATGTGGTTCCCAAACCAGAACATCTCCTCGTGGTTCTGTAACCGCGTACACGTGAAACAAATCTGTCCGATCACCGAATCGATGAATTGCACAGGCGTCGACATACCTGCAAGGTGCAAGGTGGTAATTTTTTAGGATGACCCAGCCGTTGTCTTGGTGAATGTCTACATAGGCGATCAGTTTGTCAAAGATCACGATTGCTTCATAATGCCACTGATCACTGCATTTTTCCTTGTAAGGGGTCTTGGTAATCTGTATCTTCAGAAGCTATAACTCACACTGCTTGTACGAAAACATGCATGTTCGAAACGAGGGGAAAACTCCAATATGAGCCAGTAATGGGAGAGGCAGAGTCACTTCTCTGTACATGTGGCGGATCTTTAGGAGGCCGTTATTCATGAGTAATGCCATCCAGTCACCGTGACTTCCTACCCAATGCCCTCTTCCATCGGAGTCATTGCAATGCACGTGTGCTTTAAGCATCTTCTTGTTTAATGGCATAAAGAGGGCGTCAATGCCCTGCAATTGAATTTGTTTGGAAACTGTGTAAAAATTAAGGTGTTCCACAGAAGGAAAAGTTTGCTTGAATAGATGGAAAACTATATAGGTAAACCGTTACAAAAAGAGCGGTCGTGGGCAGAGTAACAGTTGTACAACATTATTCCAATTTTTGGTATTTAAAAAGTCATTGCATGGTATTCGACAGAATGCTCACTGGATTGCAAGAACATTGTTTGGTAAAAAAATGCCAAAAAATACTGTGCCTACTAGATGTTCGATAGAAGGATAACTATGCTTGAATATATCATAAACACATACAAGATGGAAAACTAAGTCCGTAAACCAAAACCCTAAAAGGCGTCATGGGCGGAGTAACTTCATTTTTCGGAAATATTGTATCTAAAAAGTCGATGCATGCAAGGTGTTCGACAGAGAGATCGGTGGATTGCAAGAACATAAACAGATAGGAGATCAATATATATATATATAACAGAATACTGAATCTAGTTACTCTTACTTGTGCATCGCTATCATATGGCCACGAGGATTCGTCGGTGTGGAGCAGGCCCGGCGCATCAAGCGGTAGATTCGGGGTCCCTCGAATGGCACGATGCATGCCAACCATGCCGACAGTAAGGCGAGCAGCGCTTAAGATGTCGACCCGCTCGACTATGTTCTCAACCGATGGGTAGTGGAGATTACCCCACCCCATGGATTCATGGTAACGATCAGCAATGGGCTCTTTTGGAGTCGAACGCTGACGCTTCCCCCTGGGGGTTCATCCCACCCAGACCCAGACATGACCTGTGCCGGCAAATGCGGGCAGCGGCGACGTGATGGAAAGAGAAGCGCTGATGTGATGGAATGGAAACGAGAGGGCGCAGCGGTGTTGTGGAGAAGATGGGGAATGAGGCGATGAACTGCCTAGCGCAGGGTAATAAGTGGAAGTTGGCGTTGGGAAGGGGAGGGGGGCAGCGGCGGTTCACTGTACAAGGAGTGGAAAGAATATTTTATCTCTGCCATGGGCCCTCATTGCAGCAGGCTTCCTGCCCGCCAATGCAACCCCGTACAAGGCATGCGCACGCAGCTCAAAAATTAGTTTGACGTCCATCTTTCTCCAACAAATTATGCCATGAAATTTGTATTTTAAAGTTTCAAAAAATTTCGAAACAAAATTCTTGTGATATGCATTGTTGAATGCTATAAACCGGTACAAATCTCAATATGAAATACTTTATATTCTATTCTACACAAAAAAGACAAAATTTGACATATTATATAGTGAATAGTACATGATTGAACACTATATAATTTTATTAGATTTTACCATTTTTGTGTAGCCTAGAATATAAAGAATTTCATATTGAAATTAGTACCGATTTGTAGCATTCAACATTGCCTATCACAAAAAAAAGACAAATTTCTAAGAAAAAGATGTACTTTCTTACTCCTATTTTAATACTATTTACATTCACAAATTTATCTTCTTATATCTTCCAAAATACAACATATCTTTCTATGTATTTAACGCCAATTTTTTTGAATACATAGAAGTTTGAGAATTTGAACTTTTAAATTTTTTGAAAGTGTATAGAGCATCGGTGCCCATTTGCACCAAATCCCTTGTCGAATCCAATGATACAGCTTTTATAAACTTTTCAAAATTCTGAAAGTGTTGGGAGTATATTATTTTACAAGGTGCACACAACGGGAGCGTGCGGATTCTCTGACTTGCGAAGCATGACTTGAGAGTCATTGACAGATGGGTCCCCCATGTGATGGGGACCGTGTGCAGTGAGGGCAAGTTAGAGACAAGTTAGAGTGGGCAAGTCAGGGCCTCGCTCTGGACATCAACGACACTCATGCGGCATGTCTGGGCATCTCCGGCAGAGCGCGCTCTGGACATCAACGGAAGGCATGGCCGCGCTCTGGGCATCTCCGGCCCCTTATACAGATACACTTCAGTACATAGGGAAAACACACTTACTAAATCATATATAAGGATGGTCCTCGGACACTTACATATATAGGTGGAACGAACAGTACGTGAATCTAGTATGGCATTATGAGGTTCTCCCTCAATGGTGCCCGGTTTGGAGGGGAAGGAAGCAGACATCTTCTCATGATACTAATTCTACAATACACGTCGTAGCATACATACGCATCCTTTGCTGCGTAGTGGATCTGCTCTGGCTGAAGTTCCCAAAGATGCCAGGTGGAGTGCAGTTTCTTCTTGCGGAACTCCTCCTTGTAGTCTTTGAAGGTGCGATTGATGGTTAGAGATGCCATCTTGGCAGCGCCGGTCCGGGATTGCATGTACACATGACATCATTTAGCGTGTCTCGATCTTTATGAAAAATTCGAAAATTTCACACATTTTGACTGAATCTCACAGAAATTAATGAAACTTTCAAACAACTAGTCCAAACTATTTCAAATGTTTTCAGATTAGTTAGTTCATATTGCATCCAATTCCTGAATTTTTTCTAAGTTCAAAATTTCACCAACTTCTGCTAAATCTCACATAAAGCGACAAAATTATCAAAATGCTAGCACAAATTGCATCGAGCAAATAGCAGATAGCAAATAGTAAATAGTTCTAGCAAATAGTTCTTAGCAAATAGTTTCGTGCTAATTGCATCGAGCAAATAGCAGATAGCAAATAGTTCTAGCAAATTGTTCTTAGCTACGGTAATCTCGTGATACCTCTACTGATGATCAGTTCGTCTCAACATCTAACTCCTCATCTAACTCAACATCATTTGGCTCCTCTTCGAACAATGGCTCCTCGATGATTGCCTTGATCCTTTTCACCTTATCATTTTGGGCGTTCCATCCCGCTCTGTTCAACATCCGTACAACATCATGTGCGCGCGTTAGCACCCGCTGCAACTTCCTTTTTTTCTCCAATTCATCCACATTTTTCTTTAGCATTTCCAAATTGTCCTTCAGCTGACCAGCTTCTTCCATCAGCCCAGCCTTCTCGGCGCATAGAGCGGAATTCTTCTTCTCTAGCTCAGCTAGTTTAATTTTGTCAGCACTTCTTGCAGTATTGCTAGAATGGTACAATCCCCATAGTCATGATAGTGCATTCTTTAGTGTGTCTGGCCACTCTTGATCTATCCAAGAAACAAACCCACAGTTGTTCTCTTCCTATAGAAAAATAAATGAAAAATGCTCATGCCATTACGTAACATAAGATAGGACTCAATGCAGCAAGTAATTCATACGCAAGTACACATGAAAGAAGTAAGTGCAGCAAGATAATACTAAGTGTGCAACAATTTAGTCATGCGCATCAATTATTTAATTACTTGCACCAAGTTAGTCATGTGCATGCAATTGCTTTTAATTACTATACCAAACAATACACTGAAGAATCGAAGGGGAAATTGCAGCTTTCACCCTGCCCCTACGTAACACAAGATAGTACTCAGTGAAGCAAGTAATTTATACGCAAATACACATGAAAGATAGTACTAAGTGGCAAGATAGTGATCAGTGAAACAAGTAATTCGTAAGCAACCTACACACAAGTGGAATTACATGCCCACAAAATTGCAGTTAGAAGTTTGAAGATAAAATCTTAAGCACGTAATCTTATCTGAACAAGGCAATAGATCAACTTAAACAAGGCAATATTATCTCCAACTGAACTAAACTTTGATGCTTTTCCACTGCTAACATTAACATAGAAGGACTCACATTCTGCAGTGAGCACTTGTAGAATTTTTGCCCCGTATCAGTCCCCTCGAAGGCGACGCACTTGAGCGGCTCAAGTTTGCGGACGCGGCAAAGTTCTTCATAGCGCGACGCTAAACCGCGAAATGCAGCGTCTTCGCAGGTTCGCGGGGCATGATCCGCTTCCCTGGGGTCCTACACGTCCACGAGTTCCAGAGAAAATCAACGTTAAGTTACGTAAAGCGACCGAATCGGATAGAAAATGGTCATTCATAGATCCGAAACCAAACACATAGCTTGAGGCGGTGCAGCTTACCCCGAGGGTCATGGCGACCTAGGCGGTGGCTCGAACGAACGTCGGCGAGGGCGGCAGCAGCGGACCAGGAAGAGGGGTAGATCCAGATTCTCCTCAGTGGGGGGTGGGGGCTGAGAAAGGGGGGAGAAGAGGACATGGAAGGGAAGCGACTGCAGTCAATGATACTTGTGCATTTTCCATTGTCTGAGTGGCTAAAAGGGGCATCCTGTGTATCTGTCACCAGCTTGGATGTGCACTGTTCAGCCTGCTGCCATATAATGAATTACTGCCCTAAATCCTTTTTAATCCAATTTTGCACTGGGACTATGATACGTCTCTAACGTATCTATAATTTTTGATGCTCCATGCTTGTTTTTATACCATTTGCTTAGTGTTTCGTTACACTTCGTGGCATTTTTGTGCATTTTCCGGAACTAACCTATTAACGAGATGCCACAGTGCCAGTTCCCTGTTTTCTGCTGTTTTTGTGTTTCAGAAAAGTTACACACGAAATATTCTCGGAACTGGACGAAACAAAAGCCAAACATCCAGAAATTCACCGAAGCTTCCAGAGAACCGAAGAGGAGACGGAGTGGGGCCACGAGGGGCCCACATAATAGGGCGGCACGGCTCAGGGGTAGGCCGCGCCCCCTATGTGTGTGGCCACCTCGGTCCACTTCTGACGATGCCCCTTCGCCTATAAAGACCCCCCCGACGGGAAAAACCTAAACACCCGATCACTTTTCCAGAATACATCGCGATCCACCGCCGTCGTCGACCCGAGATCGGGAGGGTCCAGAAGCTCTTCCCGGCACCCTGCCGGAGAGGGGAATCGCCACCAGAGGTCTTCTTCATCGCCATGCTTGCCTCCGGCGCGATGAGTGAGTAGTCTACCTTGGACTATGGGTCCATAGCAGTAGCTAGTTGGTTGTCTTCTCCACCATGTGCTTCATGTTTAGATCTCGTGAGCTGCCTTACATGATCGAGATCACCGTTATGTAATTCTACATGTTGTGTTTGTTGGGATCCGATGAATATTGGTGTTATGATTGAGTTGATGTGCTGAATATTATCTTATGTTATCTCTATGTTGTTTATGATCTTGCATGCTCTCCGTTGTTAGTAGCTATCTTGGCCGAGTAGATACTAGTGACTCCAAGAGGGGGTATTTATGCTCGATAGTTGGGTTCATGCCTCTATTTAATCTAGGGGAGTGACAGAAACCTCTAAGGTTGTAGATGTGCTATTGCCACTAGGGAGAAAACAACATTCATATGCTCAAGGGCATATGCTTTGTTTACATTACACACTTTGCTTAATGCAGTTATCTGTTGTTCGCAACTTAATACTTGTGGAGTTCTCGGATCGATTCGCCACAAGTGGATTATTAGTCATAGATGTAGATGGATGGCGGTCTATGTATCTTGTTGTAATGCCCAGAGTAAATCTCATAGTGATCCTCTCGACATATGCACGTTATCTTTATTCTATCAATTGCCCAACTGTAATTTGTGTACCCAGCATGTGTTATTTTATCTTATGGAGAGACACCACTAGTGAACTGTGGATCCCGGTCCTATTTCCATTATATTGCAATCACCTGTTTACTTTACTCGCATTGTTTACTTTACTCGCATACTACTATTGCTTTCCACTCGATGCGCTCATACCCTTTGTTTCAAGGAAACCGGTGAGATTGACAACCTCATCGTAAGTTGGGAACAAAGTATTTGGTTGTGTTGTGTGCAAGTTCTGCATTGCAGCTGGCAAAGCAAAGCTTGGACGAGGCGCCCTATAAATTGTCCGGAGCTGTCGCGAAGCTAGCAAGCATCACCTTCTTGAGTTTGGCTTTTTCCTACTGGTTCGATAAACCTTGGTTTCTTACTGAGGGAAAAGCTTGCTGCTATATTCATCAAACCTTCTCTTGGGGTTTCCCAACTGGCCTGTTATTTACCGCGCCATCAATAGCAATCAAGACTTTTTCTGGCGCCATTGCCGGGGAAAAAGAAGACTTCTGCAAGGGGAGTTTCGCACGCACATCCTTTACTTTGTTTTAGTTTTGCTTTACTTTATTTTTACTTGCATCGTTTTATCAAAAATACAAAAAAAATTAGTTTCCTTTATAGTTGTTATTTGTTTACTTTTAGTTCATTATGTTGTTCCCTAAGTATGTTTTGGAGGACCTCTCAGTAGGTAGTGGTTCTATTATTGAGAAAAGTAACATCGAGGAGTTCTTTAATCATATTAGTATGCATAAAGATGTTGAGGAAAAATCTTTGGCTGAGCTTGCTCCTAGTTATGAAGCTGCTTCTGCTTATTTAATTCACATGTTAGAAGCTAGGTTTGCTAGCCTTAATTCTTTTATGCAACACATGTTTCTTAAGCTTCATGATATTGAGGACCCCGAAAAGAAAGCTTTTATCCTTGAAACTTTGCGCATAGAATTTAGAGATGTGGCCATTGAAGCTAGGAAGGTTCTTAAGCGTTTTAATAAGCTTGGTTCACATATAAGGGTTGTTAGTACAAACAATGAGGGAACCGAAATACCTATACCTAGCAAACTCTTGGGATTGTATGAAGCTTTTGAAAATAATTTTGATTGGATCTGTCCCAAAAATCTTTTTAGTGATTTGAGTGAACCAAAGCGTGATCATAAAGGGTCTTCAAAAACTTATGTGGATGAAATACAATGCCTTATTGAAAAGACTTCTGTAGTTGATCTTAATGATTCTCTTGATATTACCTGATTCGCACTTTCTGCGCCTAGCTCAAAGGCGTTAAAGAAAAGCACTCTTGGGAGATAACCCAATGTTTTTACTTTCAGTACTTTTTCTTTTATTTGAGTCTTAGAAGTTATTACTACTGTAATAACCTCTCCTTATCCTTTTTATTTCGTTTTTGTGCCAAGAGAAGCCTCTAATTTGAGTGAGGTAAGATTTGGGGATGTTGCTGTCCTGAAATAGTTTTCGGTGCTGCACCGTAAAAATTCGTGAAAATTCTCAGAATATCTTTTGGACGTGCGATTTCTTGTACATATGCCCCAGGTTATATCCAAACTTTCATTAGTTATACACTTTTTGATTTGAGCAACAGAAAACCCTCTAAAAATTCGAACTTTGTCAGCTGTTCTGTTTTGACAGATTTCTGCCATTATTTGTGTTTGCCGCTTTATCGCTTTATTTTTGAGTTCTTTTGATCACGGAACTTTTGGGGAAGTTGATACAGTAGTATATGCTTTATATGTGGTGGTTTTGAGTTGAAACCTAAAGCAAAAAGGGTTGATTCAATGTTATGCTTACACTAATGTTGCTAATAGATTTGTGTCTAGTTTTGTATGAAGGAAGTTTTCAAGTGTAGGGACTGGAGAATGATGAGATGAGTTGAAGAATGGACAAAATGTCAAGCTTAGGGATGCCCATGTCACCCCAAGAAATATCCAAGAGGTACAAGCGTCAAAGCTTGGGGATGCCCCCGAGGCACCCCTTCTTCATCAGCAAAAATCATGTCACCTTTCAACACACTATATTTTTATTGCTTCATGCATTATGCATTTTTCTTGGAGCGTCAGTTGTTTTAGTTTTCAGTTTTGTTTAGTTTTGTTTGCTGCAATAAATGATTAGACCCCAACAAATTTCTTTTGGAGAAGTTGCCTTGCTTTTCATTTGCCAAGAACACTCAGTTTTTCACTCTTATCGTTTCAACGAGTGTTCTCTTTTTCTAGAACTGTGTTTAGCTTTCATTTTTCACCTTGATACGTGTTCAGATCTTGTTATATCTTTTTATCAAGGTGTATTTTGACCTCTGGTCCATGTTGGTTTTCATCAAAAGAGTTGATTCAAAAAAAAATTGAATGGTGTTGGAAAAGAAAAAAAGCTTTATGCAAAAAAGTGGTACAAGAAGGAGCTTGTGTAGACTGCGGCCTAGGCTTTTGCATGTCGTGCTTGATGTCTTTTTTATAGTATGCTTAATGGTTTTGCTGTAGCATGACTTGTCTCAAATGACTGAGATTGCTTAATGAGCCTTTGAAAAAATCATGCATTGTTTTAATTATTTGGAAGCATTATTTTGGTTTTCTCCTTTGATGCTTTATTTGGGTTGACTTGGCGCATGCTCACACATGTTTGACTCATACAAAGTCGCCATAAGCCTCTATGATCATTTAGTTTTTGACTTTTTATGCCATCTTATGCTTCTTTTAATGTCGCTTTGTCGCTCTGCATGATTATGGCCGTTATTGCTCTCTTAGTTGGTCGCTCCCAGTCTTTTGCTAGCCCTCATTTTGTACTGAGTATGAGCTCTACTCGTGCATCCAACTCCTAAAAACCAAGTTTGCCATTGTGTCCACTATAAATTCCTATGCATGATATTTGTAAGCCATTCCAAGTAAATTTTCATGTGCTACCTTTCAAAACTTTCAACTACTTCTTGTTTTGTGCCACTATTTTTAGCTCATGGGGACGTAGTGGTCGGAATTCCTATCTTCCATATTAAATTAAGTACCCCTCGACTAGGCAGCTTCATCAGCTCGTCATTAATTTTGCATGAGAGCTGGTCAGACCATTGCAATCTAATTCTAAAAACGAAAAAAGGCACTCCTCCATGGTATGTGAATGTTGGTGGGCACCCGATGGAATCGGTTAGCCATGGTTTGAGAAAGGAAAAAAGGTGGGGAGGAGTGCCCAAGCTTTATAAAAGAGCACCAATGTGCCAAATTTTCAAAGAACTCGGAACCGCTCTCACTTGTTTATTATGGAAGATAGTAAGACCCCATTGCCAGTCGTTGACATGAAACAACCACCTCTCAAAACCTAATTTTTATCTCTGTTTTACAAATGAAAAGCTCTAGCACATGTTTAATCACTGCTTCCCTCCACGAAGGGCCTTTCTTTTACTTTTATGTTGAGTCTCCACCTTCTACCTTTATGCACCGTCTAAGAGAGCATAGTTGTCATTCTGAGTATAATGTGCATTGTCCCAAAGTTTTCATTGATTGATTCATGATGTTGGTTTCACTTGTTCTTAAATTACTTGTATCTAGTCGCCCTCTTAAACTTGAAGGTGTCCTATGTATTTATGTTTTGCTCTCTCATGAAGGACAAGCTAAAAACCATTTGTATGTTTTTCCATATGATTTGAACACACGTTTGACTTTCATTGTTTTATTTTCATGATCTTTCATTTGTGTTCTTTTTCATGTTATAACATGGTTGCTAAGTTTCTTCTATCAAGATTATGTCTTTCATGCCCATGTTTTAAGTTCTTTTGATCCCAGTGCACAACGCTTACATAGATGATCAAGATTGTGTAGGTGCATGTCACCTCAAAAATTATTTCTTTTGTTATCACTTACCTACTTGAGGATGAGCAGGAGTTAAGCTTGGGGATGCTGATATGTCTCTAACGTATCTATAATTTTTGATGCTCCATGCTTGTTTTTACACCATTTGCTTAGTGTTTCGTTACACTTCATGGCATTTTTATGCATTTTCTGGAACTAACCTATTAACGAGATGCCACAGTGCCAGTTCCCTGTTTTCTGTTGTTTTTGTGTTTCAGAAAAGTTACACGGGAAATATTCTCGGAATTGGCCGAAACAAAAGCCAAACATCCAGAAATTCACCGAAACTTCCAGAAAACCAAAGAGGAGACGGAGTGGGGCCACAAGGGGCCCACACAACAGGGCGGTGCGGCCCAGGGGTAGGCCGCGCCTCCTATGTGTGTGGCCACCTCGGTCCACTTCTGACGATGCCCTTTCGCCTATAAAGACCCCCCGACTGGAAAAACCTAAACACCCGATCACTTTTCCAAAATACATCGCGATCTGCCGCCGTCGTCGACCCGAGATCGGGAGGGTCCAGAATCTCTTCTCGGCACCCTGCCGGAGAGGGGAATCGCCACCGGAGGTCTTCTTCATCGCCATGCTTGCCTCCGGCGTGATGAGTGAGTAGTCTACCTTGGACTATGGGTCCATAGCAGTAGCTAGTTGGTTGTCTTCTCCACCATGTGCTTCATGTTTAGATCTCGTGAGCTGCCTTACATGATCGAGATCACTGTTATGTAATTCTACATGTTGTGTTTGTTGGGATCCGATGAATATTGGTGTTATGATTGAGTTGATGTGCTGAATATTATCTTATGTTATCTCTATGTTGTTTATGATCTTGCATGCTCTCCGTTGTTAGTAGCTATCTTGGCCGAGTAGATACTAGTGACTCCAAGAGGGGGTATTTATGCTCGATAGTTGGGTTCATGCCTCTATTTAATCTGGGGGAGTGACAGAAACCTCTAAGGTTGTAGATGTGCTGTTGCCACTAGGGAGAAAATAACATTCATATGCTCGAGGGCATATGCTTTGTTTACATTACACACTTTGCTTAATGCAGTTATCTGTTGTTCGCAACTTAATACTTGTGGAGTTTTCGGATTGATTCGCCACAAGTGGATTATTAGTCATAGATGCAGTTGGATGGCGGTCTATGTATCTTGTTGTAATGCCCAGAGTAAATCTCATAGTGATCCTCTCGACATATGCACATTGTCTTTATTCTATCAATTGCCCAACTGTAATTTGTTTACCCAGCATGTGTTATTTTATCTTATGGAGAGACACCACTAGTGAACTGTGGATCCCGGTCCTATTTCCATTATATTGCAATCACCTGTTTACTTTACTCGCATTGTTTACTTTACTCGCATACTACTATTGCTTTCCACTCGATACGCTCATACCCTTTGTTTCAAGCAAACCGGTGAGATTGACAACCTCATCATAAGTTGGGAACACATAGTATTTGGTTGTGTTGTGTGCAGGTTCCGCGTTGCAGCTGGCGAAGCAAAGCTTGGACGAGGCGCCCTATAAATTGTCCAGAGCTGTCGCGAAGCTAGCATGCATCACTTTTTTGAGTTTGGCTTTTTCCTACTGGTTTGATAAACCTTGGTTTCTTATTGAGGGAAAAGCTTGCTGCTATATTCATCAAACCTTCTCTTGGGGTTTCCCAACTGGCCGGTTATTTACCGCGCCATCAATAGCAATCAGGCTACAAGAAATGCACACCAGAAAAATTGGGGAAAAATACAGGGAGGTCCCCTGGGGGTGTGGGACCCTAGAACCAAGACCAAACCATGGTTCCCACCCCACCCGGCAGACATCGATGGCACCACGAGTTTGACCTAGATCTCGGAGGGGGGACTAGGGAATTCAGAAAAAATCAAAAAAAATAGAAAAACAGTGCATGGAGTCATGGTGAGTGATGCATCACCTAGGAAAAATACCAAACATGCCATCCCAAGTGTTCACATGTGGACTCTCTCACACAGAGGTGCTTCAAGGCAGGAGTTCTCTTGGTCTTCCTTGCCAGATGACCATGGTTTGTGCAAGTTCCACAGCAAACTTTGGAACCATGGTCCCATTTTTGGTGGAGATGTGCATGTTTGCATTCCCAACCACTTTTGCAACTAGTGTTTTTCCAGTTTCCACATAAAAATGCATTTCCCATTTTTCAGGTGCCCGGAGGGGTCAAAACAGGTGTTTTTTGTGAAGGGGCCACCAAGGGCAGTCTGCAAAACATCACCACTCTAATTTTCATGGGTGGGGGACCTACTAGGGGTGCCACATCTAGGAGGTTAGGAATTATCTCGGCCTGCTGCCATATAATGAATTATTTTTGCCCTAAATCCATTTTAATCCAATTTTGGACTAGGGCTACCAGAAATGCACACCAGAAAAATTGGGGAAAAATACAGGGAGGTCCCCTGGGGGTGTGGGACCCTAGAACCAAGACCAAACCATGGTTCCCACCCCACCTGGCAGACTTCGATGGCACCGCGAGTTTGACCTAGATCTCGGAGGAGGGCCTAGGGAATTCAAAAAAATCAAAAAAAATGGAAAAACAGTGCATGGAGTCATGGTGAGTGTTGCATCACCTAGGAAAAATACCAAACATGCCATCCCAAGGGTTCACATGTGGACTCTCTCACAGAGAGGTGCTTCTAGGCAGGAGTTCTCTTGGTCTTCCTTGCCAGATGACCATGGTTTGTGCAAGGTCCACAGCAAACTTTGGAACCATGGTCCCATTTTTGGTGGAGATGTGCATCTTTGCATTCCCAACCACTTTTGCAACTAGTGTTTTTCCAGTTTCCACATAAAAAATGCATTTCCCATTTTTTAGGTGCCCGGAGGGGTCGAAACAGGTGCTTTTTTTGTGAAGGGGCCACCAAGGGCAGTGCACAAAACATCACCACTCTAATTTTCATTGGTGGGGGACCTACCAGGGGTGCCACATCAAGGAGGTTAGGAATTATCTCGGCCTGCTGCCATATAATGAATTATTTTTGCCCTAAATCCATTTTAATCCAATTTTGCACTGGGGCTACAAGAAATGCACACCAGAAAAATTGGGGAAAAATACAGGGAGGTCCCCTGGGGGTGTGGGACCCTAGAACCAAGACCAAACCATGGTTCCCACCCCACCTGGCAGACATCGATGGCACCGCGAGTTTGACCTAGATCTCGGAGGGGGGACTAGGGAATTCAGAAAAAATCAAAAAAAAATGGAAAAATAGTGCATGGAGTCATGGTGAGTGATGCATCACCTAGGAAAAATACCAAACATGCCATCCCAAGGGTTCACATGTGGACTCTCTCACAGAGAGGTGCTTCCAGGCAGGAGTTCTCTTGGTCTTCCTTGCCAGATGACCATGGTTTGTGCAAGTTCCACAGCAAACTTTGGAACCATGGTCCCATTTTTGGTGGAGATGTGCATGTTTGCATTCCCAACCACTTTTGCAACTAGTGTTTTTCCAGTTTCCACATAAAAAATGCATTTCCCATTTTTCAGGTGCCCGGAGGGGTCAAAACATGTGTTTTTTGTGAAGGGGCCACCAAGGGCAGTGTGCAAAACATCACCACTCTAATTTTCATGGGTGGGGGACCTACCAGGGGTGCCACATCTAGGAGGTTAGGAATTATCTCGGCCTGCTGCCATATAATGAATTATTTTTGCCCTAAATCCATTTTAATCCAATTTTGTACTGGGGCTACAAGAAATGCACACCAGAAAAATTGGGGAAAAATACAGGGAGGTCCCCTGGGGGTGTGGGACCCTAGAACCAAGACCAAACCATGGTTCCCACCCCACCTGGCAGACATCGATGGCACCGCGAGTTTGACCTAGATCTCGGAGGGGGGCCTAGGGAATTCATAAAAAATCAAAAAAAAATGGAAAAACAGTGCATGGAGTCATGGTGAGTGATGCATCACCTAGGAAAAATACCAAACATGCCATCCCAAGGGTTCACATGTGGACTCTCTCACAGAGAGGTGCTTCCAGGCAGGAGTTCTCTTGGTCTTCCTTGTCGGATGACCATGGTTTGTGCAAGTTCCACAACAAACTTTGGAACCATGGTCCCATTTTTGGTGGAGATGTGCATCTTTGCATTCCCAACCACTTTTGCAACTAGTGTTTTTCCAGTTTCCACATAAAAAATGCATTTCCCATTTTTCAGTTGCCCGGAGGGGTCGAAACAGGTGCTTTTTTTGTGAAGGGGCCACCAAGGGCAGTGTGCAAAACATAACCACTCTAATTTTCATGGTTGGGGGACCTACCAGGGGTGCCACATCCAGGAGGTTAGAAATTATCTCGGCCTGCTACCATATCATGAATTATTTTTGCCCTAAATCCTTTTTAATCCAATTTTGCACTGGGGCTACAAGAAATGCACACCAGAAAAATTGGGGAAAAATACAGGGAGGTCCCCTAGGGGTGTGGGACCCTAGAACCAAGACCAAACCATGGTTCCCACCCCACCTGGCAGACATCGATGGCACTGCGAGTTTGACCTAGATCTCGGAGGGGGGACTAGGGAATTCAGAAAAAATCAAAAAAAATGGAAAAACAGTGCATGGAGTCATGGTGAGTGATGCATCACCTAGGAAAAATACCAAACATGCCATCCCAAGGGTTCACATGTGGACTCTCTCACAGAGAGGTGCTTCCAGGCAGGAGTTCTCTTGGTCTTCCTTGCCAGATGACCATGGTTTTTGCAAGTTCCACAGCAAACTTTGGAACCATGGTCCCATTTTTGGTGGAGATGTGCATCTTTGCATTCCCAACCACTTTTGCAACTAGTGTTTTTCCAGTTTCCACATAAAAAATGCATTTCCCATTTTTCAGGTGCCCGGAGGGGTCGAAACAGGTGCTTTTTTTGTGAAGGGGCCACCAAGGACAGTGCGCAAAACATCACCACTCTAATTTTCATGGGTGGGGACCTACCAGGGGTGCCACATCAAGGAGGTTAGGAATTATCTCGGCCTGCTGCCATATAATGAATTATTTTTGCCCTAAATCCATTTTAATACAATTTTGCACTGGGGCTACAAGAAATGCACACTAGAAAAATTGGGGAAAAATACAGGGAGGTCCCCTGGGGGTGTGGGACCCTAGAACCAAGACCAAACCATGGTTCCCACCCCACCTGGCAGACATCGATGGCACCGCGAGTTTGACCTAGATCTCGGAGGGGGCCTAGGGAATTCATAAAAAATCAAAAAAATGGAAAAACAGTGCATGGAGTCATGGTGAGTGATGCATCACCTAGGAAAAATACCAAATATGCCATCCCAAGGGTTCACATGTGGACTCTCTCATAGAGAGGTGCTTCCAGGCAGGAGTTCTCTTGGTCTTCCTTGCCGGATGACCATGGTTTGTGCAAGTTCCACAGCAAACTTTGGAACCATGGTCCCATTTTTGGTGGAGATGTGCATATTTGCATTCCCAACCACTTTTGCAACTAGTGTTTTTCCAGTTTCCACATAAAAAATGCATTTCCCATTTTTCAGGTGCCCGGAGGGGTCGAAAAGGTGCTTTTTTGTGAAGGGGCCACCAAGGGCAGTGTGCAAAACATCACCACTCTAATTTTCATGGGTGGGGGACCTACCAGGGGTGCCACATCCAGGAGGTTAGGAATTATCTTGGCTTGCTGCCATATAATGAATTATTTTTGCCCTAAATCCTTTTTAATCCAATTTTGCACTGGGGCTACAAGAAATGCACACCAAAAAAATTGGGGAAAAATACAGGGAGGTCCCTTGGGGGTGTGGGACCCTAGAACCAAGACCAAACCATGGTTCCCACCCCACTTGGCAGACATCGATGCCACCGCGAGTTTGACCTAGATCTCAAAGGGGGGCCTGGGGAATTCAGAAAAAATCAAAAAAATGGAAAAACAGTGCATGGAGTCATGGTGAGTGATGCATCACCTACGAAAAATACCAAACATGCCATCCCAAGGGTTCACAGGTGGACTCTCTCACAGAGAGGTGCTTCCAAATATTGCATGACATGGTTTCATAACAGTTCATAACATAATAAACACATAGTACTTCAATGTGTTCAGTTCATTACATAATTTTATTGTGAAAGCACGACACATCAGGGTTCAAGCCGGGCGCGTAGTTGCTCGTTTTCCTTCTCAAGAGACGCCACGAGTTGGCAGCTTGCGAGGTATTTCATTTTGGAATCCACGAGCTCCCTGAGTGCTTTCTCATTTTTAGACAGCAGGTTCCTGCATGTGATCTCCAGGGTGACAGTACTATTTGTTAGCTTCAAATTTTCCTCCAATAGATCTTTGATCCTGGCTATATTCTTCTGTGCCGAGGCTCTGGCTTTCTTGTGCAGTTTCGACCACTTTAGATTCTCCATTACAAGCTGCTTGCGCTCACGAGCAAGGCACTTGGCAACTAAGAGGACTTTAGCCATATCCACTTCCTAGGTCAATTTTTTCTCCCGTTGTTTGGCTATCCGTTCATTAAGCCAGGACGCCATATCTGGGTTCAGCCCCACCTTCTTTTCCTGTATAAAATAAAAACAGGGTTATTTCTACCAACGATGCCAACTAAGTGGCAGTGGTGTCCTCGCAAAAACCCCATTACAGGTAAAGCACTCTACACTCACCTAAGTCAGAATCGCAAGAACCCCAATGAATATGCATGTCAACACAATTAGAGAGTGCTTACCTCGCTGAGCCGAGGAAATGTAGGCATCTGGTTCTGGATCATCGCCGCCATTTTTTGGGAGAGAGGCACACCCTGCAAAACCATCATGGCTCCGCCGGCTCTGGAACATTTTATTCCACGGTAATGAGTTATAGAGGAGGAAGAAGAAGAACAAAAAGATGATGATGAAGACGAAGAATTCATCCCAGTACCCGGATGAGCCCTCGCCTGATTGAAGTTTTCCCTTATCCATCAGGGAGAGCAAAGATTGTGCCTCTATGTGAGGGCTTTCTCTAATGGATGGAGCAAGTTCCTTCCGGCGGCGAGCTCTCTCCATTCTCCCCGCTTCCTGAGTCGTCAGGGGGCGGTTTCTCTTTGGAGGCATGGCTAGACATAGCGGATGGCCGGGCAGGAGGAAGGAGAAGGAAGTAGGTGAATGAATAATATGGCAAGATAGTCAAACAGCCCAACCCGTGGTCCAATCACTGCTCTCTGTCTTCTAGCCTTCTCATGCTAGCTATATCCTCCGTAAATGAAAAAATAGAGCCCCCGCCCGGCACTTGGGTGGATACATGGCACCGATTAACTGACGCTCACTGCCCCGTCCCATCGTGCCAGTGCCAAGGTCCTGGCTAGACCCTTCGACGAGAAGGAACCGGTCCGCATACACGAGAAGGCATGCCAGGACACGCCGGAAGATAAAATGCATTATATTTTATATATTAACTGAAAATGGAAGGGTCAAATCTTAGGCAAGATAAATTGCATTGAACAGAAAATGCTAGCTAATATGCATGCCATTTGTATTTTCTTCATAGATTACTAACTTAACCACTAGCTAAACCCAGTACATGACGTTGTCGGAGTCGTCGGAGTCGACCTCCGTTGGGGCCTTGTCCTTGCCCTCTGCTTCATCCTCCATCGTGGTTGCCTTGCCCTTCCCCCTGCCCTGGGGTTCCAATGACCTGGTCATGGACGTCTTCATGTCTCGCACAAACTTTGCGTCGGCGGATCTTGGCTGCTCAGAGTTGACGCTGTCGTCCTCATCGTCCAATTCAAGATTGATGAACGGTATGGGTTTGAGGGCGGTCTTGAACCGGCCTACACTGCGAGGCCTGCTGGAGCCACTGCCAGACCTGCTCGAGGTCGAAGAAGTAGGAGTTGGAGTAGATGCATCGCTGCTCGGTTCAAGCCACCATGGCCATCTGATGCGGCGGTGGCTTGACCTGCCGTGCTGTGCACGACCGGGCGTGGAGTTCCCGCTGTGGTAGTACGTACCGCCGCCGTGGCTGAGGCCTGGGGTGGCATGGCTGAGGCCTGGGGTGGAGCTTCCGTGTCATGCGCGGGAGGTGTTGTAGCAGCCGGTGAGAGTCATCTGAACTACGGGGAGGGCTCGCTCGTGTGAAGAACAGGAGGCGGAGGCTAGTGATCGTGGTGTCTGCCCAGAGGGAAACAGATCTTTTTGACAGGGTAGCTCTCCATGGAAGCACATGCCCCCAACGACCGTGCATTGCTTCCACGCTTGTAAACAATACATTTTCTGTGTGTCCATGATGGCAATTTCATTGGTGGCATAGTTGCGTTGCACGATCCCACCTGTCATACTCAAACGGTCATATTCTGGGGGGCGCGCTGGTATAACTGCCGGATGCAAGAGCAGCGTTGTCACTCCGATTCTTCCTTCTTCCCCTCGCCCCCTTGCACCTATGATTCTTTTCCGGCTAGCTCACATCTGCTGTTCTAGTTCCCCACCAAGTTCCTCTGTTGTGCTCTCCCTTGGGTGCAAGGCAATGGTTCGCAGCTACTGCAGTTCTTCGCAGGCGGAATCAGGGTCGGCTCGCCGATGCCCCCCTATCCCGTACCGGAGTAAGCCCTACGACTATTCGCCGGACAAAATCTGTGACTGTGGAGTAAAGATGCCGAGATGGATTGCGTGGACGGATGAAAACCCTGGGAGAAGATTCTACAACTGCAGCATCCGCGCGGTTTTATTGTAAACTAATCAAGTTTGTTTGGCAGTTTAGTTATTTGAATTCTCACATCTTTCCTCTTCCTTTACTATGTTTTTGGCAGGAAGGCAAGGGCCGAGGCTGTGAGAAGTTTGAGTGGATGGACGACCCGCTGCTAGTTTTCCAGAGAGAGCTTGTTCGTGATCTTCGTGATGCTGTATGGGAGAAGATGGAGAGAACCGTGTGCTGCTTGATGAAAACAAGGAGCTTCTGGACCAACTTTGGAAGCTCAAGCAGAGTGGTGGTGTGCATGCTCAGTTGCAGAAGCAAGCAGCTGAAATAGAACAGATCAAGGTTAGGGCAGATGGTGGAAACAATCTGCTTTTCATATGGATATGTTCCATGGCATTTGCAGTTTATGTTGGCATTATGATGTCTAGCACCTGAAAAGCAGAACTGTAAGGACCCAAATATTGTTTAATATGAAATGTTATCATGTGCCATTTATTCTGCCTTTTCTGACTGTCCCTCTGAACATTATCACCGAATAAGAACATATGCATAATGTCAAACAAGGCTTATTAAAACTGAGTACATAGTTTACAAATTACAAATTCCATAACAAATACAGTTCTGACAGAATTATGGGTAGTTCCAGGGCCCCTGTTTTACACTGCACACACAGACACACATGTTCCGGAAAAATAGTTTTCACAATTTTGTTGTATTACAGAGACGGAGCACTCAGAAAAAAGACTGAATTAGTCTTACTCCCACCTAGCTATCTTCTTCCTCTTTGGGGACAGTTTTCTTGCCTTCTTGTATGTTGGATCAGAAGGTTCTGGAATGTCCGGCCAATCTGAATCAGATCCCGTGTCATCATCACTCCACTCAACTTCCTCGTGAAGCACATACACAGCATCAGCAGTCTTAGACCTTGTCTTGCGCTTCCTGACAAATGTTAGAAAGTAGGTAAGCCCCAGGTAAGCATAGATATTACCTAATTATAAATAAAGATCATACACGCAAACACTTCATACCTAGGCTTTGGTCCGTTCAAAGGACACCCCACTGCTCTATGACCAATACATTTGCATTGCTTACATCTGTTTTTGCCTTTCTTGCTACCACTAAAAGGCATGCCCTGCTTCTCCATGAAATTCTTGAACCTACTCATCTTAGCTCTTCCTTTGCCTCTTTTAACATTTGGCTGGCACAGCTTGAAAGGTAGTTGAACCACAGGCCACTGTGACTGGTCTGTGCAAGGAGGGACGGCACCAGCGTAGGTAGCTCGAAATTTAGCCAAAGAGAAGTACTCACTCACATATTGATCAAGGTGTGGCAGAGTTCTTTTGTGAACCAAGAAGATTAACGTGTGTGGGCATGGCTTCCCAGTATGCTGCCACTCTAAGCAGCTGCATTCTCTACTGTCAATCTTCACGATATGCCTCAGGCCATTCCAGCTCAAATCTCTCACCTCATAGCTGTGGTCGTTAGACTCTCCAACTCTAAGGTAACCAAGACCTCGGCTTCTCTGGTTTATTTGCTGAATAACAGTGGGTAGAATGTGCCCTCTTAGTCTGTCCCCAATATCTCTTCTTACTTTTATCAGCCTCATCAACATACCTCGTATGGTGTCCATCAACATATGAACTGGAAGGTCTTTTGAGTCTTTGACCCAGTTATTTATGGTTTCAGCAAGGTTGTTGTTTATGTAATCACACTTTATTGCAGGATTAAAAGCACTCCTCATCCATAAAAGGCTGTGATGCCTTTCCAAGTATACGGCAAAATCAGAGTTCTCAGCATGTATCTTGTCCATAAAAAATTTGTAGCTCTCAGGCTTGTAGGCCCTAGCAGCAGTCCACATGTAGCGATATACAGTGCCTGAGTAGTGCCTGTACAGGTTCAGCATCAAATGAGCATGGCATTCTCTTTGTTCAGCATGTGGAAATACTGTCCGAACTGCATTTGTCAATCCTTTTCATGCATCAGTGCTTATGGCCAATGGTGAAACATCACCTATTGATCTATGCAGTTGCCTCATAAACCACTCCCAGTTCTCCTCTGTTTCCGATTGAAACAGGCCGAATGCCACCGGGAACATCCAGTTGTGCCCATCTAGTGCTGTCGCTGATGCTAGACAACCATTCCATCTGCCAGTGAGGACAGTGGAGTCTATACTCAAATATGGCCTACAACCCTCCTTGAATCCTTGAATACAGGGCTCAAGGGCCATAAAAAATGGTTAAAATATATGTTTCCCTCCTCCTCTTTCATGTCAATCTCGACAACACTACCTTGAGACCTAGATTGTATTGCAGCCTTGAAGCTGTACAACAGCCTGAAACTATTATCCCAGTCCCCGTATAGTGTTTTCAAAGCTCTCTCTTTACCTTTCCAAACTATGTGATACGGTAGCTCGACATTGTAATCAGCCATAAGCTTTACCTGAATCGCCTTGGCAGTCTCATTTGGCGTTTTCTTAAGAATGGCCAAAGCATGTTTCTCAACCCATTCTTGAGTTGCACAAGAAGATCTTAGTTTGCAGCCTATTGGACACCTGTGTGCAGGTCCCATCTTGTTCACCTGCATCGGAACATTCATTTTGTACAGTAGTTGCTTCATAATAATTCCTAAACTTGCTACACATATGAAAACCAGAACCCGTCAGTTAGAAATAGATATTTGTGTGACAAAAGCTTCTCAGTACCCTAACTGTTTCTCCACCAGGAAGTATCCTAACGGAGATCTTCCATGGGCATTGATCCTTCACCCTCTCCCCATTGTAGTAGTCTAATCTGCACCTCGCCTCGTACCATTTCCTTGTGTTTCTAGTTCCGAAGACATCGAACTATCCGATGATACAATATTGCGCAAATGCTTTCTTGAATTCTACCATGTTGGCGAAGTATGTGCCCACCATAATTACAGGTACCACTGGATCATATGTTATCACTAACTCGCTAGTGACCTCATCATCTACCGGGATGGCAGCTTCCTCCATTAGTGATTCATCGATTACATCATCACCTATTTCTTGTTCCACCACCTCTATTTCACTGTCCTCATCTTCCTCTATGTCCGAAATGGGAGGACCTTCATTTTCTTCCTCTACATCATCATCTCTAGGTTCATTAGCGATGCCAAGTACATCACACATTGTTTTCTCTGCCATGGGTTCGTCGACGCCATCACCTCCCATGGGTTTGACATTGACAGTCTGCCAATCTACTTGCTGTGCTGAGAAATTTTCTCCCACATCTGTCTGTGCTAGTGATGGTGATTCTGCCCTTTGTTCCATAAAATCTTCATCCAATTGGCATTCCCATTGACAAGTATCATCGTTATCTGAGTCTGCTAACGTCCAATCCTTCTCGGGGGTGGACTCCTTGTTAGTGTTTCCGGTGGGGGTGGACTCCTTGTTGGTATACTTCTTGGGGGTGATCTTCTTTGTGTTTGACTTCTTGGGAGTGTTCTCCTTGGTGGTCTTCTTTGTGGTTGACTTCTTGGGGGTGTTCTCCTCGGTGGTCTTCTTTGTGGTTGACTTCTTGGGGGTCTTATCCTCGGTGGTCTTCTTTGTGGTTGACTTCTTGGGGGTGGTTTCCTTGGTGGTCTTCTTTGTGGTAGACTTCTTTGGGGTGTTCTCCTCGGTGGTCTTCTTTGTGGTAGACATCTTGGGGGTCTTATCCTCGGTGGTCTTCTTTGTGGTAGACATCTTGGGGGTCTTAACCTCAGTGGTCTTCTTTGTGGTTGACTTATTGGGGGTGGTTTCCTCGGTGGTCTTCTTTGTGGTTGACTTATTGGGGGTGGTTTCCTCGGTGGTCTTCTTTGTGGTTAAGGGGGTGTTCTCCTCGGTGGTCTTTTTTGTGGTTGAATGGGTGTTCTCCTCGGTGGTCTTTGCTACTCGTGTGATGATGACGCCAGAAAAGAGCTATGGCGTATAGTTGACGTGGGAGCAGTAAGTCCTTGTGCGTGGTGATGACCAGCCCGTTGGGAACCCCAAGAGGAAGGTATGATGAGTGTAGCAGCAAGTTTTCCCTCAGTTAAGAAACCAAGGTATATCGAACAGGAGAAGGGAGACGATGACGACTGAAGGTGTTTGTGGAACCTGCACACACACAAACAAATACTTTGTTCCCAACTTGCGATGAGGTTGTCAATCTCACCGGTTTGCTTGAAACAAAGGTTATGAGTGTATCGAGTGGAAAACAGTAATAATATGCGAGTAAAGTAAACAGTGCGGGAAAAGTAAACAGGTGATTGCAATATGATTAAAATAGGACCGGGGTCCACAGTTCACTAGTGGTGTCTCTCCATAGATAAAATAACATGCTGGGTAAACAAATTACAGTTGGGCAATTGATAGAATAAAGATAACGTGATATGTCAAGAAGATCACTATGAGATTTACTCTGGGCATTACAACAAAATACATAGACCGCCATCCAACTGCATCTATGACTAATAATCCACCCCCGGGGATATCATCCGAACACCCTAGAAGTATTAAGTTGCGAACAACAGATAATTGCATTAAGCAAAGTGTGTAATGTAAACAAAGCATATGCCCTTGAGCATATGAATGTTGTTTTCTCCCTAGTAGCAACAGCACATCTACCACCTTAGAGGTTTCTGTCACTCCCCCAGGTGAAATAGAGACATGAACCCACTATCGAGCATAAATACCCCCTCTTGGAGTCACTAGCAACTACTCGGCCAAGATAGCTACTAACAACGGAGAGCATGCAAGATCATAAACAACATAGAGATAACAAAAGATATAATTCAGTACAGCAACTTAATCATAAACACCAATATTCATCGGATCCCAACAAACCAACATCATAGAATTACATAACGGTGATCTCAATCATGTAGGGCAGCTCATGAGATCTAAACATGAAGCACATGGTGGAGAAGACAACCATCTAGCTACTGCTATGGACCCATAGTCCAAGGTAGACTACTCACTCATCGCTCCGGAGGCAAGCATGGCGATGAAGAAGACCTCCGGTGGCGATTCCCCTCTCCGGCAGGGTGCCGGGAAGAGCTTCTGGACCCTCTCGATCTTCGGGTCGACGGCGGCGGCGGATCGCGATGTATTCTGGAAAACTGATCGGGCCCTTAGGTTTTTCTTGTCGGGGGGTACTTATAGGCAAAGGGGCGATGTCAGGAGAGGGACCAGGCACCCTCACACAGGGGTGGCACGGCCAGGGGCCAGGCTGCGCCGCCCCCTTGTGTGGGGCCCTGGTGGCCCCCCTCTGACACTTCTTCGGATCTCTGGAAGCTTCCGGGTAAAATATGACTTCAGGAACTTGTTTCGTCCAATTCTGAGAATATTTCCTGTGTATCACTTCTGAAACACAAAAACAGCAGAAAACAGGAAACTGGCACTGTGGCACTTCGTTAATAGGTTAGTTCCGGAAAATGTATAAAAATGCCACTAAGTGTAACGAAACAATAGGCAAATGGTGTAAAAACAAGCATGGAGCATCAAAAATTATAGATACGTTTGAGACGTATCAAGCATCCCCAAGCTTAACTCCTGCTCGTCCTCGAGTAGGTAAGTGATAACAAAGAATAATTTTTGAGGTGACATGCACCTACACAATCTTGATCATATATGTAAGCATTGGTGAGCTGGGATCAATAGAACTTAAAACATGGGCATGAAAGATATAATCATGACAATAAGAACTTAGCAACCATGTTGTAAACATGCAAATGAACACAAACAAAAGATCATGATAATGAAACAATGAAAGTCAAACGTGTGTTCAAACCATAAGGAAAAACATACAAATGGTTTTCAGCTTGTCCTTCAAAGAGAGCAAAACATAAATGCATAGGACACCTCAAAGTTTAAGAGGGCGACTAGATACAAATAATTTAAGAACAAGTGAAACCAACAATATGAGTCAATCAATGAACTTTGGGACAATGCATATCACACTAAGAATGACAACTATGCTCTCTTAATGGTGCATAAAGAAAGAAGGTGGTGACTCAACATAAAAGTAAAAGAAAGGCCCTTCGCAGAGGGAAGCAGTGATTTAAACATGTGCTAGAGCTTTTCATTTGTAAAACAGAGAGATAAAACTTGATTTTGAGAGGTGGTTGTCTTTGTCAACGACTGGCAATGGGGTTCTTACTATCTTCCATACAAAAATAAAGCAAGTTTTTGAGAGAGAGATGGGCACTCTTGTGCTCTTTTTATAAAACTTGGCACTCCTCCCCACCTTTTCCTTTCACATACCATGGCTAACCGATTCCATTGGGTGCCCACCAACATTCACATTCTTTGGAGGAGTGCCTTTTTTTCTTTCTTTTTTTTCCTTTTTTTTCCTTTTTGGAATAAGCAATATGGAAGATAGCAAATCCGACCACTACGTCCCCATGAGCTGAAAACAGTGTCACAAAACGAGAAGTATTTTGAAGGTTTTTGAAAGGTAGCACACGAAAATTTTACTTTGGAATGGCTTACAAATACCATGCATAGGAATTTATAGTGGACACAATGACAAACTTGGCTTTTAGGAGTTGGATGCACGAGTAGAGCTCATACTCAGTACAAGGCGAGGGCTAGCAAAAGACTGGGAGCGACCAACTAAGAGAGCAATAATGGCCATAATCATGCAAAGCGACAAAGCGACATTAAAAGAAGCATAAGATGGCATCAAAAGTCAAAAACTAAATGATCATGAAGGCTAATGGCGACTTTGTAAGAGTCTAACATGTGTGAGCATGAGCCAAGTCAACCCAAATAAAGCATCAAGGAGAAAACCAAAATAATGCTTCCATACAATAAAAACAACGCATGCTTTTTTCAAAGGCTCATTAAGCAATCTCAGTTATTTGAGACAATTCATGCTACAGCAAAACCACTAAGCATACTATCAAAAAGACATCAAGCATGACATGAAAAAGCCTAAGCCGCAGTCTACACAAGCTCCTTCTTGTACCACTATTTTGCACAAAGCTTTTTCTCTTTTCCAACACCATTTGAAATTTTTATAAACACCTCTTTTGATGAAAACCAATAAAGATCAGAGGAAAAAATACACCTTGATAAAGAGATATGACAAGGTCTGAACGCAAATCAAGGCGAAAACGAAAACCAAAAGCAGTAGCAGAAAAAGTAGAACACTCGATTTTTAACAAGAGTGAAAACTAGAGCGTTCTTTGCAAATGAAAAGAAAGGCAACTTCTCCAAAAGAAAATTTGCTGGGGTCCAACCATTTATTGCAGAAAACAAACAAACTAAACAAACTAAGAAAACTAAAACAACTGACGCTCCAAGAAAAACACATAGTGCATGAAGCAATAAAAATATAGTGTCTTGAAAGGTGACCTGATTTTTGCCGATGAAGAAGGGGTGCCTCGGGGGCATCCCCAAGCTTTGACGCTTGTACTTCTTGGATATTTCTTGGGGTGATGCATGGGCATCCCCAAGCTTGAGCTTTTGTCCATTCTTCAACTCATCTCATCATTCTCCAATCCCTACACTTGAAAACTTCCTTCATACAAAACTAAACACAATTCTATTAGCAACATTAGTGTAAGCATAAAATATATTCAACCTCTTTTAGCTTCAGGTTTCAACCCAAAACCACCACATATAAAGTATATACTACTGTAGCAACTTCCACAAGAGTTCCATGATCAAAAAGAACTCAAAAGAAAGCGATAAAGTGGCAAAAACAAATATTGGCAGAAATCTGTCAAAACTGGACAGCTGACAATGGACGAATTTTTGAGGGATTTTCTGTTGCTCAAATCAAAAAGTGTTCAACTAAGAAAAGTTTGGATATAACCTGGGGCATATGCACAAGAAATCGCAGGTCCAAAAGATAAACAGAGAATTTTCACGAATGTTTACGGTGCAGCACCGAAAACAGTTTCAGGACAGCAATAACCCCAAATCTTTACCTCACTCAAATTAGAGGCTTCTCTTGGCACAAAAACGAAATAAACAAGATAAGGAGCGGTCATTACAGTAGTAATGACTTCCAAGACTCAAATAAAAGAAAAAGTACTGAAAATAAAACATTGGGTTATCTCCCAAGAGTGCTTTTCTTTAACGCCTTTGAGCTAGACGCAGAAAATTGCGAATCAAGTAATATCAAGTGATGAAGCATCAAGATCATAATTTGCTCTAAGAATAGAGTCAAAAAGTAATTTCTTTATTTTCCTAGGGAAGTGTTCCATACCTTTCTTTAGTGGAAATTGATACTTGATAGTGCCTTCCCTCATATCAATGATAGCACCTACAGTTCAAAGAAAAGGTCTTCCCAAAATAATAGGACATGAAGCATGGCATTCAACGTCCATAACAAGAAAATCAACGGGAACAAGGTTATTGTTAATCACAATAAGAACATCATTAATTCTTCCCAAAGGTTTCTTCTTAGCAACATCAGCAATAGGAACATCAAAATAACACTTTTCAAGCGGTGGTAAATCAAGCATGTCATAAATCTTTCTAGGCATGATGGAAATACTAGCACCTAGATCACATAAAGCATGGCAATCATAACCATTAACATGCATATCAATGATGGGTTCCCAACCATCTTCTAACTTCTTGGGAACAGAGGCTTTTTGCTTCAACTTTTCATCCCTAATCTTTATAAGAGCATTGGTAATATGCTTAGTAAAAGCAATATTTAAAGAACTAGCATTGGGAGTCAAAGCAAGCTTTTGCAAGAACAAAATTACTTCAGATATATTGCAGCCATAAACATCAAAATCATTAAAAGAAATAGAGCTATCATCTCCCACACTCCGAAAAATTTCAGCACTCTTTTTAGAAAAAGTTTTGGCAGTTTTAGGCTTTTTAACACAAGGAGTGGGAGTTTTCTCTACACCAATCAAAGTAAGAGGATTGGTACCAGTAGGAGCAAAATCATTAGAGGTAGTAATAGTACATACCTTCATCTCTCTAGCCATCTCATCTTCTCTTTCCCACCTGGCATGCAATTCCGCTAACAATCTAATATTTTCATCAATTCCAACTTGGGTAGCATTAGCGGCAGCAACAACATTGCTCACATTCACATCATTAGGAAACACTTTTAATTTCAGAAGTTCAACATCATGAGCAAGGCTATCAACTTTAGAAGCAAGAATATCAATTTTGCCTAACTTTTCCTCAACAGACTTATTAAAAGCAGTTTGCTTACCGATGAAGTCCTTGAGCATTACCTCAAGCTCGGAGGGCGCGGCCCTAGTGTTGTTGTAGGAGTTACCATAAGAATTACCATAACCATTACCATTGGTAGAAGGATACGGCCTATAATTGTTACTAGCCAAATTGTTCCTATAAGCATTGTTGTTAAAATTGTTGTTTCTAATGAAATTCACATCAACTTGCTCTTCTTGAGCAACCAGGGAGGCCAAAGGAACATTATTAGGATCAACATGAGTCCTATCATTAGCAAGCATAGCCATAATGGTATCAATCTTATCATTCAAGGAAGAGGTTTCCTCAACAGAATTTACCTTCTTACCTTGTGGAGCTCTCTCGGTGTGCCATTCAGAATAATTTACCATCATGTTGTCGAGTAGCTTTGATGCGGCGCCCAAGGTAAGGGACATAAAAGTGCCTCCAGCAGCTGAATCAAGTAGGTTTCTTGAAGAAAAATTCAGTCCTGCATAAAAAGTTTGGATAATCATCCAAGTAGTCAGTCCATGAGTGGGGCAATTCTTTACCATAGATTTCATTCTTTCCCAAGCTTGAGCAACATGTTCATTATCAAACTGAGTAAACTTCATAATATTGCTACGCAATGATATAATCTTAGCAGGGGGATAGTATCTACCAATAAAAGCATCCTTACACTTAGCCCATGAATCAATACTATTCTTAGTCAAAGACAATAACCAATCTTTAGCCTTTCCTCTCAAAGAAAAAGGAAGCAACTTGAGCTTAATAATATCACTATCAACATCCTTATATTTCTGCATCTCACATAGCTCAACAAAATTGTTGAGATGAGCTGCAGCATCTTCAGTACTAGCACCAGAAAATTGCTCTTTCATAACAAGGTTCAATAAAGCAGGCTTGATCTCATAAAAGGTGGTAGCAGGAACAGGTGGTGCAATAGGAGTGCAGATAAAATCACTATTGTTCGTGCTAGCAAAGTCACACAACTTGGTGTTTTCAGGAGTACTCATTTTAGCAAAATGAAAGTAAACAAGTAAAAACAACTACCAAGGATTCTATTTTTTTGGGTTTTTGATATAAAAAGCAATGCAGCTAAAATAAAATAAAGTAAAGCAAAACAAATAACAAAGTAAAGAATGTGTGTGCGAAGAACTCCCCTCACAGAAGTCTTCTCTCTTCCCCGGCAACGACGCCAAAAAAGAAGCTGCTACTCGTGTGATGATGACGCCAGAAAAGAGCTGTGGCGTATAGTTGACGTGGGAGCAGTAAGTCCTTGTGCGTGGTGATGACCAGCCCGTTGGGAACCCCAAGAGGAAGGTATGATGAGTGTAGCAACAAGTTTTCCCTCAGTTAAGAAACCAAGGTATATCGACCAGGAGAAGGGAGATGATGACAACTGAAGGTGTTTGTGGAACCTGCACACACACAAATAAATACTTTGTTCCCAACTTGCGATGAGGTTGTCAATCTCACCGGTTTGCTTGAAACAAAGGTTATGAGTGTATCGAGTGGAAAACAATAATAATATGCGAGTAAAGTAAACAGTGCGGGAAAAGTAAACAGGTGATTGCAATATGATTAAAATAGGACCGGGGTCCACAGTTCACTAGTGGTGTCTCTCCATAGATAAAATAACATGCTGGGTAAACAAATTACAGTTGGGCAATTGATAGAATAAAGATAACGTGATATGTCAAGAAGATCACTATGAGATTTACTCTGGGCATTACAACAAAATACATAGACCGCCATCCAACTGCATCTATGACTAATAATCCACCCCCGGGGATATCATCCGAACACCCTAGAAGTATTAAGTTGCGAACAACAGATAATTGCATTAAGCAAAGTGTGTAATGTAAACAAAGCATATGCCCTTGAGCATATGAATGTTGTTTTCTCCCTAGTAGCAATAGCACATCTACCACCTTAGAGGTTTCTGTCACTCCCCCAGGTGAAATAGAGACATGAACCCACTATCGAGCATAAATACCCCCTCTTGGAGTCACTAGCAACTACTCGGCCAAGATAGCTACTAACAACGGAGAGCATGCAAGATCATAAACAACATAGAGATAGCAAAAGATATAATTCAGTACAGCAACTTAATCATAAACACCAATATTCATCGGATCCCAACAAACCAACATCATAGAATTACATAACGGTGATCTCAATCATGTAGGGCAGCTCATGAGATCTAAACATGAAGCACATGGTGGAGAAGACAACCATCTAGCTACTGCTATGGACCCATAGTCCAAGGTAGACTACTCACTCATCGCTCCGGAGGCAAGCATGGCGAAGAAGAAGACCTCCGGTGGCGATTCCCCTCTCCGGCAGGGTGCCGGGAAGAGCTTCTGGACCCTCCCGATCTTCGGGTCGACGGCGGCGGCGGATCGCGATGTATTCTAGAAAACTGATCGGGCCCTTAGGTTTTTCTCGTCGGGGGGTACTTATAGGCGAAGGGGCGATGTCAGGAGAGGGACCAGGCACCCTCACACAGGGGTGGCGCGGCCAGGGGCCAGGCCGCGCCGCCCCCTTGTGTGGGGCCCTGGTGGCCCCCCTCCGACACTTCTTCGGATCTCTGGAAGCTTCTGGGTAAAATATGACTTCAGGAACTTGTTTCGTCCAATTCCGAGAATATTTCCTGTGTATCACTTCTGAAACACAAAAACAGCAGAAAACAGGAAACTGGCACTATGGCACTTCGTTAATAGGTTAGTTCCAGAAAATGTATAAAAATGCCACTAAGTGTAACGAAACAATAGGCAAATGGTGTAAAAACAAGCATGGAGCATCAAAAATTATAGATACGTTTGAGACGTATCAGTCTTCTTTCTGGTTGACTTCTTGCGGGTGTTCTCCCCCTCGGTGGTCATCAACCACTCTGCCATAGACTGCGCGGAGGTGTTCTTTCTGGGACAGGTCCTCTTGCATAGGAGCTTGCGGTTCCGCTTCAGACTATCTGTTAGAGTAACCTTTGCAGTATTCTTTGGACTAAAATTTTGAGTACCAACCTTACTAGGGCTGATCCAATCCCTCATGGAACTGGGAATGTTCCCATTACCTTCAGTTAAACCAGCCCCCTCTGGATCAGCACGGGTGCTTACGCTAGCGAGAAACAGTATATGGTTGCATGTTCCATATTTCTCCAATGCCACATCTAAATTAGGTTGACTGTTAACGCCAATCTCAATGAAATCACGGATCCTTCTATTAAACCACATATATTTTACTTTTTGGTGAGATCCCATCAGCAAGTTCTCACTAAACTTTCCAATCAGTTTAGCTACTTGTATCCCCTTCTGGCGATCGACGTAGACATCAACATCGTGTTTTTCAACGAGAACATCTGAGCCATCATCCAGTTCTGCAGTGTAGGGGTCGAATGTGGCCACCATTTTCAAAAGAGGAGGAGGTTCAGCAGCAGGTTTTTCAGCACCAGCACCAGCAGGTGTTTCAACACCAGCAGGAGGTTCAGTAGCTGGATGATGTTTACCAGGAGCAGGTTTACAAATAGCAGCAGATTTACTGCTATGATGTGTAGCAGCTTGAGCACCAACAGTAGATTTTCTTTGATTACCAGCATGACGAATAATATCAGTAAGAGATTTCTTGGATGCCCGGGCAACAACACCATCTCGTGTTCCACCAATAATTTTAGCATGCAAAATGTGGCCAGGAGAGTCTGCAAACCTTTCCAATTGATCTTCAATCTTTTGCATGTCCACAGGTGTAACAACCCCCCGCGGTGATACCCATTCGAATTATGTAGTTTGTGCGGAGCCCATTGGAACAATTCCACGAACAAGTTCAACCATCCCAGATATAGACTTGAAGCTTCTTTCTGCAGCGAGCAAGGTTACCTTACAACCCTCCACAGCTACGGAGTGCCCATTGTCAAGCATACCAACGTACTGATGAATTTGTAGAGGGATGCTGTAATCTTTGCAAATCCTACTCGACACAAGGTTGGGGAAATAAGAAATGCTTGTTAGTGTTTGACTAACAAACATCTCTCGCTAAAATATATCCTGATTTCCTACATCCAGCTAGCAGATACCGATGAAGAATGGTAAAATACATAAGAGAAGACAAGCTCACCTCCTCCGGCTGCTCAGGGTGAGACATGATTCCTGAGTTGCGGGCCCTTCCATCCTCTGTGCTGCTCAGCTCGTCTCCCGGAGATGGAGATCTATCTCCACGCAACGGCTCGCTTGACATTCGGCATCACCGCGGGCCGTCAGGCGCGGGCACGCGAGCTTTAAGCAGCGCTATCTATCTATGTCGCCGTCGCCGCCGTCCTAGGGTTCAGGCAAGGTTAAGGGCGGAGGAACGAACTAGATCTTGACCATACACCGCTGCGGAGTCACCCCATTACATCGAATTGCCACGCAGATTGACACGCTGGAACTAACATGAAACGGAGAAATACTGACATGCAGGACCGCAATGGGCCTAGAATGGGAGAAGTCATGGCAATATTTGGTTTGGCCTACATTCTTTCAAAATGGGCCCTCTGAGGAATTACCTATCCAACTTTTCAAATGGCGTCTATTACAAGCAACAAAGGTACCTGTGAGCCTGTGCCAAGGAACTCGGTGACCGCAAACAAAATCACCCCGAGATTACTGGGTGCGGCGAATCCTATTTATCGCCGGCCTAGCTTCATCGGTCGCGGCCCATTACCGCGGGAGAGTCCACTTTTTCCGGTTTTGTGTTTTGTTTTCCTGTTTTCTGCTGGCTTTTTCTCATTCCTTTCCCTCCGGTTCTCAGTTCTTCCAGTTTGTTTAGGTGAAGGAAAATAAAAAAGTACCTGAATTTAGCAAGATGATTGGATCCCAGGGAATTCTAGGTTGTTTCCGATCGCTGCACTCAAAGTTGATCCACCAATTCTGGTGTCTGAAATGATTGATGGAACTTCCCGGACGTGTAAATCAAATGTTCTTGCAGATCACGTCATACCAGTGTATATTGAAGCAATCTGGTCTATACCTATTTGCACAGCCTCTCAAGCAGACTTTTGGGCTTGGCAGTTAGAGAAGACCGGTTTGATCTATGTTAGATCTGCATACTGAGTACTAGTCCATATGAAGAAAACAAGAGAAGATTGGTTAGAAGGTAGACAGCCTAGCTCGCCGTACCCCGCTGAAGAAAAACTTTGGTGCAAAATGTGGAAAGTAGAAGTGCAAAGTAAAATTCATATTTTCCTATGGAGTATGGAGACTAGCTCATCAGAGCATTCCACTGGTGCGATTAGACATCACCGTAACATGGCTTCTGCAGCCTTTCATAACTGGAGGCATTCGTTGTTGGATTGGACGATGACTCATAGTGTCTGGGATTTGCAAGATGAAGACATGGTTGAGTACATCTTAATCAACCAATGTTGTAACGCAAAATAATGGATTTTCTCCTTAATTGAATCACAGTCCCATGCTTACTTTATTCAAATCGTGGTGTCACTATGGGCAATCTGTTCACCTAGGTGCAAGGCGATCCACGAAGAAATATTTTTTTTAAAAAATGAGACCCATGGGCACTAACACCCAGGACATTGTTTTATAGTAGAAAATGTGAGCCACAATCATGCGGAGGAAGAGCCCCGAACACACGACATGGGGCAGCCAGCTAAGCTCAGCTTGCTAACCACTCGACCTTCTGGTCATTCTCATCCACGAAGAAATTTTCAGTTTTCAGAGCCCATTCTCCATATACAAATTCATTGGTAAATTTATTACTGACTTGAATCTAGTTGCGATGCCATCCCAGAATATCAAGCTTGGTAATCCTCCATGGCAATATATGCCTAAATGGATTTCCCCTAATGATGATAACATAAAGATAAATGTCGACGCTGCAGTCTCGCGATCAGACAGCCATAGGGTTGTCAAAGCCAAGATTTTGGTTCCCGAATTTTAAAAAGTCTCCCAAGGGGGCTCGGGATTCCCGGTTACCGCGGTAACCGAGAAATCCCGATGGTTTACCAAGCAAATTCATTATGAACAATGTTTTTTGCTTAACTATGTCATTTTACATTCCGAAGAATGTTTATATACTAAAATTAAAAATAAATGGCGGAGATGGGTGCGGTGACCCAACACAATTGTGGATATCCGATACAAATTCTTCGATTAAGTATTTAGGTAGGGTGTTCTATTCCACTTTTGGATATATGTACTTATCCAAAAGTTCTAAAGGTTGATGAGAATTGGGTTTTCTCATTGTTATCTATCCTAATTAAGATGGTAAGATATATACAAAGCCACATAAGAAATCCGGCAGAGTTTCTCTTGTACCAGAGGACATCCACGACAGGCAATTATATAAAATGATCAAAATGATAACTAACGGGGCTATAAATGAACCAATGGCTTCAACTGATCATTATTAACATGAAAACCTCACAAGTCTTGGTTCGTAGACAAAGACTACATCTCTAATATAAGGAAAGGTATTGCTAAGGCATAAACCACCAATCTACACTTCAAGGTTTCGGGACTAGGGATCAAAGTTATACATAAATGTTATGTGTCTTAGTCACACTATCAACGAGGGTTATTGGGGTTACCATTCCCAAGCTGAATAAAGCAGCAGGCAATACCGGAATGGATCATCGGTACTACAACACCTTAATCAACCAGTGATGTACTAAGCATAACCAAGGCTGCATAACAACGAGCTCAAGTACCTTAAACTCAACTGTGGTCACCTAATTAGTGGTTCTACTCAATAAGCTAAGGTTGCCTATAGAATTTTAAGTACTAGAGTTCTATTAAACTCCAATTCTTCATCATCCTGCCACTTCATGATGCTTCCACAAAGTTATATCTTACTAACTTCCTCCACTTTTCTGTTGTTTTACTATACTAGTTGTAGATCCTTCCTTCGACATATTGATTGGCAGTGCTAGCCACCCAGTTGGGAACCCCAAGAGGAAGGTATGATGAGCACAGCGGCAAGTTTCCCTCAGTATAAAACCAAGGTTTAATTGAACCAGTAGGAGAAAGAAACCACTTCCGAAGGTTGATGCTAGCTGGCTTGGCGACGGCTCCAGACAATTTATATATGGCACCTTATCTGGGACGTAGCTCTGGCACCAGCAACAACATGAAACCTACACACAACACAACCAAAGTACTTTGTCGCAACTAGCAGTGAGGTTGTCAATCTCACTGGTTTGTTGTAAACAAAGGATTAAACATATCGTGTGGTAAAAGATATTTGTTTACAAGAAAGTAAATAATGCTTGTAGAAAGTAAACGGTAATATGAATGTAAAAGAATGGACCGGGGTCCATAGTTCACTAGAGGTGTCTCTCCATAAAGATAAATAACATGCTGTGTAAACAAATTACAGTTGGGCAATTGACAGAATAAAGAATGCAAATCAATGCATGTACATGTCATGAGGATCACTATCAAATTCACTTGGGCATTACAACATAATACATAGACCATAATCCAACTGCATCTATGACTAATAATCCACCCACCGGATATCATCCGAACAACCGTTGGGTATTAAGTTGCAAGCAACAGATTATCGCCTTAAGCAAAGTGTGTAATGTAAACAATACAAATGTCCTTGAACACAAGATTGTTGTTTTGTCCCTAGTAGCAATGGCACATCTACAACCTTAGAAGTTATTATTACTCTCCCAGATTAATAGAGGCATGAACCCACTATCAAGCATAAAAACTCCCTCTTGGAGTCACTAGCATCTACTCGGCCAAGATATCTACTAGCAACAGAGAGAATGCAAGATCATAAACAACATAGAGATGATAAATCACAAATCAACTTGACATAGTACTCAATATTCATTGTATCCCAACAAACACAACATGTAGAATTACATAACGATGATCTTGATCATGATAGGTGATGTCTACGCACATGTCTGTTCTTGTAGACAGTGTTGGGCCTCCAAGTACAGAGGTTTGTAGAACAGCAACAAGTTTCCCTTAAGTGGATCACTCAAGGTTTATCGATCTCAGGGAGGAGGAGGTCAAAGCTATCCCTCTCAAACAACCCTGCAATTATGATACAAGAAGTCTCTTGTGTCCCCAACCCACCCAATACACTTGTGAGATGTATAGGTGCACTAGTTCGGCGAAGAGATAGTGAAATGCAAGTAATATGGATGGTGTTAAGTAGTAAATGTAATCTGAAATAAATATCACTGCGAGCAAACATGTAACAAAACTGAATGTAAACGGTGTTTCAATGCTTGGAAACAAGGCCTAGGGATCATACTTTCACTAGTGGACACTCTCAACAAAGATAACATAATTGAACTCATAAATACTAACTTCACTATGCCACTCTAAACTATTCTCCAATGGATAACAAACACTAATCATGCGTAGGGTTAGGAAGCACTCCTCAAAGTTCGCATGTCCCCAAACTATATTGCCCCACACTATCACCGTGAACGCACTAGATGGTTCCAACAAACACCAACAATCATAGAGACACTAGCCAAAAAGACACACACAATGCGCAGACTATCACCTTTACATCATGATACAAGGTGTCTCCGGAGATTATAATAATAAAGCACGGGAGTAGCATAATATCTGAAGTATAGCATCTACCAATTCAACTAGATACAAAGCTCATGATCACATATAGATCACATCATGGGAGAGAGAGATGAACCACAAAGCTACCGGTAGAGCCCTCAGCCCCGGGGGAGAACTACTCCCTTCTCATCATGGGAGAGAACAACGTTGGTGGAGATGGCGGTGAAGTCGATGGAGACGGCGATGGAGGCGACAGCGTCGATGGAGATGGCTCCGGGGGCACTTCCCCATCCCGGCAGGGTGCCAGAACAGAGAGTTCTGTCCCCCGAAATTTGTCTTCGACGGCGGCAGCGCTGCGGAACTTTACTAGGCAAAAGGCCGATTGTTTTAGGGTTTTCTGTCGGAAGGCTTTATATAGGCGGAGAGGTGGCGTCAGAGGTGGGCCAGGGCCACCACACCATACGACGGCGCGGGCTAGGGGCGTGCCACCCTAGGGTGTGGCTGCACTCTGGCCCCCCTATGACTCTCGTTCAGTCTTTGTCCTTCGTCCAGGAAAAATAGGAGTTTTGGTCTTTGTTTTGTCCAATTCCAAGAATATTTCCTGTGTAGCTTTTCTGAAACACAAAAACAGCAGAAAATAGAGAACTGGCACTGTGGCATCTCATTAATAGGTTAGTTCCAGAAAACACATAAAAACGCCACGAAGTGTAAACAAAACATGAAGCAAATGGTGTAAAACAAGCATGGAGCATTGATACGTCTCAAACGTATCAATAATTTTTGATGCTCCATGCTTGTTTATACACCATTTGCTTTGTGTTTTGTTACATTTCGTGGCGTTTTTATGCATTTTTTGGAACTAACCTACTAACTGAAGGGAATATGCCCGAGAGGCAATAATAAAGTGGTTATTATCATATTCCATGTTTATGATAAATGTTTATTTCTCATGCTAGAATTGTATTAATCGGAAACATTAATACTTGTGTGATTAATAAACCAAAAGGTTCCTAGTAAAGCCTCTCTTTTATACTAGCTCGTTGATTAACTAATGATCAAGGTTTCCAGATCATGAACATTGGATGTTGTTAATAATGGGGTCATATCATTAGAAGAATGATATGATGAACAGTCACACCCATAGTAAGAATAGCAATATGATCAAGTCATCAAGTTTCATTGCTATATCAAACTCATACGAAGTAGTTCTAATCCTTAGACCATGAGATCATGTTAATCACTGATACCAGAAGGGTACTTTGATGATATCAAACGTCACACCATAACAGGGTGATTATAAAGGTTGATTTGGGTACTCTGAAAGTATTAGTTGAGGCTCATGGATCAAGAGTGGGATTTGTCCATCCGGATGACAGAAAGATATTCTCTGGGCCCTCTCGGTGATATTGCATTGACACCGCTTGCAAGCATGTGACTAGGTCACGGGAATGCATTATCACGGAATGAGTAAAGAGACTTGTCGGTAACGAGATCGAACTAGGTATGGTTGATACCGAATGATCGGATCTCGGACAAGTAATAATATCGTGAGACAAAAGGAATTGACTATGTTCATTAATGGTTCACACGATCACTAGATCATCATCGAGTAAGTGGGAGTCGTCATGGATTTCTAGATCCCGCTGATGATTATTGATCGGAGAGGAGTCTTGATCATGTCCACGTTATTCACGAACCGTAGGGTGACACACTTAAGGTTCATCATCGTTTTTGAGTGGATACGATACTCCGATCGAATTATAGGACAGCATGAGGGTTGTTTCAGAAAAGTGCCGAAACTGTTTTGGCATATTGAAATAACTCAAGGGGGTTTTTGTTAAGGGATTTCTATTTTCGTGGCCTCGGTTCCTTAGTTGTACTCAGTTTTCCCCAGCTCCTTAGTTTTTCCTTAGTTTTGTCCAAGCCCTTGTCTGAAACCCCCACAAGTGCTGGAACGGCCGGTTGCTCGACGGGTCAACAACTTTGACCATTATCTGCTGACTAGTGGGGCCACGTAGAACCCGCAAAGACACGTCAGAGCATCCATCTTTGTTTGACCATAAGCATCACCGTATCCCTGACAAAAACACGGACGAGTGGGGCTTCGGTATATCGAATGACAAGTGGGGCCATGACGCTGATACAAGGGGCAATACACGGGTAGGATTAGATTTTTAAACTGAGCTCTACAGCGATGGCACGGAGGAGGTGGCCTGCGGGGTGCCGAGATGAGATCGACGTCCACAAAGAACTGTATGAGGCGAGACCAGACGCATTAGATAGATATGAACTAGACACGTTTAACCATTCAAAGAAGAGAAGAAATGGTCGAGGACATCGACGACAACCTCAACACTTTGACTGACGGTGTCGGACACGAACGCGAGCAATGTAGATAAAACTAGTGTCTCTCCTTTCTGGCGTGTATAGATGGGTGCTAGGGGAGTGTGGTGGCGAAGGGAAAGACCTCACGGTGGTCTGTGGCGTCCAGCATAGCGGGGCGGCGTGGCCATGCCCACAGCGGCGTGCATGTTCAGCATTGGCATCAGCATGTACGTTCGTCATTGGCCTCGGCGGTATCTCTGGTGTATCAGTGATCGAATGAGGGGACGGGATTGAGGGTGCATCCCGACGGTGACCTAGCAGTGGCGGCGAGCATGCATAGCCGTTCTGACCATGCCGATATCGGCATCGGCATCGTTTGAAGGCTGTGGTGCTCGAATCATGGTGGAATTTGCGATTCCCTATTATTTTTACATGCATAATATATAGAAAATATCTAGATCTCTAAATTGATGCATATGAAGCTACATATATATTCTTGGTCATAATCCCCCTAGATGCATGGCTTTACGTCGTCGTCGCTTTCATCATCAGTATCTTTCTCGTTCGTGTAGTAGTACTTCCTGCACATTGTTACGTCAAACACCTTCACTGTGAGCACATCATCGCCTTCATATTTGAAGTGTAGGATGTAGCCAAAATCCACAGCGTGCGCGATGGAGAAATTCTCCCAGCCCTTGTCAAGGTACATCCGGCCTTGTCCATCAAATAGGACTTCCACGGTCCAGAGATGAGGACCGCAGTCAGCTGCTAGCAGATACACCTTTGCGGGCTCCTGGCCGTCAAGATAGTCCGCAAACTTTTGTGGGAGTGCCTGCAAAGAGATCGAACGCCAATCGTTTGAAATTAAAGGATTTTTAGAACATGCACATATTTAATCACATGCATCATATATGTGGGAAAGCGTACGTATCTTCTTGGCCAAAGGGTCTTCATAGATGACGATTAAGAACTCCTCTATGATCAATGTCAGTGTTGACGGTGGTGGTGGCAATGCTGATGATCCACCACCCAGGCTGCCCCTTCGCCTTCCCCTTCCCCTTCCCCTTCCCCTTCCGGTCGGCGTCCGAGACGTGGAAGCCATGGCAATGGATCAAGTGTATGTGAACGAAGAAGAGAGAGGCAGAAACGAAGAAGAGAGAGGCAGAACCTATTGACATGAGGGATGGCCGTTGTGGGGGTTTATAAGGGAGAGATGAGCATTGTGGGGTTTACACCATAAATTAAGGTCGAGATGAGCGTTGTGGGGTTTACACAATAAATTAAGGAGGAGATGACCGTTGTGGGGGTGGTTTATATGCCTAAAAGAAATGGAAATTCGTGATAGTTTATTATTTTACCGTGAAAAGTAATGCCTAAAGGAAATTCGTGATAGTTTATCATTTCACCATGAAAAGTAATGCCTAAAAGAAATAGAAATACGTGATAGTTTATTATTTTACCGTGAAAAGTAATGCCTACAAGAAATGGAAATTCGTGATAGTTTATCATTTTACCGTGAAAAGTAATGCCTATAAGAAGTGGAAATTCGTGATAGTTTATCATTTTATCGTGAAAAGTAATGCCTAAAAGAAATGGAAATTCGTGATAGTTTATCATTTTACCGTGAAAAGTAATGCCTACAAGAAATTCATGATTACCAAACTTGTTGAATCCGGTGGCAAACTCGTTATTTAGCATACATAGAGGGGTAGAGGTTTGCCACTGACAGATAGAGAGAGGGTGGCACGATCCTGCCCGTTAGATCATAGGATCAACGATAGGTGGGCACGATCCGTGTGACAATAGCTTGACCAATCAGGCCAAGTTTGGGCTTCTGTGAGAAGGGAGAGGGTAAAACTGAGTAGTATCAAGGATACAAGGGCAAGTAAATAGTAAACATGCTAAGGAATTCAAATAAGAGATTTAGAAAAAGAAAAACACATGTTTTGTACAATGAAACCCAGGTTGGCCTACCTCAAAGTATTAGCAATTCAAATATACATGAGTGTGAAAATTATGGCCTCATTCAGACAAACTATGTTTTGGGTATAGATGTTTTGAGAAGGGGTTTGAGTGGAAAGCCATGAACCTTCATAGCTACTAGTGATTTGAGAAGTGGCCATTTATGTTAAAACTTGATTTATATATGATTGTTATGATTTCCTACGTGGCAGGTCGCGTAACAAGACTCCATGAGTAGGAGGCACTATGATTTTATTTTTTTGAATTTTTTTGCGCATGAAATGACTCAATTAGATGGCTTAAACCCATTTGTTGACTCTCTGTTGACCAGCCACTTGAGGGTAAAACTGAGTATATTGCACTAGCCAGTATTAATACTCGAGGAGAAAACTGAGTACAGATATTTTTCCAGTCTAAGACTCGAGGGTAGAACTGAGTACACGTAACGGTGCAGACGTGCAGTACCACGGACGCGTGTCGTGGTGCGCAGCGGTTAGGCGCGCGGTGCGCGTATTGAGACCAAACATCAACTGCTGAGACAAACTGTCACTTTGCCAGTACAGAGCCCCTCTCTCCCTCCCTCTGCACATAGTCTCATTATAACTCATGCGCGCAACCACGCCTCTCACGTCCCATCACCTTCTCCAAATCGAAAAAACCCCAACCGCCCTACGCGCGCTCCCCTGCCGGCGATGGAGAAGAAGAATGCGCCGGCGGCCGTCGCCCCCGAGCCCGTCGCCTCCGAGCCCGTCGCCTCCGAGCCCATCGCCTCCGAGCCCGTCGCATCCGAGCCCGTCGCCGCCGAGCCCGTCGCCTCCGAGGGCGGCGCATCCAAGCGCGGCGCCTCCGTGAACTAGGCCTCTCTTAAGGGTGACGGACCACTTCACAAGATCGGCAACTGCTTACTGGCGAACGAGGAGTACGTGGACACCTACTATGCTCTGAGGCAAGTTTGTACAAATTGGCGCTCAGATTTACCTGAGCCCGACGTGCACCTGCACGAATGGATCATGGTAGAACACGCCCTTCCATGCGCCGCTGAGTTCTCCTTCCTCAACCTCCGCACATCTCGCTATGTCACCATCGATCTAACGGAAGTTCATGCAAGGTTCAAATTCCTCCATATCTATAGAGTTAATCTATTTTTATTTTCAATCGTAAACATCTTAGTGCTGAATGTTATCTTCATCAACTCCCTTTTAGATACTACTTCGTCGGCTTTTACCGTGGCGTCATTGTGCTTGCCCAGAAGAACCAGCCGCACAAGATACGGCTTCTGAACCCACTCACAAAGACATTGAACACTATGTTTGAGGCGCAGATGCTATCTATGATTGTGAAGTCAGTCGCTGTAATGAAGTCCCCGACTAAGGTCTTCATTTGCACAGGTTACCCCAATGAAATTGCTTGGGTCGATGAGAGCTCTCCAACTAAGGATATAGATGAAGAAGATTGGGGAGAAGGAAGATTTTCGATCGAGGGCCATTCTCTGCATTGCATTACCCCGTTTAATGGTGAATTGTATGCAATAGCTGTGAATGAGTTCGGAACATTAGTGTGCACCAACAATGTCCAGTTGGAGCAGCGCGCGAGCACTGTCAACATGAAGACACTATTTTTATTTCCAGAACTTGAAAATGATTATGATTCCAAGTTCTACCTTGTGAAGTCGGATGGTGATCTGCTGCTTGTGTTGTTGGGCGGCAGCACTGACGACAACTGGCATTTGGAGGAAGGTCAACCATTGGTGTACCATGTGGACACTGAGAGCCGCTCTCTCCATGCCGTCAGTAACATTGGCAGTCGTGCCCTCTTCATCAGTTATATCCGGTGTATCTCCGTCAACACCAGAGTGCACTCGACAGTTCGACCTGGCTGCATCTACTACGCGGATTTGGGTTATATCAGAGAGTACTCTGATAATAGAAAGGTCTGGGATGAGTGGCCACGACGTGTGGATAGAATAGGATATGACGATCTGAAAAATGAACAAAGGCCATACCATTTGGAGGATGTATTGGCTGCACACTGCAGACGGAAGGAGTTCAGTGAATATTTCCTTCATCTCATGGAATGTAGCGACGACGAAATATATGCTGAAAAATGAAGAACATTGTTATTGGCTGCTTTTGGCTGCTGTATGCAGTTTATGTATTATACTTAGTTTTCTGGATTTATTATGCTGCTGTGAATTTATCCTATACTAGCTTCTAGATTTGCTACTAGATTTGTTACCATATTGGGCAAAAAATGAGGGCCAAAAGGCAAAAATCATTGAAGAAAGACACAAATAGAAGCTTCTCTAGATTTGATACTAATTTGGTGAAAAGAGAGAGAACTGTTACAGAGAGAGAGGGGAAAAAGGCGCTCTGAAAAGGTGCTCTGAAAAGGCAATGCCAATTTGGCCTGAGAGAGACAGAACCGAGCTCTCATATACAACCAAACGCGGTCTCGTCCTGTCCCACGCGGTCCCTTTCTACCAGCCCCACGCGACGCGGCCCCACACGACGCGGCCCCACACGTCAGCACGGAAGGGTCAACTAAACGGGAATCCTCCCGTCCGAGCTCCTTCTGAGGGTTTCAGACAAGGGTTTGGACAAAACTAAGAAAAAACTAACGAGCTGGGGAAAACTGAGTACAACTAAGGACCCGAGGGCACAAAAATAGAAATCCATTTTGTTAATGTTTGTTAATTGATTGAATTAACAAATATTAAAGAAATAAAAATGTTTTATTAATTCAATTAGTGTGAGTTTTAATTAGCATGAATGTCATGCAAAATTAAAATGGGGGTTACCACCATAAAGAGGGGTTACCACCATGAAGAGGGGGTTACCACCATGAAGAAGGGGCTGCCACCTCCTCTCCTATAAAAGGAGCCTTCTTCTCCCTCTTCTCACACTTCTTGATCCCTCCCTTCCTCCCATAGTTGCTGCTCCACCGTCGACATTGCTTAGAGAAGCTCTGTCGAAATTATAGTTCGATTTCATACACTTAGTTGAAGTGGTGTTGGAGTGTCCGGCGGATCCCTTCTTCCGCTGCCCCGCTGGACCGAGGGTGTGGAGGAGACGACGACAAGCCGTACGTGTGACCGAGTACGGAGGCACCGCCAGTTGTGGCGCCTTGTACACGATCTTCGGATTGTCAAGTGAACGACTACGTCGACTACGACAAGTTAACGACTACGTCGACTACGTCAAGTGAACGACTACGTCAACTACGTGTGTCTTCGTCAAGTCTCCATCGGCAATGTTTGTGCGGGAACGTAATCCCCGCTTCCGGTCTTCGAGGGTTAGTTCTCCGTTGCCACCATCTCGTAGAGTTTTCTTGGCTAGTTTGTGTTCATGCATAGGAATTTTTTTTGTTTTCCATGCTTTGAACCCATCAGTGGTATCAGAGCCATCTCTATGCGTAGTTGGTATGCACGATTAGAACACATGGAGATGTGGGCATTGATGATCATGTTATTGCTATTTTTTATAATTTGGATCATAGTGGCATAATGGGATTGAAGCTGTCCGAGACTAACATTACGTGACCGCGTTCACGAGACTTGTCCCACACTTGACATGCTTCGGCATATGTGGCTTTGCGGGTGCACGTTTCTCCCACTATAGTTATGATCTATTTTACATAGAGTTGTTAATAATATTTTTATCACCGTTGTGGTTACATGTTCGTAGGTAAGAACGGTTCTTCCTAGAAAGCCCCAAACCACGTAAAATATGCAAGACAAATTAGAAGCATCTAACTTGTTTTTGCAGGGCATGTGATGTGATATGGTTAAATAGTTTATGTTACAAATTGTATGCAATGATCCTTTTTGTAAGTTATAAACAATCGGCAGGAGCCATATGGTTGTCTTTTCATTTTTATGGCCCGCGTGCCGAATATATATATCCAAGAGATATATTGTAATTGAGGAAGAAAATCAAGGTGGTGCGCCATGGACCTTGGTGCTGCGCCGGTGGAATGATGGGGATCATGCCATGACGCACAAGATGGAGATCGAATGCGTGAAGGACCATATCATATCACATTATATATGCATGTGATGTTTATCCTTTTATGCATCTTATTTTGCTTAGATTTGATCGCGTGGTAGCATTATAAGATGATCCCTCTCGCATACATATCAAGATAAGAATGTGTTCTTCTGTAGCATGCACCGTCAAGAAAGTTCGTCGTTTCGAGACACCACATGATGATCGGGTGTGACAGACTCTACGTTCACATACGACGGGTGTAAGACAGTTTTACACACGCAAGTGCTATGGTTCTACTTGGCGAGCCTAGCATGTACAAACATGGCCTCGGAACACGAACCGAAAGGTTAAGCATGAGTCATATGGTTGATATGATGAACATGGTGATGTTCGCCTTTGAAACTATGCCGTTGCACATGATGATCGGTTGTGGTATAGTGAATTTGGTTCGTGTTATCACTTAAGAAAACTAAGAGGGATGTTATTTTTAAGTGGGAGTTCACTTAGTAATTTTGAATTATAGAACTCAATTTATCATGAACTAAATCAAAGTGAATTTGCATAGTTTGTTGTAGTCATTGGCATCCGTTTACTACCTTGCGATTAGCTACAATTGAGATAATAGAACTATAGAATTCTGGATGTTAACTTTACGAACTGGTATCGTATTGTTTGAATGTCAATCTAAAGTTTAAAGTCATATTGCAAACTTTTAGCAAACCTTGGTTACTCGATAAAATTTAATAAGTAGTATTAAATGAAGAGTAACAATTCTAGTGTTAGTATCTAAGTATCATACTTGCCTCCATGATCCTTGATATTCAAAAGTTGTTTTTAATATCAAGGTTATCTAGGAGTTGACAGAATTGTTTCATAAACTATCATGTGTGGAAGATATTGTGATATCTGAAACAATGTTTGGTTGCAAAGTGATAGAGTATAATTTAGTAAGACACATGTTCTCATATTGTATGAGAATTTGTGAAGATTGGAGACGCTAGGCGTCCAGATCTCCTAAAAAGGTTTTAGGAACTAACGTTATACTCACAATTCATCCTCATGAGCTATAGTAGCTTAATCATGAAAGTTGTCATGATAGGATGAATACAAGATGTGGGTAAAATGTTTACTACATTAAAAGATTACTAAAGAATGGAATTTGGAAGAACGCCAATTATTTGATAATGGTGATCTACTTCAGAGTGCGAGTCCAAGGGTATTAGTGTTTGACTAATCACGTCTTGAACTATGTGCCATGTGTATGGCGCCACTATTGATGGTGATAGATTCTTCTTAAAAGAAAGGAATTGCTGAAAGAGAATCCGAAAATTATTTTGGCGGAAAAGAAAAGACTGGAAATGTCCAGCTCAGGTATATAGAAGATATACATGTTATGGGTGTATTCGTTGCTTATTAAAACAATGTGGTTCTTGAGTATTTGATACTGAATTGGTTGGTATGAACTGTCATACAGAACAACACAATACAAGAACTACAATGGCCTAATTAACTAGCAAATGAATATGGGATGATTCTCATCGAAAACAAATAAAGTGTTATTGTGTTTCGTTGGAATTGAGCCTAGCCTTCAAGATTTGTTTTAATAATTGTTATTTTGTTCTGGTATTATGAGAACAATGGTTGTTCAAATTATTACCGCATTCATACAAGATGGATGAACGCTTATCTTGTTGGAGAAATCACATCCATAACACTGATGCTAAAAATGTCTTAAGACAAATGATTAGAAGATCACTTATGAGTGACACCACCGTTTAAATCATATTGGAAAGAAAACATGAAGAAACTCCATATTGATGGAATTCTGGAGCCTTTTGATTTTGAATCAATTGACACTTGTGAGAATTTCCTAGAGATGAATTAAACTCCGTTCTTAGGCCAAAGAAGAACGGACGACTAACTTATTGGACATTCTACATGTTGATGTATATTGTCCATTATGCGTAGCCGAGTGTGGTGGATCTTTGAACTTCATTTACTTTAACCAAGGATTTGAGTAGATATATGTGTATATTTACTTGATAAGGAAGAAGTATGAAATATTTGAAAAATGTTCAAAGTATTTCTAGATGAAGTGGAAAATCATTGTAACAAGAGAATAAAGAATTTATGATTTGATCATAAAGGAAGATATTTGAGTTACAAGTTTAGCAAACACCAAAAAGTTGAGGAATTGTTCCATAGACTTGTATTTCCCGAAACACCATAGGAGTATGGAGTGTTCGAGAGATGAAATCAAACTTTGTTTGACATTGTTGGATCAAAGGTGTCATCTATAAAACTGCCATTATATTTGAAGGATAAAGCTTTAGAGACTACCGCTTTTACACTGAAAAGAGCGCCATCATGATCCGTTGAAATGACACCATATGAGTTATGGCATGGGATAAAACCCAAGTTGTCTTTTCTGAAATTTTGGTATGCTAGGCATATGTAAAATGTTTACAACCAAAGTCAGATAAATGCGTCTTTGTAGGTTATCCCAAAATAACTGTTGGGTATTCCTCCAGAACACCTAAGACAAAAGTGTTTGTCGCTGAAAACGTCAAGTTTCTTGAGAAGGAATTTTTCGCAAAAAGTTAAGTGGGAGGACAATAGAACTTTGATTGGGTTATTGAACCTAAGCTATATGTGCTAAGTAGCACAGCGCTGGGAAGTGTCCCAGAGGCGGCCACAATGCACATGGTTCCTGTGCCTCAAAGGTTGTGGTCACTGAGATCTAAGTTCCTATTAAACTGCATGAGTCGGGTAACAATCAAATAGTTAGATTTGAGAACAAATCATTATTGTTTGACAATGATGAACCGACAACATGCAAATAAGCGATGATGGGCCCTGACTTCGTCAAATGGCTAGAAGCCATAAAATCCGTGATAGTTCCATACACGAGAAACCAAGTTTCTGAACTTGGAAGACCCTCAAAAGGCATAAAGCCTAATGAATGTATTTGGATCTATAAACAGACATGGATGTTTTTGCATCTACGAAATAGTCGGCATATCGTCAAAAGAGTTTACGATTATGTTCAAGGAGTTGACTATGACAATATTTGATCTTTCATAGAGATATTTAGTCTGGAAGGATTACTGTAGCAACCACTACATATAACAATTTTTGGTATATGGTAGTTGAACAAACAAAACAACATTCTTCTAATAGAATGGTTACCTAGGACATGTACATGACATGGTCCAAGGGTTTTGTAAATTCAAAGGATGCTAAAAAGGCATGCAAAATTCAATGGTTGAAGTAAGCATCGCGGAGTTAGAATATTCACCGTGATGAAATAATTAAAAGGTTTAGTTTCATCAGATGCGATGAATATGCTTGCATTTGCAAGAAATTAAGTGGGAGCGCTGAGACATATTTCCAGTACATTATGTAGAAGACATATTGTTAATTGGAAATGATGTATCTTTTATTGACACGGGTTAAGAATTTCATTAAAATTAGATTTCAATGAAAGACTTAGGCAAAACCAAAATATTGGATCTCGATGTCTATGTAGATAGATCGAGGTGCCAATATGGTTATGCCAACGTACATAGATGAAATATTGAATGAAGTTCAATATGGAAACGACGAGAAAAGTTCTTGCCGCATGGAAGAGGTTGAAACAAGATTCAGATGTTTTTGACACTTGATGAGTGAAGACACATGAATGATTTGATCGATCATGTATACCGTGATATGTATATATCCAGATATGTCCTATGCTCTAAATGTTATGAGCATATACCAGAGTGATAAATGTCATAAGATGATCACTGGACAATAGTAAGAATATCCTTATGTACTTTGGAAGGACTAAGGATATATATTATGTATGACAAAGTGACACATAGTTCATTGTAAAGTGTTACATTGATACTAAGTTTGTCACAAAATACAAATTAAGTTTATCTCAATTTTAGCTATGTGTTTAGGCGGCACAATGTAATGGAAGGAAGTTCCATGATGGATTTGGATGAGTTCCAAAGTTAAGACATTGTGATGGATTCTACAACAAAGGTTGAGTATATGGCTGCTTTAGAAGTAGGAAAGGAGGGCATTTGTGTCAAGAAGTTTGTTATCAAACTAGGTGTAGTTCCAAATGGGCTAAGAAATAAAAATGTTTTATTAATTCAATTAGTGTGAGTTTTAATTAGCATGAATGTCATGCAAAATTAAAATGGGGGTTACCACCATGAAGAGGGGTTACCACCATGAAGAGGGGGTTACCACCATGAAGAAGGGGCTGCCACCTCCTCTCCTATAAAAGGAGCCTTCTTCTCCCTCTTCTCACACTTCTTGATCCCTCCCTTCCTCCCATAGTTGCTGCTCCACCGTAGACATTACTTAGCGAAGCTCTGCTGCAATTATAGTTCGATTTCATACACTTGGTTGAAGTGGTGTTGGAGTGTCCGGCGGATCCCTTCTTCCGCTGCCCCGCTGGACCGAGGGTGTGGAGGAGATGATGACAAGCCGTACGTGTGACCGAGTACGGAGGCACCGCCGGTTGTGGCGCCTTGTACACGATCTTCGGATTGTCAAGTGAACGACTACGTCGACTACGACAAGTGAACGACTACGTCGACTACGTTAAGTGAACGACTACGTCGACTACATGTGTCTTCATCAAGTCTCCATCGACAACGTTTGTGCGGGAACGTAATCCCCGCTTCCGGTCTTCGAGGGTTAGTTCTCCGTTGCTACCATCTCGTAGAGTTTTCTTGGCTAGTTTGTGTTCATGCGTAGGAAATTTTTTGTTTTCCATGCTTTGAACCCATCACTAACGAGACGCCACAGTGCCAGTTCCCTGTTTTCTGCTGTTTTTGTGTTTCAAAAAAACTACACAGGAAATATTCTCAGAATTGGATGAAACAAAAGCCGAACCTCCTATTTTTACCAAAGCTTCGCGAAGACCGAAGATGAGACAGAGGGGGGCCAGGGGCCAGCCACACCCTAGGGTGGCGCGGCCCAGGCCCTGGCCGCGCCACCAGGGGGTGAGGCCGCCTGGTCCACCTCTTGTCGCCGCCCTTCCGCCTATATATTCCCCTCGACGGGAAAAACCTAAAGACCTGATCAATTTTTCTTGAAACATACTGCAAGCCGCCGCCGTCGTCTATGCGAGATCGGGAGCCTCCAGAAGCTCTTCCCGGCACCCTGCCGGAGAGGGGAATCACTGCCGGAGGCCTTCTTCATCACCATGGTCGCCTCCGGAGTGATGTGTGAGTAGTCTATCTTGGACTACGGGTCCATAGCAGTAGCTAGATGGTCGTCTCCTCCATCATGTGCTTCATGTTTAGATCTTGTGAGCTGCCTTACATGATCAAGATCATCTTTGTGTAATTCTACATGTTGTGTTTGTTGGGATCCGATGAGTATTGGTACTATGTCAAGTTAATGTGCTGAATTATTATCTTTATGTTATCTCTATGTTTTTTATGATCTTGCATGCTTTCCGTTGCTAGTAGATATCTTGGCCGAGTAGATGCTAGTGACTCCAAGAGGGAGTATTTATGCTCGATAGTTGGGTTCATGCCTCTAGTAATCTAGGGGAGTGACAGAAACCTCTAAGGTTGTAGATGTGCTGTTGCCACTAGGGAGAAAACAACATTCTTATGTTCAAGGACATTTGCATTGTTTACATTATGCACTTTGCTTAAGGCAATAATCTGTTGCTTGCAACTTAATACCCAATGGTTGCTCGGACGACATCCGGAGGGTGGATTATTAGTCATAGATGCAGTTGGATTATGGTCTATGTATTTTGTCGTAATGCCTAGAGTGAATCTCATAGTGATCCTCATGACATATGTACGCTATCTTTATTCTATCAATTGCCTAACTGTAATTTGTTTACCCAGCATGTTGTTATTTATCTTATGGAGAGACACCACTAGTGAACTGTGGACCTCGGTCGAATTCCTTTACATTGCTATTACCGTTCTACTTTACTCGCATTATTTACTTTTACTTGCATACTATTACCTTTTACCACTCGATACGCTTAATCCTTTGTTTACAGCAAACCGGTGAGATTGACAACCTCATCGTAAGTTGGGGCAAAGTACTTGGTTGTGTTGTGTGCAGGTTCCACGTTGCTGCTGGTGCAAAGCTAAGCCCTGGACGAGGCGCCATATAAGTTGTCCAGAGCTATCGCGAAGCTAGCATGCATCAACCTTCGGAAGTGTGGTTCTTTCTCCTACTGGTTTGATAACCTTGGTTTCACAACTGAGGGAAAACTTGCTGCTGTGCTCATCATACCTTCCTCTTGGGGTTCCCAACAGGGTGTAATCTACATGCCATCAAGCATCAAAAATTATAGATACGTTTGAGACATATCAAGCATCCCCAAGCTTAACTCCTGCTCGTCCTCGAGTAGGTAAGTGATAACAAAACAATAATTTTTTAGGTGACATGCACCATCATAATCTTGATCAACGATGTAAAGCATTGAGTGTTGAGATCAAAGTACTTAAAACATAGGCATAAGAGACATAATCTTGATAATAAAACTTAGCAACCATGTTACAACATGAAAACTAACACAAACGAAAGATCATGAATAATGAGACATTGAAAGTCAAGTGTGTGTTCAAATCATATAGAAAAACATAGCAAAGTGGTTTTCAGCTTGTCCCTCATGGAATAGCAAAACATAAATGCATAGGAGACCTTCAAGTTTAAGAGGGCGACTAGATACAAATAATTTAAGAACAAGCGAAACAAAATCATGAATCAATCAATGATAAACTTTGGGACTATGCACATTAAACTCAGAATGGCAACTATGCTCTCTTAGACGGTGCATAAAGGTAGAAGGTGGAGACTCAACATAAAAGTAAAAGAAAGGCCCTTCGCAGAGAGAAGCAGTGATTAAACATGTGCTAGAGCTTTTCATTTGTAAAATAGAGAGATAAAAATTGGTTTTGAGAGGTGGTTGTCTTTGTCAACGACTGGCAATGGGGTTCTTACTATCTTAAATAAAAAGCAAGTTTTTGAGAGAGAGATTGGCACTTTGGTGCTTGATGTCTACGCACTTCTATTCTTGTAGACACTTGTTGGGCCTCCAAGTGCAGAGGTTTGTAGAACAGCAGCAAGTTTCCCTTAAGTGGATCACCCAAGGTTTATCGAACTCAGGGAGGTTAGAGGTCAAAGCTATCCCTCTCAAACAACCCTGCAGTTACGATACAGAAAGTCTCTTGTGTCCCCAACACACCCAATACACTTGTCAGATGTATAGGTGCACTAGTTCGGCAAAGAGATAGTGAAATACAAGTGGTATAGATGATTATAAGTAGCAAACGTGATGTGAAATAAATATCCCTGCGAGCAAACAAGTAACAAAATAGCAAGTAAACGGTATGCAAAGCTTGGAAACAAGGCCTAGGGATCATACTTTCACTAGTGGACACACTCCCAACAATATAACATGACCGAACAAATAACTTTTCTTTGCTAAGGTACTCTGAATTACTCTCCTATTGAATAACACTAATCATTGCGTAGTGGCTACAGAAGCACCCCTTAAAGTTCATCAAGTACTTGACAAACACCACTCATAGCGATACCCAAATCAGATCACAACTCAAGATAGAAATCATTGCAACTTAAACCAAGTACTAACACGGTGCACACACTGTCAACATTACACCATGAAAGGAGGAATAGATCACTCAAACTATCATAGCAATAATTATTCTCATAATCCACAAGAGATCACAATCATAGCCTAAACCAAGTACCACCATGATGCACGCACTGTCACCGTTACACCATAGCAGGAGGAATAGATTACTTTAATAACATTGCTAGAGTACACAAAATATCTGAATAATAACATGTACTTGTTCAACATGATACAAAGCTCACGATCACATAAAGATCACATCATGGGAGAGAGAGGTGAACCACATAGCTACCGGTAGAGCCCTTAGCCCCGGGGATGAACTACTCCCTCCTCATCATAGGAGACATCAAGGTTGATGGAGATGGCGGTGAGGTCGATGGAGACGGCGGAGACGGCGATGGAGACCGATGGAGATGGCTCCGGGAGCACTTACCCGTCCCGGCAGGGTGCCGGAACAGAGACTTCTGTCCCCCGAAATTCGTCGACGGCGGCGGCGGAGCTGCGGAACTGTTTCTGGAAAATTGCCGAATCCTCTAGGGTTTTCCGTCCCGAGGCTTCTTATAGGCGAAGGGGCGATGTCAGAGGAGGGCCAGGGCCTCCTCACACATGGCTGGCGCGGCCAGGGGCCTGGCCGCGCCACCTGTGTGTGTGGGGCCCCTGTGGCCCACCTCCTACTCCTCTTCGGATCTCTGGAAGCTTCCGGGTAAAATAAGACTTCAGGAACTTGTTTCGTCCAATTCCGAGAATATTTTCTGTGTATCACTTCTGAAACACAAAAACAGCAGAAAATAGGAAACTGGCACTGTGGCACTTCGTTAATAGGTTAGTTCCGGAAAATGCATAAAAGTGCCACTAAGTGTAACGAAACAATAGGCAAATGGTGTAAAAACAAGCATGGAGCATAAAAAATTATAGATACGTTTGAGACGTATCAAGCATCCCCAAGCTTAACTCCTGCTCGTCCTCGAGTAGGTAAGTGATAACAAAAGAATAATTTTTGAGGTGACATGCACCTACACAATCTTGATCATATATGTAAGCATTTGTGAGCTGGGATCATAAGAACTTAAAACATGGGCATGAAAGATATAATCTTAACAATAAGAACTTAGCAACCATGTTGTAAACATGAAAATGAACACAAACAAAAGATCATGAAAATGAAACAATGAAAGTCAAACGTGTGTTCAAATCATAAGGAAAAACATACAAAAGGTTTTCAGCTTGTCCTTCAAAGAGAGCAAAACATAAATGCATAGGACACCTTAAAGTTTAAGAGGGCGACTAGATACAAATAATTTGAGAACAAGTGAAACCAACAATATGAATCAATCAATGAAAACTTTGGGACAATGCACATTATACTAAGAATGACAACTATGCTCTCTTAATGGTGCATAAAGATAGAAGGTGGTGACTCAACATAAAAGTAGAAGAAAGGCCCTTCGCAGAGGGAAGCAGTGATTGCAAGTTTTATAACCTTCAAAAATTATGGTACTTACCGGCTTTGAGCTCTCATTGCCCCCATCATAAGCATCTTGAATGGTTAAAGTTAATGCGAGAACAATTATGATGCATATGCTCGACAAATCATAAGTTGAAAACCTCGTGCCCCGTGAATACGAGTACCCAAACCTCATGCTACTTTACTTAGAGTCCCAAGCAAGGCTCTTGTCATTGTAAGTATATGCATATCATTGAAAACCGCCAATGGGGTACCTCCGTGCCCGATGACATGGAACAAGCCCACACCAAAATGACAGGACAAGCAGACAATGAACACCTCGACATCTCTTTTATTTGCTATATTGTTTAGCTTTTTATTGTGAGATGCGTCGTCGAATGTTCACCATGGGTATGCTGCAAATTTCCACCATGAATTATGCATGGCTTAGATTGGCGGCCCGGCGTTTCCCTAACACATATACAAACTCCATGATCCCTACAAGATTCCCAATTCATTTCACACCGCGGGCATCCATAAACAAAAGATCACGATATCAACTCAAAAAGAAGTGCAATGTTGAAAGCTTGCCCCATGACAGCATGGCTGGGCTAGAATCCAACTTACAACTTGCAAGCATAACAACTCAACATAAGAGACCACAATGTCAAATTTTTAAGAACAGGAAAAAGTAAAGTGTGCCTTCCGGTTCGTGAGAGCTTTACTAACCGAATTTCGCATAACACTGGTAAGAGTTTAATTTGAAGAGAAAATAAAAGCAAGTCAAATTTACTTGGAATAGCAAATTGCTAGTAGGTATGTATGGTGGACACAATGGAAAACTTTGGCTTTTAGGAGTTGGATGCACGAGTAGAGCTCATACTCAGTACAAGGTGAGGGCTAGCAAAAGACTGGGAGCGACCAACTAAGAGAGCAATAATGGTCATAATCATGCAAAGCGACAAAGCGACATTAAAAGAAGCATAAGATGGCATCAAAAGTCAAAAACTAAATGATCATGAAGGCTATTGGCGACTTTGTAAGAGTCTAACATGTGTGAGCATGCGCCAAGTCAACCCAAATAAAGCATCAAGGAGAAAACCAAAATAATGCTTCCATACAATAAAAACAACGCATGATTTTTTTTCAAAGGCTCATTAAGCAATCTCAGTTATTTGAGACAAGTCATGCTACAGCAAAACCACTAAGCATACTATCAAAAAGACATCAAGCATGACATGAAAAAGCCTAAGCCGCAGTCTACACAAGCTCCTTCTTGTACCACTTTTTTGCACAAAGCTTTTTCTCTTTCCAACACCATTTGAAATTTTTAAGGAAACTCTTTTGATAAAAACCAATAAAGACCAGAGGCAAAAATACACCTTGATGAAAAGATATAACAAGATCTGAATGCAAATCAAGGCGAAAATTGAAAACCAAAAGCAGTAGCAGAAAAAGAAAAACACTCGGTGAACGATAAGAGTGAAAAACTGAGTGTTCTTGGCAAATGAAAAGCGAGTTCATCTCCCTCCAAAACAACATGATGTGATCAAACCATTTATTGCAGCAAACAAAACTAAACTAACTAAGAAAACTAAAACAACTGACGCTCCAAGAAAAACACATAGTGCATGAAGCAATAAAAATATAGTGTCTTGAAAGGTGACCTGATTTTTGCCGATGAAGAAGGGGTGCCTCGGGGGCATCCCCAAGCTTTGACGCTTGTACTTCTTGGATATTTCTTGGGGTGATGCATGAGCATCCCCAAGCTTGAGCTTTTGTCCATTCTTCAACTCATCTCATCATTCTCCAATCCCTACACTTGAAAACTTCCTTCATACAAAACTAAACACAATTCTATTAGCAACATTAGTGTAAGCATAAAATATATTCAACCTCTTTTTGCTTCAGGTTTAAACCCAAAACCACCACATATATAGTAGATACTACTGTAGCAACCTCTCTAAAAGTTCCATAATCAAAAGAACTCAAAAGAAAGCGATAAAGTGGCAAACACAAATATTGGCAGAAATCTGTCAAAACAGAACAGCTGATAAAGGCCGAATTTTTGAAGGGTTTTCTGTTGCTCAAATCAAAAAGTGTTCAACTAATGAAAGTTTGGATATAACCTGGGGCATATGCACAAGAAATCGCAGGTCTAAAAGATATACAGAGAATTTATACGAATTTTTACGGTGCAGCACTGAAAACAGTTTCAGGACAGCAACATCCCCAAATCTTACCTCACTCAAATTAGAGGTTTCTCTTGGCACAAAAACGAAATAAAAAGGATAAGGAGCGGTTATTACAGTAGTAATAACTTCCAAGACTCAAATAAAAGAAAAAGTACTGAAAATAAAACAATGGGTTATCTCCCAAGAGTGCTTTTGTTTAACGCCTTTGAGCTAGGCGCAGTAATTTGCAAAGATGCTCATGTGGGCGCCATATAAGAGCTTGAGGCAAAGGCGCCATATAGGAACTTAAAACAATAGAGAGCATCAAAAAGCAAATGTGAAAGACATTTATATCTGAACCACTTCCTATGCATAGGAATCTTGTAAGAAAATAAATCAACGAGGCACATAGTAGCAAGCATGGATAGATAAAACAAGTGCCACTTAAAGATTTGCAACATAAAGAGGGGAAACTTAATATTGTTGAGATCCATCAAACCGTGTTTCCCTCTCTCATAATAACTTTCAGTAGCATCATGAATAGAATTAACAATATAACTATCACATAAAGCTTCCCTATCATAAGCCACATGCATAAAAGAACTAATACTCACTACAGGAACAATAGTAGTAGGAGCAGATTCAACAGAATAATTATTCCCATCACCATAATCATCATAAATAGGAGGCATATTGTAATCATAACTAATTTTATCCTCAAAAGTAGGTGAACTGAAAATATTATACTCATCATCATAACCATCATAAACTAGAGGTTTAGTATCATCACAAACTAGAGAACAACTATTTCGTAAAGCATATTCTTCAAACATATCATCATAAGAAGGAACATCACATAAGGGAGATAAAATATCATCAGAGCAAACTTTCTCCACTAAAGCTGGGGAACTAAAAATATCATACTTAACAAAACCAGCTTCCCCAAGCTTAGACTTTTCTATAGCATTATCAACAACGGTGTTCAAAGCATTCATACTAACAACACTATTAGCATGCAAATTAAGCTCCAAAGGTTTTTCAATTTTCTCTTCAAACACTTCATATCTGAACTCAGGAAAAATACTAAAGAACTCATTATTTTCCATTAAGCCTAACTAGTGAAAATAAAAACAAGAAACAAAAAGATGTAATTGCAGAATCTAAAGGAAATAACTCCGAGCACTCACACAGGAGGATGTGAGTACCTTTTACCTTACCTCCCCGGCAACGGCGCCAGAAAAAAGCTTGATGTCTACGCACTTCTATTCTTGTAGACACTTGTTGGGCCTCCAAGTGCAGAGGTTTGTAGAACAGCAGCAAGTTTCCCTTAAGTGGATCACCCAAGGTTTATCGAAGTCAGGGAGGTTAGAGGTCAAAGCTATCCCTCTCAAACAACCCTGCAATTACGATACAAAAAGTCTCTTGTGTCCCCAACACACCCAATACACTTGTCAGATGTATAGGTGCACTAGTTCGGCGAAGAGATAGTGAAATACAAGTGGTATAGATGATTATAAGTAGCAAACGTGATGTGAAATAAATATCGCTGCGAGCAAACAAGTAACAAAATAGCAAGTAAACGGTATGCAAAGCTTGGAAACAAGGCCTAGGGATCATACTTTCACTAGTGGACACACTCCCAACAATATAACATGACTGAACAAATAACTTCTCTTTGCTAAGGTACTCTGAATTACTCTCCTATTGAATAACACTAATCATTGCATAGTGGCTACAGAAGCACCCCTTAAAGTTCATCAAGTACTTGACAAACACCACTCATAGTGTCGGGGGGATGACCCCCGGTAGGGTCAAGAGAGTAGAAAGACACAAGGTCTATGATTGACTTTATGCCGGGTTATCAAGGAAGGGCCTGGCCGGAATATAAGAGCATCGGCCAGGCCGGCATATAATGTGTATCCCGGCTGGAACTTGGATATGCCGGCATAGCCGGAATACTTATAAAAGTGTGCCGGCATATACTTAGATATGCCGGCCTAACCATTTGGTGTGTTGTGCAGGAGCAGGGGAGGCCGGATTACCCGACCCTCGTAGGTCGTTGGTCCGGCATATAAGTCCTGGGTATGGCCAACGGTCATATCCGGGATACGTAAGTCAACCAAGGTGTCACATCCCTACAATCAAGGAAGAAAACATCCAAGCATGGTAGCAGAGTAAGATGGCAGGGTGCACAGTGGAGGTTACCTACCCTCACTGTGCACAAGTACGAGCTTACCGCACAGAGGTAAGGCCACAGTTCAAGAGGTACAAGGTACAGGGATATGGCGTCCCATCGAGAGCAATCAGGGGCAAAGTCAAGGGCCTCTGCCATCGCCACCAGCTCCTGTTTGGAGTGTAGCCCTTGTCTTGTGGTCTTGTATGACCGTTGTAACCCTGGCCACCACTATATAAGGTGGCACAGGGAGTCCTAGCAAAGAGGGGAAGGTTGGTCGCTGAAAGAAGGTTGAAAGGTAGAAGGTTGGTTGGTCACTCTCAGTTCCTACACTTAGCAGTTCATCTTCCTTCTCTAACAGAGAGCTTGGAAGCACCATTGTTGTGTACTACATCGACCCATATATACAATCAGTAGAGCAGGAGTAGGGGTGTTATCTCCTTACGAGAGCCCCGAACCTGGGTAGATCAGTGTCTCTTTCTGTCGTGCTTTTTAGCTCGTTCCCCTCTCCCGAATCCTCCAGCATCTAGTTCGGCCCCCATTTAAGCCATCCTATGGCATATGTTGTTTCACCACGACGACACATAGCGATACCCAAATCAGATCACAACTCAAGATAGAAATCATTGCAACTTAAACCAAGTACTAACACGGTGCACACACTGTCAACATTACACCATGAAAGGAGGAATAGATCACTCAAACTATCATAGCAATAATTATTCTCATAATCCACAAGAGATCACAATCATAGCCTAAACCAAGTACCACCATGATGCACGCACTGTCACCGTTACACCATAGCAGGAGGAATAGATTACTTTAATAACATTGCTAGAGTACACAAAATATCTGAATAATAACATGTACTTGTTCAACATGATACAAAGCTCACGATCACATAAAGATCACATCATGGGAGAGAGAGGTGAACCACATAGCTACCGGTAGAGCCCTTAGCCCCGGGGATGAACTACTCCCTCCTCATCATAGGAGACAGCAAGGTTGATGGAGATGGTGGTGAGGTCGATGGAGACGGCGGAGACGGCGATGGAGACCGATGGAGATGGCTCCGGGGGCACTTCCCCGTCCCGGCAGGGTGCCGGAACAGAGACTTCTGTCCCCCGAAATTCGTCGACGGCGGCGGCGGAGCTGCGGAACTATTTCTGGAAAATTGCCAAATCCTCTAGGGTTTTCCGTCCCGAGGCTTCTTATAGGCGAAGGGGCGATGTCAGAGGAGGGCCAGGGCCTCCTCACACATGGCTGGCGCGGCCAGGGGCCTGGCCGCGCCACCTGTGTGTGTGGGGCCCCTGTGGCCCACCTCCTACTCCTCTTCGGATCTCTGGAAGCTTCCGGGTAAAATAAGACTTCAGGAACTTGTTTCGTCCAATTCCGAGAATATTTCCTGTGTATCACTTCTGAAACACAAAAATAGCAGAAAACAGGAAACTGGCACTGTGGCACTTCGTTAATAGGTTAGTTCCGGAAAATGCATAAAAGTGCCACTAAGTGTAACGAAACAATAGCATCCCGGCTTGGACCTCGGTCCTTGGAAGCCAATGATGCACGTTTCAAGCTGGACAAGCTCCACCAATCAGAGTTGGTGGAGAGACAAGGAGCTCCGGGCCCTATGTGTTTCGGACCCCGGATTATGGGGGAGCCGGTGCCTTACTTCTTCCAGCTCGCGCGTGGCGCGAGGACATATAATGGCAGTACGAAGCCGGAAGATTGGTTGGAGGATTACTCCACAGCGGTGAACATCGCCGGAGGAAACCTCAGATGGGCGGTACGATATGTGCCGCAGATGTTGGAAGGTCCAGCCAGGATATGGCTGAATAATTTGCCGGCCGGGAGTATCAACGGCTGGATTGATTTCGAAGAGCAGTTTGTGTCGAACTTTACCAGTACATACAAGAGGCCCAACCGTCCGCAGCAGCTGGCTAACTGCCGGCAAGGAGTGAATGAGACTGACCGTGACTATCTGACCAGGTGGTGCACGTTGCGCAATTCCTGCGAAGGAATCAATGAGCAGCAGGCCATCATGTGGTTCGCTCATGGGTGCCAGCATGGCACCATGCTGTGGCAAAAGCTTCAGAGGCAAATGCCGGCCACGCTGGCCGAAACAATCAAGATCGCTGATAGTAATGCTCTGGGAGATCCCAAGCAGCCCAGTCTCGATTCACAAGGACAGGGGCAAACCCAGGGGAACACCAGCAATGCCGGGAGATCAGGGCAATACTATCGCCCGGATAACCGGAATAAGAGGAGAGATGAGCGGCCGGATTATCGGTACGGAGCAGCACAAGTTGCAGCTATGGAGGAAGATCAAGGGGGCGCCGGCAGTAGCCAGCGTCCGAGATATGAGAACTATCAGCAGCCTCAGCAGCAGCCGCAGCAGCAAGCACAGCCGTTCCAGAAGAAGAATGTCTGGACCAACAAGAATGCCGGCGGAGCCGCCGGCCAGAAGAAGCAGTGGCCGAAGTATACTGTGGGTCTTGCCATGGACAAGCCTTGTGTGTTTCACACATTCCAGCCGGGAAAGCCGGCAAACCATTTGACAAGGAACTGTTCATGGCTGGACGACATATTAGCAGGTCGTGCAGGTCCCTGGGGACCGGCTAGACCCTCTGTCCCGGCAGCTCCATCGCCGTTGACAGGTGCCAATACAATTGCAGTCCCACCTAGGCCGGGTAATCCTGGGAATCAGAGCAACGCCGGAAATGCCGGCGTAAATCAAGTTGACCAGAGCTATAATCCGGAACATAACGCCGGAGGCCCAGGAGCGGGCCGGAATGAGTACAAGGAGTATGATCAGAGCTATATGCTCTTTGAGACCGAGAGAACAGACAAGCAGAGCTTGTACCGGCGGAGTCTGGAGGTGAATGCCGTTATGTCGGCTGTGCCAAAGCTGATGTACTGGTCTGACCAGGCTGTTGGTTGGGACAGGGCAGATCATCCCCGGATCATGCCAAATCCCGGCGGATATGCTCTGGTGATGGATCCGACATTCGTCGGGCCGGCTAATAACGTAAGATTCAGCAAGGTCCTCATTGATAATGGAAGCAGCATCAACATCATGTATCGGGATACGATGGAGAAGCTGGGAATCAAGGAAAATATGCTGGAACCAAGCAAGACCACGTTCCACGGCATTGTGCCGGGACTTTCGTGTGCGCCGATGGGCAAGATCCGGATGGATGTCATGTTTGGCAGCCGGGATAACTGCAGGGTGGAAAACCTCATGTTCGAGGTGGTTGATCTGGAGAGCCCCTACCATGCTTTGCTGGGTAGACCGGCACTGGCAAAATTCATGGCCTCTACGCATGTGGCGTATCTGAAGATGAAGATGCCGGGACCCAAAGGGGTGATCACCATCATTGGTGATTACAAGCGTTCGATGGCATGTGCCACCGCCGGATCCAATCTGGCCGAGACTCTGATCATTGCAGAGGAGAGGAAGAGGCTCAAGCGAGCAGTGGAGATTGCTGAAACGGTCGTGGCCGGCAAATATATGTCGGGCATGACAAATCCCGGCGGCAGTGCTTCTTTTCAAGTAGGCAAGGAAGTCAAAAAGGTGCCTCTGGATGAAGCTTTCCCGGAGCGCCATGCCCTGGTTGGGGCAAGTTTGGATCCCAAATAGGAAAGCGAGCTCATCAGCTTCCTCCGTGAGAATCGGGATATCTTTGCATGGTCTACTTCGGACCTGCAAGGTGTGCCGAGGGAGCTGGCTGAGCACGCATTGCACGTGAGACCCGATGCTAAGCCAGTGAAGCAGCCGCTCCGGCGGAATGCCGGCGATAGAAGGAAAGCCATATGGGAGGAAGTGGCCAGGCTCTTAGCCTCTGGCTTTATCAAGGAAGTACTTCATCCGGATTGGGTGTCTAATCCGGTTTTGGTGGAAAAGAAGAAAGATGAGCCCGTCATAGTGAAAGTATGGCGGATGTGTGTTGATTACACCAACTTGAACAAGGCATGTCCTAAAGATCCATTCCCGCTGCCTCGGATCGATCAAGTGATTGATTCCACAGCCGGATGTGAACTGTTATCATTTGTAGACGCCTATTCTGGTTTCCACCAGATCCCCTTGTTTGAGCCAGATCAAATAAAGACATCCTTTATTACCCCGTACGGGGCTTATTGCTATCTCACTATGCCGTTCGGTTTAAGAAATGCCGGCGCAACTTACCAAAGGTGCATGCAAAAGTGTTTGCACGATCAGATAGATAAAAATGTGCAGGTATATGTCGATGATATCGTCATAAAAACCAAGGAGAGCAAGACTCTCATAGATGATCTCCGGGAAACCTTTGGGAACCTGAGGAGATTCCGGATGAAGTTGAATCCGGCTAAGTGCACCTTTGGTGTGCCGGTGGGCAAGTTGCTCGGTTTCCTTGTTTCCAGCCGGGGTATTGAGGTGAATCCCGGCAAGATTCGTGCCATAGAAAGGATGAAGCCGCCGACAGATTTGAGGGAAGTACAGAAGTTCACAGGGTGCCTCGCATCCCTGAGCCGCTTCATAAGCCGGCTGGGAGAGAAAGCTCTGCCGTTATATCAGTTGATGAAAAAGTCCGACACATTTGTCTGGACAACGCAAGCAGATGCAGCTTTCAAGGAATTGAAACAATTGTTGTCAACAGCGCCGGTATTAGCGTCTCCGATGCCCCGGGAGCCAATGTTGCTCTATATAGCGGCAACCAACCGAGTTGTCAGTGCTGTGGTGGTAGTAGAGCGAGAGGAAGGAGGCAAAACCGTGCAGAGGCCGGTATATTATCTGAGTGAAGTCCTCTCCACCTCAAAGCAAAATTACCCCCACTATCAGAAGATGACCTATGGTGTCTATATGGCGGCCAAGAAGCTCAAGCATTACTTCCAAGAGCATCCAATCCGGGTAGTGGCCGAGGCCCCTATCTCGGAAATTATAGGCAACAAAGATGCCAGCGGCCGGATAGCAAAGTGGGCAATAGAGCTTTCACCATATACACCACAGTACGATAAGAGGGATACAATCAAGTCCCAGGTCTTGGCGGATTTCTTTATTGACTGGGCCGAGATACAGTATGAGCCACCATTGCCAGATGCCAATTATTGGAGGATGCATTTCGATGGGTCCAAGACAATCCATGGCTTGGGTGCCGGCATAGTTCTCAGTTCACCAAAGAATGACCAGCTGAGATACGTCCTGCAGATTCACTTTGCAGCATCAAATAATGTGGCGGAATATGAGGCACTTGTGCATGGCCTGAAGGTGTCTAAGGACATAGGAATTCGCCGGATTATGTGCTTCGGGGATTCTGACTTAGTGATTCAGCAGTGTTCCGGCATATGGGACGCGCATGATGCTAACATGGCATCATACCGTTTCCTAGTGCAGCAGTTAAGTGGTTACTTTGAAGGTTGTGAGTTCCGGCACGTTCTCCGGGCTCAGAACGATGCAGCCGATGCATTGTCCAAGCTGGGGTCTTCTCGAGATTCAATCCCGCCCGGGATTTCGCTGGAGCATCTGAGGAAGCCATCGATCAAACCCTCGCCGGAGTCATCCTCCATTTATGTCCCGCCAGGTCCAGACGAAGCAGTTCCAATGGAGATAGATGCCGGAGCCAAGACGGATAACCCGGGGACTGTTTCCTCAGTCCCGGGGACTGGGCCGGCATATGCTGTTAGTACAGTATTCCGGAGCAAAACTAAAGGCAAGGGTAAAATGTGCCAAGAGGTTGTGCCGGTATACCCGGGGACTGCTCCGGCATACCCGGGGACTGATTCTTCAGTCCCGGGGACTTCGCAGCCCATGGAGATCGATTATGTGTCGGTCGAAATGATGGAAATAGATCAGGCAGTGTTCACTGTCAGGGAAGTGCCCTCATGGGCAAGTCCTATCTTGAACTTCATGGTGGATGGTCAAGTGCCGGCGGATGAAACCGAGGCCCGCCGGGTTATAAGGAGATCCAAGGCGTATACCATCATCAACAAAGAAATATACAAGAGAAGTACCACCGGGGTATTGCAGAGATGTGTCGAAGCTGCGGAGGGTCTGGAGATGCTCCGGGAAATTCACCAGGGGGAGTGTGGTCACCATGCTTCGTCCAGGGCATTGGTGGCAAAGGTATTCCGGCATGGCTTTTATTGGCCAACGGCACTGCAAGAGGCAGAAAACTTGGTCCAGAAATGTAATGGGTGTCAAAGATATGCCCACCAGATTCATCAGCCGGCATCTGCCCTAAAAACTATCCCAATAACCTGGCCCTTTGCTGTTTGGGGCCTGGATATGGTCGGGGCTTTTAAGCCGGCCAGAGGGAAAATGACCCATATCCTGGTCATGGTGGACAAGTTCACCAAGTGGATTGAAGTGAAGCCCATAAGCAAGTGTGATGGTCACACAGCAGTGAAATTCTTAAAGGATATAATCTTGAGATATGGTGTTCCTCATAGCATCATCACTGACAATGGGTCAAACTTTGCCCAAGGGCCATTTGCCAGATTTTGTGAGGAGGTGGGAATCCGGCTGGACGTTGCGTCGGTTGCCCACCCTTGTGCCAATGGCCAAGTAGAGAGATCGAATGGGCTAGTATTATCCGGCATAAAACCCCGGCTGATAGAGCCCCTGGAGAAAACTCCGGGATGTTGGCTAGATGAGCTGCCAGCAGTGCTGTGGAGTTTAAGAACAACTCCGAATAGATCAACAGGCTACACACCATTTTTTCTGGTGTATGGAGCAGAAGCTGTGCTTCCAACAGATGTAATACATGATGCACCAAGAATAGTGCTATATACTGAGGAAGAGGCTAAAGAAGCCAGAGAAAATGATGTTGATCTGCTAGAGGAAGCAAGGGAAATAACTCTGTCAAGAACAGCAGTATATCAGCAGAACCTCAGACGCTATCATGCGCAGAAGGTAAATCCAAGGAGATTTCAAGAGGGAGATCTAGTACTCCGGCTAAAGCAAGGAACAGAAGGCCGGCATAAGTTAACTCCTCCATGGGAGGGGCCATTCATTGTGAGCAGAGCTCTGCACAATGATGCCTATTATCTTATAGATGCGCAGGACCCCAAGAAGAATAAGGCGGACAGGTCCGGAGAAGAAACCAAGAGGCCATGGAACATAGCTCTACTGCGCCCCTTTTACTCCTGAGCAACACAATGTATGTATTTCCATATTTTCCTTTGTATGCCGGCGTGTTGTGCCGGCACAAGACTAATGAATGAAATACCGGCATCCCGAAGAAGCCGGGTAACTAGCTCCGAGGTATATTTGTTGTTTATTTACAGTTTTTTGCTATATGCCGGCTGGCTTTATTTGAATGTTTCCTATGTCGGCCTAGTAATGTGTCGGCACCAAAGGCCACTCTTCGACTCAGCTGCTGTCCGAAACCCGGCTTCATGGCTAGCAAGAGTAGATGTCGGAGATTGTCTACACATGGAAAACGGCTAAGGGAATGTAAAGCAAGCGAACCGACATTTTCGTTAAAATTAAAGTTAAAATTGGAAGTGTCGGATGATTTGAAGTCTAAGTTTCAAAGTTAAAGTAATGTATGTTCGATGAAGCAACCTTGAGACTCATACGTCGAAAGCCAAATAAGGTAGACAAGCAGCCAAGGTTGTGAAATTGAGGAAACAGGAAAACAACTCGGTGACTTAGCCAAAAGATGATCCGACATTAGTAACAAGCAAACCAAGATAAAACTTGTTCAGATAGCAAACCAAAGGAAATTAAACGTGTATATTACATCTGCACCCGGCATACCGGGGATCTGATAAAGCTTAAAGTGTTTTTGGTGCAAAGATTCAAGGGGCAGACGCGGGGCCGCCAGCAGGTGGAGCAGTAGCAGTCGAGATGTCAGCCTCAGGTGTGCCGGACCCAGCAGATGGAATGGAGCCGTCGCCTCCGCCCGGGGCAGATGCCTGTTCCGGAGCTTCAGTGTCGGCTTCCTCAACTTCATCTTCATCCTGGCTGGAGTCGGAACCCTCAGCAGCAGCAGATGTCCCGGCATCGTCATTCTTCTCCGGCTCGCGGATGTCCCGGACGAATTTGTCGGTGTCGGCATAGTCCACATAGCTATGGGCCAACTCCTTGCGGCGACGGATATGTTCCGGATCCGTGGTCCAGATGGATCCTTCGCGCACGGTGCGCAAAGTCTCCAAGTCTGCCTTTTCATACCAAGACAAGAAGTAGCTGAGGGCTTCGTCAGCTCCAACCCTCGCGCCGGAATCTCGCCACTCCCGGAGGCGAACCTTGGCAAGCTGCAGGTCGTTGCCGAGGTCAACCGGGTCAGTGGGAGTCCTTTGTCCCGGCCAGAGGGCAGAGAATGCCTCCTGGGCGCCGTAGAAGAGCTCTTCAGTGTAAAGGGTCATGGCCTCCTTCCGGGACTGCAGGGCCAGCAGCTGCTCCGACATGTCCCAGTTGGGCGAGTCAACCGGAACACCCCGGTTTTCTCGGTCCAACTGCAAAGCCCTCTCAACGTCAGCGACGGAAGCGGGAAACATGCCTGCAGAATAGAAACAATGTTAGCAAAAGGAAAATATGTCGGCATAGATGCTATGCCGAAAAAGATTACACTATGTCGGAAAGGATAAAATGGGAAAGGATTTGAAGCTTACGGGCAAGGTCGGCATTCAGCTGTGCAACTGTAACCTCCCATTTGGTGGCCTGCTCCTTCAGGCTATCCAGTTCAGCGTGGGCGTTGGAGGCATCAGTCTCGGAGGTAACAAGCAGGGTCTGGGTTTTCTTCAGTAGGCCCTCCCTCTGTTCCTTTTCATCCAGCAGCTCGGTGATCCGGCCCTTCAACTGCTCAACCTCGGCCTTGTGACCGGCATCCCGGTCGTCCAGTTGCTTGGCCACATCCACCGAGGACACACAATCCTGGTGGCGTGCCTCCAATGCAGCCTTCTCATCTGCAAAGATTTCAAGTTAAAAGGATTTGAAGAAAGAAAACAGTGACAAAGAGTAAAGGATTTGAAGTATAAAGTAGCTATCCGGGTAACAGCAGGATCCGGCATACCAGTAAGCTCTTTCACCCTCTTGAGAAGCTCGGTGACTTGCGCTTCGGCACCAGCTGAAGAATGTCGGCACAAGGTTACGTGTCGGCAAGAGTAAGCATTGCAAAGTAAAGAGAGGAAAGATATCCGGCATACAGCAGTATGTCGGCAAAGATTACCTTTCTGGGACAGCTCCTGCTGAAGCTTGCTGTGTGCGTCAGATAGCTTCCGGTGCTCGCACACCAACTCATGGAACATGTCGGCCCGGGTGTTGTTCATGCGCTGCAAAAATGCCGGGATTTGAATGTCAGCAGAGAAATTTGACATGATAATTAAAGTGAAGATTTTATCAAGTGATCATTCTTTTAAAGACCCGGCACAGGTGCTGCGCACCTATCCCGGCTCTCGGTGACTAGGATTTGAAGCTCGAATCGAGCTTATATCCCGGTCAAGAGGATTTGAAAAATAATAGAGATGTGAAATTGTTGAAGACCCGGCACAGGTGCTGCGCACCTATCCCGGCTCTCGGTGACTAGGATTGAAGCTCGGATCGAGCTCATATGTCGGCAGTTAATTCAAAAGAAGCTAGCTAAAGGACTATGAGAAAATCCCGGATGTCCATATCCCGGACAGCCGACATTTCGGGGACTGGGGATATGTGTGTAAATAGAGAGGACTTACGTTGGTGGCATCGGCCAACTTGTGAAGTCTTTGCTGGAGGCTGAGGAGCTCGCTGGCTATCGGTATGGGCTTCGCTGCCAGGAAGTCGCTTGGGTCGCCACTGGTCTTGGCTTCGGCCAGCTTCTTGCTCCTTGAGTCCGCAGTGTCCATGTTGCTGGCGTCGTTCCATTTGATGCACTGCTCCTTAAGAGAGCCGAGGCTCTGATCACTTTTCGTCGCAAGAGGGACGAGGCCCTCGAGTTCTGGGGTGTCGAAGAAGCTGGTCCGGTACCCCGGCCGGGCTGCTGCCCTGCCAAGATGCAGGGCCAGAGCAGAGCTGGTCCGGGACGCTGCCTTAGGAGGAGCAGTTGCGGCAGATGGTGTGCCGGACTTGGCCGGCTGAATCTTCAACGTGCCGGTCTGGGCCGGTGCAGTGGTCTTGGCCGGGGCAGTGGACTTGGCCGGTGCAGTGGTCTTGGCCGGTGCAGTGGTCTTGGCCGGTGCTGGGGTCTTGTCAGCTGAAGGAGTCTCGGGTGCGGGCTGTTCCGGCGCGGCCGGTGCATCTTGGCCAGCAGAGGCAGGATCCGGAATAGTCCGGACTTCCGGCACTAAAGGGCCTTTACCCTTGATGTCTGCTCCGGCGTTTCAGTTGTGCCGGCGTCGCCGGTGGGCGCGCCGGAGTCTCGGTGTTCTTGGATCAGGGCTCCTGTGTCCATGTGGGACATCAGGAG